>JAXCHB010000224.1:0-352500 GCA_036926305.1 Uropetala carovei
TCATCATCAGCCTTTTTCAGTCCACTGACGGATGAAGGCCTCCCCCAGACTCTTCCAGTTTTCCCTGTCAACTGCCTCCCTCCTCCAAGTTTGCCCCAAGAACTTAACAAGCTCTCTGTCCCACCTGTCTTTCGGTCTTCTTTTCGGTCTCTTGATGTTTCTTGGGATCCATTCGATGACACTGGACGTCCAACGCTGATCATTTCTTCTAGCAATGTGGCCCGCCCACTGCCATTTTAGCACCTTCGCTCTTTTAATCACGTCACAGACTCCCGTCTTCTTTCTTACCCAGTCGTTCCTCTTGCGGTCTCTTCGGGTGATCCCTAACATGCATCTCTCCATGCCCCTCTGTGTTGTTTGCAGGCGTTGTATCATTCTGGCATTCATGGTCCATGTTTCACAACCATATGTCAGAACAGGCAGAACACATTGGTCATACAGTCTCCTTTTTAGGAAGACTGGAATATTTGATTTAAAGATGTTCGCATTCTTGCCAAAAGCACTCCATGCCATCTTCACTCTCCGGTTGTTTACTCCAAGAAGCGAACCATCAGTAGTGATGAGCTGACCTAAGTAAACATAGCTGGTTACTTCTCCGATTTCTGCTCCGTTGATATGTATCTTCTCAGAATTTGTGAAGGAGTTGTACATAACCTTTGTTTTATTAAGATTCATCTTAAGTCCAGCTTCTCGGCTTGATTGTTCAAGCTCTTCAGTTCTTCTACGGAGCTCTTCTGCGCTCCCTGCGAACAGTATGATATCATCTGCAAAGCGCAGGTGACTCAGATATTCTCCATTTACCTTTATGCCTTTTTCCTCCCAGTCTAGCCTTTTGAATACTTCCTCTAGAGCTGCTGTAAATAACTTAGGGGACATAGTATCTCCTTGTCTCATTCCCTTTTCGGCCTTAAAGGCACTCGTCTCTTCATGCAGCTGGGCAGATGTTGTCGCATTTTCGTAGATATTCTTGATCAAGGTTATGTACGTTTCTTCTACTCCTTGTTTCTTTAGTGCACGTAACACCGACGAAGTTCGGACAGAATCGAATGCTTTCTCGTAGTCGATAAAGCACATACATAGAGGTAATTCATACTCGTTGGTCCGACTGATTACCTCTCTCACGACTTGGATGTGGTCCATCGTGCTATACCCACTGCGAAATCCAGCTTGCTCTCTGGGTTGGGCAGAATCAAGATGGTTTTGAAGGCGCATAGTGAGTATTTTGGTGAATATTTTGTAGACTGTTGGGAGCAGGCTGATCGGTCTGTAGTTATTCAAGTCTTCTTTGGAACCTTTCTTGTGCAGAAGGATAATACATGCGTGGTTCCATGTTTCTGGTATCTTTTTCTTCCTCAGACAGGAATTAAAAATCTTAGCGAGAATTGTTTCCGTATCATTACCCATTGCTTTGAATACTTCTGCTGTGATACCATCCATTCCAGATGCTTTTCCATTCTTCATACTTCTGATTGCGTGTCTCACCTCTTCCGGAAGAATATCTGGGACCTCTTCGGTGGGCATGTTTCCATCATCATTTACTTCCTCATTTCCTAGAGGATCCTCATACAGCTTGGTGTAAAATTCTTGTACCCGTTTCAGGATTAGTTTCCTACTATGGGTTATGGAGCCGTCTTTTAGCATCAGGGCCACCAGCTGTCTCTTTCCGATCGAGAGATGTTGCTTCATTTTCTTGTAACTTCTATTGTTTTCTATGGCTTTCTCGATTAGCTCATAATTATATTTTTTCACATCTTCCTTGATGCACTTCCTTATAGTTTTGTTTAGTTCTGCAAAATGGATCATTTCTTTAGGATCATTAGTAATTATCATTTTCCTTCTTTTTTCCATAAGCAGTCTTGTTTTTTCAGACAACTTTTTCTCTGGCTTTGTTTTAACTGTTCCGCCTATTTCTTCAGCAGTTTCCTTGAGTATCTCTATAAATTGAGATTCAACTTCTTGGTCTTCCAGTGCACTGAATCGATTTTTTAGTTGGAGCTGAAATTCTTCTTTTCGTTCTTTTAGCACCTGCGTGTTGATAATAAACTTAGGCTTCTTCTTTATAAGCTTCTGTCTTTCTAACTTTGAGTTGAATTTTATTCTGCATCTTACCAAGCGATGGTCGATTCCAGTTTTAAACTGGTTGAGGACGGAACAGTCTTCAGCCAATTGCTTCTTATTTACTAGTATGTAGTCAATTTCGTTTTTGGTACCATTGGGTCCTTTCCAGGTCCATTTTCTATTGGGACTCTTTTTGAAGAAAGTGTTCATTATATATAGACTAGTACATTCAGCAAAGTCTACAAGTCGGTCCCCTCGTTCATTTCTGTCTCCATAGCCCCATTTTCCAACTGCGCTGTCGTCTTCCTTTTGTTCTCCTACCTTGGCACTGAAATCACCCATGACCACTTTTAGATGGCAGCTTCCTTTGTCGTGCAGTTCTCCAACTTCTTGGTAGAAATCTTCCACTTCCTCATCCGAGTATGATGATGTTGGCGCGTAAACTTGGACTATTTGAAGTTGATATCTTTTATTTATTTGAAGCACTAGTCTAGCTGCCCGCTCGGATGAACTTTCCATTTCCACGATATTATTCTTCAATTTTTTGTGGATGATGAATCCAACTCCTCCTGTTCTTCCTGTGTCAGTTCCCCTGTAATAAAAAATATGTCCACTCTTCAACTCCAATAGGCCTTCACCTTTTCTTCTCACCTCACTAAGCCCTAAAATGTCCCACTTGATCTTCTCCAGTTGTTCTTGGAGCTCTTGAAGTTTATCTTCACTGGACAAAGTCCGGCAGTTAAGGGTAGTTAGGTTGAGGTTAAAGGAATTGGGTAAGGATGAGAAAGAGTGGCAGTGGGCGTTTAACCTCCGGGGATTCTTAGCACCCTCTGCCTTCATGCCTTGTTTCTGACCACTGCCACGGTCAGAGGCAATCCAGCCTCCGGAGAATGAGGGCCGTTTTTTATGGGTGTACATGTCATGGGGGGATTGTGGGCCTTAAAACACCACGCTGGCCCAGAGCGGGTTGGTGAGTACCTCTTTCACTTTGGCCGGAGATATTGCAGAAAGACTTCACAGCATGGTTGAACCTACCGGTGTCCGAGGACACCACTGTTCTTCGCCCTTCAGCCTCCGTTTACACCCTTCCGCCGACTTTGAGGCAGTGAAGTGAGGCAGTTGGAAGGGTGTGCCTTCATTCTGATTGAATATCAGATGGTAATTTGTGATGTAACTGTGCCTTCTTTCTGAGTGAATTTCTGTTAGTAATTTGTGATGTTTGCAAAAACCCGTTCGCAATCTCAAATGGAATGCTACTGTTAGAACTGCATTGATATTTCTGCAACAGTATCGGCAAATAATTTGTGATATTTTTGCAAAAGCAAGTTTGCAATCTGCTTAAGTGCTACGGTTTTTCACTTTAACATATGGCATTTACTTGTTATGTGTACATCTAGTGAAGCTTAAATAAAGCAATATTATTGACCTACAATAATTTTGTTATTTTTTCAATTTCATATTTATATTTAGAATTTTGCGATCAATTATATTAAGCATTTTACGAGGATTAAAAAACCTGACGTTTAAAAGGCGCGCGCGCTTGATTTCAGCGACACTAGTGACACCTGGCCTCGTCTTAAGGCGTAACTCAGTTCTAAGAGATTGTGCGTGGCTAAATAAACGGTCGAATCGAGAGGATGAATGAGAGAGGTGCCGGAATGTAAACAGCGATAAGAGGCACGAGTAAGCCATCAGAAGAGACATTTTTTAAAATGAGGGTCATGTCCCTTCAATTCAAGAGATCGGTTCCTCCAAGACGGCTCTTCGCTTTATGAAACGCACGTAATTGCTCCGTCGCCCAAACTAAACTTAAATACGGATTCAATTTTTACAGAGGAATAAAATTTCATTTCTCAAGTGCTCTAGTGAATCGGCGCTGAAATTACAGTTTTGCCAAATAAATATATTTAAATTTCGTTCTTAAAATGAACCCATTCCCGCGATGATTATATTTTGAGACATTTACCAAAGAGCTAACTACATATAGACTTTTAAATGAATCCGGATCGTGCGAGAGTAATTATTTCGAAATAACTTTGTCATTTAGTTAGAATTTTGTGTCCATATACGAACTCCCGCATTTTCTAATAGTTCTTCGTGCTGTACTGATTGAAAGAGAGTATATAAAAGCGAGTTCATGAGCACTATGGGCAGATATTTTTCTATTAGTAGCTGGAATTTGAAAATGTTTAATGCAGTACAATTAATTTCGCAAAATAACGTTTTTTAGTAGAAAAGATGAGTTTAAGATATTATTTCAGGAAACAGAAGGCAAATGCTTCCAAGAAAAAAATCATACGTACAAGACCTGACGACTAAGTAACGAGACTGATTTTATTATAGAGTAAATAGCAACACTAAAGCAGTTACTGCGGACGCGTTCGATGTTCATTGTTTAAAAAGCACAAATATGTTCAGTAATTAATTAAATTAAAACATAAATACTCCTTAACCGTACAAAGTTAGTATTTATGTTTTAATTTAATTAATTCATCTCACCGTAGTCTCCGACCTTTTTTAATTATGTTCAGTAATAGTTTAAACTTTTATATAATTGATTCTGAGTCTGATGATTCAGAGGAAAGTGAAGAAGGAAATGTAGTTTTGCTTTGTTTAGCAACGAAGAGGAAGAAATCACGGCGGTTCTGGATGAATCGCTACATTTATTCCAGGCGGACATTGGAGAATTTCACAATCTAATCCCGCAATTTGCCGATGAAACGTATAGACCAGTGGTCTTCAACCTTTTTTGAGTCACCGCCCACTTTTACCATATGTTGTCCTTTGAAATAAGTTCACCGCCCACCCAGTGACGTAGTGAGAGTTTCTGGCGCCCGGGACAAAGAATAACTTTGCGCCCCCAGTAGCAAAGCGATTTACGGAGGGGGGGGGGGGGTGTGTGCAAATCGCACCTCGACCCGACGGGTGATAATTCGATATTTTTGCGCCCCCCTGAACTCGGCGCCCGGGCAACTGCATCCCCCTGCCCCCTTCACTAAGCCACTGAGCCCACCTACAGTATCAACTTAACAATAAAGTTTTTAATAAAAGACCAAATTTAATTATGTTTATTAATCCAAAAACAATGTTAAAGTAAGCATTTGACGTACATTTCAATGCGTACTTGGTGCCTACAAACCAGGGAATCAATGTCTGTAAGGGTCATTCGAAGATCTCCTCTTCCTGTTACTTGTAAGCAATTTCTTTTTTTGGACAGGAGATTGTTGACTGTACTGAATCCCTTCTTGACTAAATATGAGGTTGGGAAAGCTAACAAGAGCAATGATATTTTCTTCCACAAGCATGGATACAGAGAGGGCATTTTCTTGTTCTACCAAAGTTGCACATATCCACCTTGGTTGAAATTGGCTTTACGCTCCTCACCATGAAGTAATTCTATTATCTCCTCTTAGTATTCAATATCCACATCACACACATTTGTGATGAACGGAGTAACCATCCAGGCATCCACTTTCAAGTCTATTACATCGCGAAAACGAGTCATCATATCAATTCTAATGACAGAAATGTGATCTGCAAACTTGCCTGTGTATTCGGCTGTAAGATCATCTTTGATGTTGTTTAGTTCCGGAAACTGGTAAAATTCTATTTGCAGGATGTTTTCTTTGAATAAATCCAATTTGTCAATTGATACCGAAATAACATTTTTTCAATCAATCAGTGTCACTTTCTTTCCTTGAAGTCGTAAGTTAACTTCATTAATTTTTTTAAATATTCCAGCCAAGTAAAAATCATCCTTTTTCACCAACTTTAAAACATTGCAAATGTCAATTTTGTTTTCATTAAGGTAAAATAACAACACGCTATCCTATAATTCTACAAAACGTGTCAAATAATTCCCTTTCGAGAGCCAACGAACTTCAGTATGTAGCAACAAGCGAACAAACTGCTCATCATTATCTTGGCATAGCTGGTGAAAAATTCGATCATACTTTCTTTCCTAAATAGCACATACTAGTTATGATTACCATATTCTGATAATAAAACCCGGACAAATTTAATTTTAAACCTAAAATGTAGTATAATTTTTAAAAAAAACAAGGTACCTAAATAATTGCTTAAGTCTATAGTGTTAAGATTTTGATGGGCATAACCAGAAAAAAATGAGTTTTATTTGCTAAAATCTCGGTAAATTTTAAGAAAATCCGGACGTATCGTATCCCTAATACTAGTGGGATTGTCGTTAGACGAGATTACCGAATACGGTCTCAGTGGTAATAACAGTGCTTAAAAATTTATGATTTTATATATCTGATAAAATGAAACTTAAACGCTTCGCTGCTTCTGCTAGAGACTCCGACCTTTCGATTTTACCGCAGCATGGATATTTTGTCGCTAGTATAGTATGATATGATACTATAGTTAACGACAAACGAACTGTAATAGTTGTACATAAAATAGTTGTACAGAATGTATCATTAAGCTTTTTTATAGAATTTTATTTTTCAGTGTCAAAATTAGAATAGCATTTGATGAGTTTTTAACGCCCACCAAAAATCCAAAAACGCCCACTGGTGGGCGCTATCGCCCACCTTGAAGACCACTGGTATAGACGATACTTCAGATTGACGAAACAGCAGTTCTCCGAAGTACACAATTTGATAAAGGATAAGAAAAAAAAATTCACGTCATTCAGGGAAGCAATTGGTACAGATGAAAAATTAGCTGTATGTCTGAGGTATGTACCTGATACTCCAATAAATTTCTGCTAGATTTTATTATTTTCAGTTTTATAGGGAGCGTATCAGCAAAATCAAAACTTCAATTCCCTCTTAGAAAATAATTCCTAGCGAAAATTATATAATTTATTGATTTACTATTAATGACAAGGACAAGGAGTCATCGGGAAATGCTTGTGTAAGAGAAAATTCGCTCGGCTAGCGACTTGAAAGTGGTTTCTCGCTCGACACATTTCTCGCCTCGGTCAAATGTATGGACCCTCATTTAATCCTATGCTTTCGATTTACACATTTCTCGCCGCACATTTCTCGCTGCAGTGGCCTTAGGGTCGCGACTCCATGGTTGGGAAGCCCTGCTTTACAATTTTGTTGCAATTTCATTTCAAACTTTTCAATTTTGAAGCTACTTAGCTGAAAATTTATGAACTACTGTGAAAATCAACTCGGTGGAAAATTTGTAGGTTGATAAGATCTTTCTAATTCAAAAATAATTTTACAAATATCCCTTAAAAGAAAAATGTTGGAAGTCTAAAGAATGACGGATGACAGGTCGCAAACAACATTTTACATTTTTGTAAACGAACCACAAATAAGAAATCTTCCTTAGCTATTTCCCAATCTGTAGAGGCTGTTTATTTTTTAAAGGTTGTACATTGTCGCATTTTAAAGGTATAACCGGTTTCATTCATTACGTCGGAAGCACAGCGCTCAGCAAACGGACATATTGTAAGGACGATATATTCATCTTTAATAAATCAAGTAAATAAATGTATCCTTATTAATTAAGAGAGATCGATGTCTCGATTATTTTAAGCATCATATTACTGAAACTGTGCCGACCAGAGTTATACGAAACATTTGCTACGAAATATAAATCCTACAAATCTCACTCTTACTCCGTTTGTCAGAGAAAATGAGGCAAATATGTCTCATTGTTAGACGAACCGATCGAGAGAAAGCGTCCCTAAATAAGACAACCTCAATTTGTATAAAGAATTTAAATGGAATCGATTTTGGAGCTTCTTTAACCGAAATAGGATTAAAAAGAACCGTGAAGAAATACCAGGCAAATGCGGTGACCGCCTATCATTGTGAGACGCTTCAAATGTGTCGAATTTAGAGGAACGGACGCCTCCCTCTCAAAATCGAGAGATATTCGGTCGTTCGAGATTTTATCCCGCGTCCGGATAATCGGAGTTGCGTGAGCGTCCACAGTACACGGGGAGGGTAAAGTGGATTACGTCGTAACGGTCGCTGGTTAGAATCCAAGCCGTGGCTTGATGCAACTAGTTCCGTCCCTGCACTCGCGTATTACGAGAGAATAATTGCCGCATCTTTGGTGCAGTGGAAGGATAATTATCGGATCCACAGTCTGCAGCAACCTGATACTTCTCGGAGACAGGCTCGCATGCTGCAATTTCTCGCGCGTGTCTGTTTGGGTTTGTTGTGTGGTCATTTGGGAAGATTGTGTAGACTTCCGCTTTAATGGAGGGATTCCGGGGAGGAGTTGTCTCCATTTGCCGAAATGGCTAAAGGTGGGAAATCGCCTGTTCTCTTCCCGGGTGCTAGACTTGGGAAATACTTGGCGAGTGTATCAGGGATATTGAGGGACCTGAAATGGCAGACGTTGAAGAGTAGAAGAATTGAATACAAAAGGAAACTATTTGAAAAATTCGAAAGCTCCGAATTCGTTGAAGACGTCCGCGGAATAGTCGTCCCCATCGGTGTCAGTGAACGTAATGTTAGATCAGAGTGCAGGAGAAAATATGTCGAAATTACCGCTAGAACAGAGAAATACTTTTCATGCTTTTCATGATTTCTAGCGCCAAATTTGACGCCTTTCTTGATTTTTCTCGACCAACATCCTACCAAATATCTTGTACGCTTTAGAATCCTACATTTCCTATTCAAAGTTTACGCTAGTTGAAATATGGTCCTATAATGTGTAAGAGATTTCCCTTACGCTAAACAGCCAGATGGCGCCTGGCAGACGCGACTCTTGGATTAAAGTTTTCAGCTATCCTGCTAGCGAGAAAGGACACTGTATTCAGAAAGTCACCGTTTGTAAACATATTTGTAGTTTATGGCAGTAAGCTCACACTTAATTAGTTTCTTCTTCGTGTCTTCATACCGGCCGACTTGGACCCAATTTTTCATCAGTTCAAGTAGTCATTTTATTTTTCCTGGCGTTTTATTGCTTGGCTAGTGGATCATCCACTTCTCATTCTAAAGATTTCTTCAGAGAGAAGAAGTCGAAACATCCCCGGATACGAAAGAAGTACGTGTAGTTTTGTTTGTATTGTGGAAATAGAAAAAAACAGCATTTTGCAAAAGAAATAGAAGACAGTAAATTGCGAATGGAATCACCCCGTGAATAATTCACTGAAAAGTGCTAATTTTACTGCCGGAGATCTTTCCTAAGGCAACAAGAGCTAAGGCGTTAAACCTGTAAGTCCGAAAGCTACGTTATTTTTAATTAAGGCTGAGAAGTTAGCAATTTTAATTTTGTAACATTTTAAGCATTTTTTCATTTCTATAGGAAATATTTTAAGACTATAAATAGCACTCTCACTATAACTTACCCACCGAATATCTTGACTTGAATTCTTTATACATATGTTATCGTGGTTGAATTATAGGATATCTTGAGCAGTATCTTACGCTCCTATTGCAATATAATGATTTTATAGTTCTTTTTTCTTAAAAAATGTTTTGCAATGAATTTATATTTTTGTAGAGTTGTTTAATTTAAATGATTATGTATAACGGATAAACCAATTGTAATGATGATGGTATCATCCCCTCTATAGAAAAAATCCAGATCTGTCACCAGCACCCCCTTCTGCATAAAAGCCTGTGGTCGCCAGGAACTTAATCGTTTCCACGTGGAATCTTTTGTTTTGAATACGTTTAATAGAGTGTTTACGATAATGACTCCCTTTTGTTTGTGACAATTCAAATACCGTGAACTTTTTAAAAATCGATTATACTTTATAACATTAAAAATAGTGTGTAACTTTATCCCTCTGTGAAAATAAGTAAAAAATACATTCAAAATTTTCGTGTGGAATGGCTCAGAGACACTAAATATAAGAACTGGCTCCGTAGATTAGAAGGTGATAATTTAAAATGTTTTTGTAAATATTGTAAATGCACGATGTCGGCTAAGTTGAATGACATTGCGAGGCATCGTAACACAATGAAACACAAAAAAGCCGGAGAGCCCTTTAGTTCTCAACATCAAAATATATTGCCATTTAAGAAAATTGGCGAAGGAGAAGGTGCAATGCAAAAGCAGAAGGTAGAATAGCTATATTCATAGCTGTACGTTGTCCGTTAAGGATAGATGATCACTTGAGTGAAATTTGCAAAGTTCATTTTGCAGACAGCAAGGAATGTAAGGATTTCAAACTGCGAAGAACAAAATGTATTCCAATAATATGTAATTCTATAGCACCACATTTTGTGGAAGATTTAAAAGCTGATTTAGGAAATAGAAAGTTGTTTAATTATTGATGAAAGTAATGATATAAGCGCTACAAAAATGTTGGGCATTGTAGTACGATACTATTCAGATTTTAAGAATCGGATCATGGTAACTTTTCTTGACATGATTGAGCTCGGAGAATGTAACGCAGAAGGAATATGTGAAGCTTTAAAAACATCGGGCAGAAATAATGGATTAAATTTGCACAGGCTTATTGCACTTGGTACTGATGGTGCATCAGTAATGGTTGGTATAAATAATGGTGTGTATACAAAATTAAAGGCTGAGATTCCCCATCTGCTTCTTATCAAGTGTGTCTGTCACTCAATCCAACTAACTGTCCCACGCTGTCAATGAGTATTTGTGACGAAACCTACACTTTCTTATTAAAGAAACGTATAATTGGTTCTCACATTCCCTTGTTCGACAGGCTAAATATAAGGATCTATATAGTTCAATGAATGATGAAATTCCTCCTCTGTAGTTAATTCAGTATAGTCAGACAAGATGGTTGTCGATTGGATTTAAAATTGTGAGAATTCTGCAGCAATGGTGTGAGCTTGAGAAGCATTTTGAAACTGCTAGAACGAACGCTGTTATACAGCAAAAATTTTGCATTCAGTGTTTAATGATAAGAGAAATTTGTTGTTTCTTTTATTTTTGAAACCAATTATCGCAGAAGTGCAAATGGTGAATAAGAAATTTGAAGCTGAAATGAATGATCCTTCAGAGTTGCTGAATGACTTGTTACTTTTGATTGATTCTATAAGTTCAAAAGTTGTCATTCCAGGAATAAGATTGACTAATGATACTGTAATTGAAAATAATTTAGATCCGAATCCGTATTTGGGCTATGAATTCGAAAAGGCAATATCTGATTGCAAACTTACAGAAGAAAACAGAAAAAATATTCGCGTTAGCTGCGTGAAATTTCTGGTGGAACTCATTAAACAACTTCGTCAGCGTTTACCTGAAAATATTAATGTCTAACAGTCAATGTCGTATTTAAGTGCACATCATTGCCTAAATCCTGTAAAGCAGGATGTTCTGGATCTAGCAAAAATATTCTACAGTGATGCGGGAATTCTTACACGCATTAATTTTCAGTGGAGAAAATTACATTACGTTACATGGATTGAAACCTCTGAAACAACACGACTTTGGGCAGAAATTACTGCACTAATGTCACCTTTTTTGCAATCTATTTTTAAACTTAAAAATCTTGATGAATATATGTAATAAATTTAGAAAAATATTAACGGCGATTTTTGTGTTTAGCGCATTATTTAGCGCCTTTTATTTTCAGATTAGCTCCTACTTAGCTCTTTTTGAAGGTCGACCTAGCGCGAATTCAAATTTTCAAACGGCAACACTGGTTGTGACACCCCCTCCCAAACGCTCTGGCGGCTTGCAGGGTATTGATGTAAATGTAAATTTAAATGTACTTTGAATCTGCATCGGAGATTACTTGAATCATTCACCATTCTGAGAAAATTCGCTATTTATAATCCATCATGGCCGAAATTTCTTTCCCTAATGAAAATAATCACTATGGTATGATGAAAACCAATAAATAAAGTTCAATTTGTCGAATTTAACACACACAATCGACAAAGTATTATTTGCTTCCACGAAGAATAAACTATTCTTCTCATATCATCTTCATTAATAATTGAAAAGTTATGCGAAGCCTAAGGGATTTACTTTCGTTCCCATAAAAAACATATGACAACTCAAAGGACTGAAATAACTCAGATTATAACAATGATTTTATAAAGCGCTTGTGACTCTTTGAAGAAGAAATATAAAACGCCTCTTTTCTGATTCGAAGTTTTAAGTTTAATTTGCCTATATTTTGGATTCAATGATACAGTGGCGGATTTAAGCATTCTGGGGCCCCTGGCGCTAAATTATTGAGGCCCCTGGCGCTGAACAATTGGAGGCCATGCAATCTAAATATATATGCTGAAACCTCGCCAGACGAATTCCACTTTATTTGACGTCTTTAAGATCGCATTAATAAATAAAGTACCACACAGCGAAACAAATTTTTCTACAACGTTATTAAAGTGATACATTTAATATATATGATATTATATAGAAAAAAATTTTCGGGGCCCCTTATCACAAGGGGCCCCTGGCGCGCGTCATTTGCGACTCCCCTTAAATTCGCCACTGATATGATATCGTATTTTGTAGGAAACAGAGGAATTCTAAAATACTACTAATCATCGTAGAAACGCGGAATTTTATTCATAATATATGTAGATTCAATAGTAGGAATTAATTATCAAATCGAAAAAACTACCTAAGGTCCACCATTGACCAAGATCGGTGCGTTCGCGATATTCATATAATTACAGTATCGTGAACACTGAAATCTATTGAGATGGAATCTTATTCAAAGAAACGTGAACATTTCTAAACATTTCATGAAAAAAGTTTACCACAGGTCAACTTTTTGACGTTTCGACTGGAAATTTTTTTAAAATGTTGCGTTTCTGATGTTTTCAAAAGGCAGTTCATTAATAATATAGAAGTTATAGTTACGAAATCATTATTCATAAACATTACAAAGTCAAAAACAAAAGATTGTTACATTTTGTTCATTATGGCGACGGGAGAGAGTTTTCTATGCAATTTTAACGCGAGAATCTTTCCCTCGCATCTCGGTTCACTCTCGGTCAAGAGATAAACATCGTAAATATCTTTGAGGGGTTTCATTAAAAACGATTTACATTCTACGATGGCACAGGAAAGGCTGACAGAACTAGCAATATTGTCCATCGAACATGACATTTCAATCAATTTAAATTTTGAAGAAGTTATAGACGATTTTGCTAAAGAAAAAGCGCGCAAAGGACAGTTTCGATAAATTTTGTTTTTTAATTATATTGTTATTTAAGGAAAGGTTTCATTTTATTTTGTTTGTACAATAAAACTTAAATATAATATTTTAATTTATGTGATTTCTTTGCTGAATATCCACAATGTTTCCTTGCTCCGCCCCTACCCCAATACTGTGCAAAAGGGCGGCATAAACTGCGCTCGCCACAGGCGTCAATTTTTGACGCGCCGGCCCTGCATGTGATTCCGAAAAGAATGGGACGGGTTTAGTTGAAGAAATTCCCTTAGATAAGACGGGAAAAGAGAGAGAAAGGAATTATGTCGCCTGGAAGCATTATGAGTCTGCCGACCCCATGCGACGCGAGAGATATTCGCCGTATTGTTCATCGCGCAGCCCAGTCGTTCATCGCGAAGGCTCGCATTAGCATCGTCTGTGACATATCTGGCTAGGAGGAAGCCCCGGAAGTTGCACATCCTTTATCTGAGGCATCCTCGTGACAACCACGGAACTACGACACCTGTTGCGAGGCTAGAGACTGTATGTAATAAAAAATTAAAATGAAATGCTATCTGCGAATGCACCTAAATCCGGACGTGGACGTGGACGTGGCTGATCCGTGGGGAATGAGACAGGAGCGAGGCAGGCGAAAGAGGCGGAATAGTGGGAGGCGGATAAAGCTTTGCGGGGAAACTAGCGATGAAGAGGGACGAGAGATACTTAATTCCTGACACTTGGGCACGCAAAGGCATTCAGAATTGTTTCCTCAGCGCTTACCATGATTCGGGATCTCTTTTCTACAAAGAAAAACAGCAACAGCATACCTGTAAAACGAACTGGGCGTGTCGTGCTGTGAAGTGCGAAAATCGATAAATTCTCTTAGAACGTACGTTGAATAAACAGAAGGACAGTTCATTTACATAGCTCTCGCCAGGATGAATATTTAAATAAAAGATAGAGCGAATATAAAATAGTGATTTCAAAATATAGGAATCTTTAGACGAACACACTCGACGTTTTCATCATTGACTACAACAATTCAAAAGAAATATGAATATAACCCCAATGGTCATAAAGAGGCTTGGAATTCATACATCGGATATAAAGTTGCCTTTCTCGGCGGAAATCTACCGATTATCTGTATTAGAATTCCCGAGCAATTGTGTTTCTGTCGTAAGACGAGTAGGTACGATATTTCTTTTTTTATCCTAAAGATGTTTTGAAATTATGCCAATACTAACTTTAAATTGTGCCAAAGATGACAGGTTATGGCAAAAATTCGTTTGTCCATTTATTCAATTACCTAAGCTCGCAGTTGGATCACGAGATTTACAGAGGCTTAATAAAACAGGGGGTGCGATGCATCAAATATTTCCTTGTAACAATATTACCCCTGTTATGGTCCCTGAAAGTAAAATGTAAAGGGGGTATATATTTATCGGTATATTAATGGATAGCTAACATAAAAGATAACATTCATTCGCATATTTGTACGTATGTAAGTTACGTAGATCAGGAATCACAATTGGACGCGTACCCGTGACAACAAAAATTGTTGACTGCTTAGTGCACGGCACCTCCTGCCACCCACCAACCTAGGCAATTGCAGGGTAATATGTAGATGTACGTAGGTTTTTTATTTGCTGCCGGGTGAAAATCACGTTTTCGCGTAGTCACAATTTTTCGAAACGTTACTTATCATTTCAATTTCATGAAATAATTAAGTTTAACATTCTCACACTACTTAAGTGATTAAAAAAATTCAGTCATAGTAAATTTGTGTCATGATAATAAACAGTTCTCAGCCTTTCTGGATTCTCGGACCCTGAATTTCCGCGTGCTTCTTCCTCACAAAAATTTTATAAATTTTTTCATGCATTTACGTGATCTTTGAATGAAAAAATAAAGCCGTGCATTTACAATTTTTACTATAATGTCTGTCCGTCCGTTCTTCTATCCAGATGCAATTCTTTTCTCCGTTGCTATACAGCGGATTTAAATGAAATTTAGTACTAAAGACTAAGCACAGTAAATTAGAAAATGAGATGAATGGTTTACAAATCATAATAAGTTTAGAATACTCTATCGCAAGAAACGTGTTTATTTGTAATTCACTTAACACTTTCCTAACCTGCTGAAATCACTTGCGACGCATGTATGGTTTGTAATTATAAAATTCTAATTATAATATTAAATAAATAAAACACTAAATATTTGTTTTTCAAATATCACTATTGTTATAGTGACGATATCTGTGATTTAAATAGAAAATAACGTCAATTAATAAATTATTTCTTGAAAGTTTCTTTAAAATATTTTAAGGTCGGAGCAAAAAAACTGGTTCGAACCGGTTCACTGATGGTTGCCGAAGCGAAACCGGAACCGAACCGATATTTTGTTTTGAGTGAACCGGAACGAAAACCGGAGCGAAAAAAAATACGGTTCGATACTTTGTTATAAACATCAACTTAAATAGCTATAGGAAATTTGATGAAAATCGTATGAGCCGTTTTTTAGATAATCCAGTTTTTATTAAAGTTTCCCAAGTATAAACTAGACTTATATTCATTTTTTGAGAAATATGAAATATGTAATATTATTGAAGACGTAAACCCAAGTAACTGTACGAAATTTAATCAAAATAGTTGGAGCAGTTTCGGAGAAAAACAAATTGTTGTTAAAATTGCCTGGAATAAACTTCCTTTAATTATAGTGCAATGTCAACCATTTTTTCAAAGTTTCCATCCTGCATGATAAAATGCCTAATTACTAGATTTCATTCTTTTCGCTCTACCGCTTAGGCTCTAGAGAGGGGACTACCGCTTAGGCTCTAGAGAGGGGAACATACAGACTTCAATGAGAAAATCACTTTTTGGTCTCAGGTACCCCTAAAACATATATATCCGCCAAGGGGAAGAGAGACAGGGTGGATAGAGAGAGAGAGGAAGAGAGGCGGAGAGAGGGGGGATAGAGAGAGGGGAAGAGAGAGAGGGGGGAAGAGAGAGAAGTGGATAGAGAGAGGGGAAGGGACAGCGGGGGATAGAGAGAGGGGAAGGGACAGCGGGGGATAGAGAGAGAGGGAGAGATAGAGAGAGAGGGATAGATAAAGATAGAGAGAGAGGGGAGATAGAGAGAGAGGGGGAGATAGAGAGATAGGGGGGATAGAGAGAGAGGGGAAGAGAGAGAGGCGGGATAGAAAGAGGGGAAGAGAGAAGGTGAATAAAGAGAGGAGAAGAGAGGGGAGAGGGGGGATGGAGAGGGGGGAAGCGAGAGGGGGGGAAGGAGAGGGGGAAGGAGAGGGGGAAGGAGAGGGAGGGAAGGAGAGGGGGGGATAGAGAGAGGGGAAAGAAAAGGGAAGAGAGAGGGGAAGAGAGAGGGGGGATAGAGAGAGAGGGGAAGCGTCAGGGGGGGGATAGAGAGAGAGGGAGAGATAGAGAGAGGGAGAGATAGAGAGAGGAAGAGAGAGGGGAAGAGAGATAGAGAGAGGAAGAGAGAGGGGAAGAGAGAGAGGGGAAGAGAGAGGGGAAGAGAGAGGGGAAGAGAGAGGGGAAGAGAGAGGGGGAGAGGGGAAGAGAGAGGTGGAGAGGGGAAGAGAGAGGTGGAGAGGGGAAGAGAGGGGAAGAGAGTGAGAGGGCAAGAGAGGGGAAGAGAGAGGGGGGATAGAGAGAGGGGAAAGAAAAGGGAAGAGAGAGAGGGGAAGAGAGGGAGAGGGGAAGAGAGAGGGGAAGAGAGAGGGGAAGAGAGAGGGGAAGAGAAGGGAAGAGAGAGAGGAATAGAGAGGGCCGATAGATAGAGAGGAAGAGAGAGAGGGGAAGAGAGAGGGGGGAAGAAAGAGAGGGAGAGAGGGGGATGGAGGGAAAGAGTGAGGGGGGGATGGAGGGGAAGAGAGAGAGGGGGGATGGAGAGAGAGGAAGAGTCAGGGGGGGATAGAGAGAGGGAAAATTAGAGAGAGAGGGAGAGTTAGAGAGAGACGGAGAGATAGAGTGAGAGGGGGGATAGAGAGAGGGTTAGAGGGGGGGAAGAGAGAGGGGAAGAGAGAGGGGAAGAGAGGGGGGAAGAGAGAGGGGAAGAGAGAGGGGAAGAGAGAGGGGAAGAGAGAGGGGGGAAGAGAGAGGGGGAAGAGAGAGGGGGGAAGAGAGAGGGGGGAAGAGAGAGGGGGGAAGAGAGAGGGGGGGAAGAGAGAGAATTTCTGTGACATGTTGGCTAAATGCAGAATATATCTGGAGGCACAAAAATTTGTGATGAATCATTGAAAAGCCATTTCAAAAATGGCCAGTCTTTCTTATATCATCCACCATGAGAATAATTCATAGCTACAATGCAGTCATCAGCTCTAAGTACATCCTCTGCATATCAGCGATGGAGACGGAGACGCTGGGACTAATTAATCATATCTCAGAAAAATCTTTGCCGAGCTGTTGTTTGAATCAGTTCTTTTTTTTAAAACTCTACTCTTTGTATATTACAAACGTTTTATTCTTTAATATAATATCATAATTGATGAGAAGAAATAGGATTGATATCATAGGGCTGAGCGAAGCTTGATGGGAAGGAGAAGGACAGTTCGACTCGGAAGAATTCACGGTAGTTTACTAAGGAGGAAATAGTGGGGCAAGGGGAGTAGCTCTGGTACTTAGGAAAGATATGATGAAGAGCGTGACAAAAATAACAGCAACGAATGATAGGTTGATGGCAATAAAGCTGAAAGCAGTCCCAGTGGACATGTTGATAATCCAGGTATATATGCCAACGTCCACTCATGAGAAGAAGAAATTGAGGAAATGTATGAACAAATTAACGAGATTTACGAAGAAGACGGAAGAGGAAATGTAAACTGCATAATAATGGGTGATTGGAACAGAATAGTTGGTGAAGGACAAGAAGAAAATGTTGTCGGTCAATACGGACTTGGGAAAAGAAACCGAGGAGAAAAACTGGTAGAATTCTGTGTTAATAACGACTTAGTAGTGACTAATACATGGTTCAGAAACGATAAACGACATGGAAAAACCCAGGAGATAGAATGAGATGCCAAATAGATTACATCCTAGTAAAACAAAGATTCAGGAACAGCATATAACATGCTAAGACATTACCAGGAGCAGACATTGATTCAGATCACATCCTTCTAATAGTCGATGTAACTACAAAGCTTAAACAAATAAGGAAAACGAGAAGAGATAGACAGACTTGGCACCTAGAAAAATTGAAAGAAAGGAAAGATGCTTTCAGCACGAAGTTGGAAGATCGCCTTAGAAATTTGGAAAACAAACCGAAGACCGTGGATACAGAATGGGAGGAAGTGAAAGCCAGCATCAAAGATACCTTGAATAAGGAGATTGGTAAACAAGAGAAGAAAATCAGAAAACCATGGATCACTAAGGAAATGCTGGAGAAAATGGATGAGAGAAGAAAATGGAAAAATGTTAACAGTGAAGAAGGTAGAGCCAACTATAGACGCATAAACAATGAGATGAGAAGGGTAACAGATAAAGCTAGGGAAAATTGGATAAAAGAAAAATGTGAGGAAATACAACAGATGGAGAAGTTAGGACGATACGATATGATGTACGCTAGGGCACTGGAGTTAGAAGATAAGAAGTCTAATGGGATTCGTGGTAAAGGAATTATTAATACAGATGGGAAAATAGTCGCAGAACCAAAGGATGTAGCACAGGTATTGGAAGAATACATTAAGGAACTATACAAAAAGCAGGCAGGATCGGTACAAATGGAACTGGAAGAAGAGAATTGCATTGAAAAAGACAACTTGGGACCAAGTATTATGAAAAGCGAAGTAGAAAGGGCGATACAGGCAGCGATGGAATACCGGTAGAGGTACTTAAAGTCATGGGGTCGGAAGGACTAAAAGTGATTACGAAACTAATTAACAAGATTTACGACTCGGGAGAGTGGCCTCAGGATTTCTTAGATGTAACAATGATCCCTCTAAAGAAGAAGCCAAAGGCAATGCAGTGTAAGGACTACAGAACGATATCCCTACTGTCACACACTTCGAAGATCATCACGAGGATTCTTAATAAAAGACTAGAGAAAAAGGCCGAAGAAATGCTAGGGGAAGATCAATTCGGCTTCAGAAAAGGACGTGGAACCAGAGATGCTATCGGTGTAGTGAGAATCATATCAGAAAGGGCAATAGAGTACAGTCAAGATTGCTGCGTATGTTTCGTCGACTGGCAGAAGGAAGGATATTAAAGGATATAGGTGTAGACTGGAAAGACAGGAGACTGATCAGGAATCTATATCTGAATCAAGTTGTAAAGGTCAGGTTGGAGAATACGGACACCAGCGGAGTAAATATCGGTAGAGGAGTAAGACAGGGCTGCTGTATATCGCCGATTCTAT
Source organism: Uropetala carovei (assembly GCA_036926305.1). Lineage (NCBI taxonomy): Eukaryota > Metazoa > Arthropoda > Insecta > Odonata > Petaluridae > Uropetala > Uropetala carovei. The sequence goes on from JAXCHB010000224.1 coordinate 19,457, forward strand.
TCAATATATATGGAGAGAGACTAATGCAGGAGGCGTTAGAAGGCACGGGAGATTTCAAAATCGGAGGAAGGATTATAAGAACAGTGAAATACGCGGATGATCAAGTACTTCTAGCAAGAAAGGAAAAGGAACTCCAGAAAATGATAAATAGACTAGTGATAACAGGTAGAAAATACGGTATGGAAATTAATACAGAAAAATCCAAGGTTATGCGAATATCAAGTAAAGAAGAAGAAAAATTGAACATAAGTATTGGAGGAAAGCCATTAGAACAAGTTTCAGATTATAAATACCTTAGAAGCATCATAACGAGAGAAGCAAAATGTACAGATGAAATCAGGACTAGAATAACAAAAGCAAAAGCCGCATTCAGAAGAAAGAAACTTCTGCTAACTGGAAATATAAAGCAGGAAATCTGCAAGAGGTTGATAAAATGCTATGTATGGAGTATAGCTTTGTACGGAGCAGAAACATGGACGCTAAGGAAAAATGATATTAAATACTTGGAAAGCTTCGAAATGTGGACATGGAGAAGAATGCTGAAGATAAAATGGACAGATAGGGTGAAAAATGAGGAAGTACTACGAAGAATAGGAGAGAAGCGAACGATTATACAGACTATCAGAAAGAGGAAGGCGAACTGGATTGGGCATTACCTGAGGAGAGAGTGCATGATTAAGGAAGTGCTAGAAGGAAAACTGGCTGGAGAAAGAGGTAGGAAAAGGTTTCAGCTAGTAGACGACTTGAAAGGGAAAGAGAGCTATCAAGACATGAAGAAAACTGCGGAAAATAGGAGTATATGGAGAACCAAGTTTAACCTACAATAATCACGGACCTGTCAACAGACAGACTACCTATAAAAAAAATATATTGATCAAACGGAGCGCATTTCTCACCAAGCGGGACGAGGGAGCTCTTCTGTTTGTGACTCTCTCCACGTATTTTCTCTATCCACCGTCATTCTTCTCGCGTCACGTCATTTCGGCATCAATCTGGCGCCGATGCCGCCGCTGCCGATGGGAAACTAATCGTCCAGATTCGTTTCGTGTCGCACATCAAAGGCGGTTTGCCGATAAAGCCGAGTTGGAAAATCGCTTCGTGGCGTGGAAGAGAAGGAAAATGTTTTTTTAGGCAGAAGAGGGCAGCGGAACCAGCTTGGCCATTTTAATTTCTGTGGAACATTCTTTATCACCGTCCGTTCGAAATGTTTCCTGGCGGCGTTTGATGCGGCGATGATGCGGTGAGGGGCAGAGGGAGAGAGGGGGGGGGGGGAGATGTGCCGCCCCCGTAGCTAACCAAAACCGAATTCTCTCCCCTTCCCTCCACTCCGGCGACCACAGTTCCTGCCCAGTATAAAGACGAGGCTCACTGAGCATTAGGGCATTATGACCCACTAGTCGGAATTAACACGGATTGCTAACTGCTTTGTTTTTAACTTTGTTTTAATGGCACTTCATAACATCTAAGGTGTTTATTTCGTTGATTAATTCTTGGAAATTTTTAAGATTTGAAATAACGTAATATTTATATCGACACAAATAATTCTATTTTTAAGTTCACCCAAATGTACAACGTCCATTTCAAGTTGCGCATTTCGTTCGAAATATGACGTGTTACAGCGATCACCGATTCGTCTTTCTCGCTCTTCTTCTGTTCGTTTTGCCATTGGGTGAGCTAGACACGGAAACAATTCAGTAAAAATTTACTCGTGAAATACGAACATATACGCTTCGTGTGGTCATACTCGGTCATGAATCACGAGACGCACACACCGCAAGGTACTCTATGTGCTCCATGTCACGCGCCTTAACCCCCTGGGTAAATCTTCGAGAGGCGGGGAAAAAATCAGAAAAATTGAACTAATCGCACTTCCCCTCTCGACAGATAAGAATCAGGCCAAACGTCCTGTTGTTCTCAACGATGTTCACCTTTGCGATTATCTGGCGAATCACCTTTTCTACATAATTTTCTTCGTTTAACTTTTAATGGCAATTTGCAATGTTATTATTTCTTCGCAAGTCACAGCTCTTGCATAATTAATTCTCCTTGCATACTTGAAAACAGAAATACAAAAGGAATTGAGCGTTAATTTAATCCAAAGCGAGTACTATATGGTGCTGCAGATGGAATTCATGCTTTTCGAGGATAAGGCGTGAGGCGGAAACTTCTACAGACATTCGCAATGCATAATGTGAAGATTTTGGATTCCATTCGATTAAAAACATTTTCTTCAAACGACTGCTAAGAGGGAAAATAGAGCAATTGTTGAGTTAAATTATGTTTCAATGGATCGAGACCATTAATTTCACTTTTCCTTCTGATAATCAGACAAGCATGGGGCCTAGGTCTTTATTGATTACAATGTGTCATTAAATTAAAGCACATCAAATTAAATATCATTTCGCCGCCTTACGGTTTAGGATGATACGCAAAGGAGCTTTAGGAATCAAATGCTTTCGAGAAAGACACGGAAACGGTGCGATTGTAGCGCTGAGTTGGCGACAGAGGGAATTACTAGACTCGTCTACATTAAGATTGCAGAACATTGTGGTACGAGATAAGAGTCATGGGACGTAAGTGGCGATGAATATTGGATATTACGCAGAGTAACTGACTAGATCATATATGAAGCACGTGTGTGGGGGAATTGTGATAAGCTGAAAATGGTTAAAAATCAATCTCGAAATACTGGTCAACGAGCAGAGCTTCCGGCCACTCCCAGCCACCTAATCAACACAGAAAAATGTTAATGACAACTCGCATTCCCTGGCTTATTAATGATCTATGCACGATCTATCTAGCTCCAATAAAATGGCTAAAAGGATTGAACCGATAAGTAATCGCGTTCGAGTCTTCTAAGATAGAAACTCCACGTGGGATCCTCAGCTTTTGCAGTCGAATTAACGAGAATAAATCACCATCTATTCGAAATCTGCACACGGGACCGCCTTGTCCTCCTATTTCTCACCTGCATGAGATTTCTCGATAAGTCTACGAGCGCTGGAGCGAGTTAACTCTAAGAATGGAGGCTTAAATACGCTCTCCCGGAAGCGAAATACCTGGAGTTCGAAATAAAAACGTATCCACGAAGGCTTAAAGTGAGAGCGATTACAAAAGGACTGCAGCAGCCGAATGAAGAGAAACAAACGGAAGCATTATGAAGAGACAAGGAAATGGGCGTCGAAACTGAATGGACTGAACGGAAGATGACTTCTCAAAGACATTGAACTGGAAATGAAGATGCTTCGGGGCAGATTCAGGATTGCATTGTTCTTTGTAGAAATGAATACGAGAGATGGACGAGCTGAGAGAGCGAGAGAGAGGGAGGGCGGAATGGGACAACTGGCCACGGCCGACTGGCCGCGGACGACCTGCCGCGAGACAACTGGCCGCGGGGCCAACTGGCCGCGAATAATTTTCTCGAAATTGGTCTGCGATTACTGAAATACTGTGCAATGGTTGTGAACCCGATAACATTAAAATATATATCCCTTCTGCACAGTCAACTGGTTACTTCAGAAACAACCAAAAAATCACTCTAACAAAAACATTCAACCCGTCTTTTGAACAAATGGCTAAAATGTAATTCGGTGAAGGAATTCATGTGAATATTTCAAGTGCGTTTATGAAAATTATTTCTTTTTACTTTCTCTATATACCGTAGTATAGAGAAAGTATTGTATTCATGAAAATAATGAACATGTTTTGAGTAAAATGTGAGAAATTTTTGTAGTTCCTCATTTACTCAAGTAATTTAATTTTGAAAAATTTTATATCGCATTTAATTTTTTGCTTTCAAATCTTTCAATTTTTCATTCATTTATTTATTATAAAAAGCAATTAATAAGTCAGTTATAATGCATTAAAATGTATAGTAGTCGCGTGTTTTTAAAGGATCTGCCCCTTAATATCGTCAAACATATGTGATACAATATAATCCTCCGATCGAAACAAAAATGAGAGGTCCTAACATCTGGAAATTTATCGACGGATTAGGTAAAGTTCAGCGTGGGAGGGATTTTTATTATGAGCAGTTAATTGCAGGATAAAATCCTCCCGTAAAATTGAAAAAGTATACAGCTGCGGATGCTAGAATTTTAGCAATTGTTGCAGATTACGGAAATAGAGACAAAATCGAATATTTAAGGGGTATTGCTCATAATTTTGAAATGGACGCCTAACTTTTTTTATTATCTGTATTACGATATTACCTATATTTTAATTTCTTCTGTATTATTATTAATTCCTACGTTTTGATATTTTATAATAAATTTCACTGATATGTAACCTTGCCATTGCTATTTTTATTTTCTGCCGCAGTCTATTATTCATACTCTTTTAACATGTAATGAACAAAAAACATCAAAATGTTACAAAAAATTATAATGTTTTATAATCAATTTCTATTCTCATATTTTGTAAAATATTGTTTGTAATTTTAATAACAATTAAATAAATCCATTTCAATGTTATCGGGTTCACAACCATTGCACAATATTTCAGTAATCGCAGACCATTTTCGAGAAACTTATTCGCGGCCGGTCGGCCGTGGCCAATTGTCCTAGACCGAGGGAGGGAGGGAGAGAGAGTGAGATAGAGAGAGAGAAAGTGAGAGAGAGAGTGAGAGAGAGAGAGTGAGTGAGAGAGAGTGAGTGAGTGAGTGAGTGAGTGAGTGAGTGAGTGAGTGAGTGAGTGAGTGAGTGAGTGAATGAGTGAGTGAGAGAGAGAGTGTCAGAGAGAGAGTGAGAGAGAGAGAGTGAGAGTGAGAGGGAGAGAGTGAGAGGGAGAGAGTGAGAGGGAGAGAGTGAGAGGGAGAGAGTGAGAGGGAGAGAGTGAGAGGGAGAGAGTGAGAGGGAGAGAGTGAGAGGGAGAGAGTGAGAGAGAGAGAGTGAGAGAGAGAAAGTGAGAGAGAGAGGGGGGGTGGGAGAGAGAATCTTGGGTACGAGAAATCAATATTGTACAAATGCGACAATATATAGGATTTATAAGCCTTATGAATAAAAAGTAAAATTTGGGACATTAAAATAAATGAAAATGATTTGCTTATAATGGTTATATTCACCATTTCACATACGGAAAGATCGATGCAAACCAAATTGACTTGGTGGTGCATATTGATACTTGATGGATGAAACGCGCCATCGAATTTGAATAAGCCAAGAGGATAAGATAGTTCCTGTGTTCGTGCCCGGGCGCAATCCTGCCTTCATGCTCTAAATCACGTGCTCTTTAAAATAAAGACATTACTTATCAGTGTAATTGAGGTATCATTCCGAGGAATCAGTAGTGACCTTTTGATAGTAATGGAGTTACACAGAAAGAGTAAGGAGGAGGAGCGGAATGAGAAGGGAAGATGATAAAGGCGAAAAAAATGGAGTTGGAACGAATAAGAGAGATGAAAAGAAATTAAAAAGTACGAAATATACTTGTAAGAAACAAAATTTAGACGGAAAAAGGAAAGACGTGATAGTGGAAAAGACAAGAAGGAATCGCCCCATATAAAGGGAGAAGACGGAAAAGAAAAAGTGATGATAAGGAGAAAGGGATGCGTGAAATAGTAGTATGGGGAGAAGAAGTGTAAGAGGGAGGAGAGGTGGAAAGGGGGAAGGAGAGGTGAAAGGGGGAAGGAGAGAGGAAAGGGGGAAAGAGAGGTGTAAGAGGGAGGAGAGGTGGAAATGGGGAAGGAGAGGTGAAAGGGGGAAGGAGAGAGGAAAGGGGGAAGCAGAGGTGTAAGAGGGAGGAGAGGTGGAAAGGGGGAAAGGGGGAAGGAGAGGGGAAAGGGGGAAGGAGAGAGGAGAGGTGGAAAGGGGGAAAGGGGGAAGGAGAGGGGAAAGGGGGAAGGGGAGGTGTAAGAGGGAGGAGGTGGAAAGGGGGAAGGAGAGGGGAAAGGGGGAAGGAGAGGGGAAAGGGGGAAGGAGAGTGGAAAGGGGGAAAGAGAGGAGAAAGGGGGAAGGAGAGGGGAAAGGGGGAAGGAGAGAGGAAAGGAGGAAAGAGAGGTGTAAGAGGGAGGAGAGGTGGAAAGGGGGAAGGAGAGAGGAAAGGGGGAAAGAGAGGTGTAAGAGTGAGGAGAGGTGGAAAGGGGGAAGGAGAGGGGAAAGGGGGAAGGAGAGGTGTAAGAGGGAGGAGGTGGAAAGGGAGAAGGAGAGAGGAAAGGGGGAAGGAGAGGTGTAAGATGGAGGAGAGGGGGAAAGGGGGAAGGAGAGGGGAAAGGGGGAAGGAGAGAGGAAAGGAGGAAAGAGAGGTGTAAGAGGGAGGAGAGGTGGAAAGGGGGAAGGACAGAGGAAAGGGGGAAAGAGAGGTGTAAGAGGGAGGAGAGGTGGAAAGGGGGAAGGAGAGGGGAAAGGGGGAAGGAGAGGTGTAAGAGGGAGGAGGTGGAAAGGGGGAAGAAGAGAGGAAATGGGGAAGGAGAGTTGGAAAGGGGGAAGGAGAGGGGAAAGGGGGAAGGACAGAGGAAAGGGGGAAAGAGAGGGGAAAGGGGGAAGGAGAGATGGAAAGGGGGAAGGAGAGGGGAAAGGGGGAAGGAGAGGTGTAAGAGGGAGGAGAGGTGGAAAGGGGGAAGGAGAGAGGAAATGGGGAAGGAGAGTTGGAAAGGGGGAAGGAGAGGGGAAAGGGGGAAGGAGAGTTGGAAAGGGGGAAGGAGAGGGGAAAGGGGGAAGGAGAGGTGGAAAGGGTGAAGGAGAGTGGAAAGGGGGAAGGAGAGGGGAATGGGGGAAGGAGAGGTGTCAGAGGGAGGGGAGATGAGATTGATCGTGCGATGAGAGTAGGGATGAAGTGGAGGAGGGATTAAGAGTCAGAAAGAGGGTTAAGAGTGTAAGAGAGGGAGAGAGAGGCAGTCGCAGTATCTGAGTGGAATCGGGTGAGGAAGGAGGTTTCTCTCTATCGATCGTCAACCCGTCTCCGATTCTCTCGCCAGAGTCAAAGATCGCGAGGCGAGTGTTCGTGACCTCCAGCCGTCTCCACCTCATCGAATTTGACGGAGAGGGAGGAAAAATTGACTACCGCCGAGCGTACCCTTTCCGACTCGCGATACTAGTCCCATATTCCCATGGACCCATAAGCAAAGTAAATAATAATAGTAATTTACCTCCCGATTCCCTCCTAATCAATAAATAAAATAAATTTTTTAACCGGTCTTCATCGGGTACGACTTTTAATTTCGTCATTATTGGTGGATACGATATCATCATTCTTTCCTCTAATTTGGCATAGAAATTTCGATTAAGTTCTTACATAGTCGATATTGCTATAAATATGGAAATAATGAATATTTGTATAATGACATATTTTGAGTCTATTCTAGTTGTCTATTTTGAATTCAATTTGCCTTTTACAAGCGTTTTCTAGAAAACCATTATTATCTTTGGGAAGAATACATATCTTAAATAAAGCATATATACTAACGAACTCCTTGTCGCTAGACTGCATAAATAATTTTGTGACGTATTATTTTTAACATTTCATCGAAAGGACTTTGCGTGCTACATATCTACCTCTCTAACGACTGCGGCAGTTTCATTTCTATCGATATCTCTAAATATAGAATGCAAAATTCATATATCCAGCAGTTATACTTATTTTAGCTATCTAAAAGAAATTATCTTTTTAGTCAATACTAAAATATGAAATTTGTTAGTGCGGAAAACAATCGATTTCTGTGCTCTAAATGACTTCAGATTCGCCCTATGCCGTCTCATCGTTCGCCTTTGAACGGCGAATTGAATTTAGGGCCGTAACTCCATCTTTTTTCCTTCAAAGTCGAATTTCAAAAGGAATAGCAATATCAGGCGAGGGTCGCATCACATAATTGCTGTACGACGCCAAAATATGTGTTGTCATATGGATTTATATTTGTCCATTAATGCCTACCTTATTTTTATGGGCTGCTTTTCTAGCATCGCTTAAGGATATTATTATAAATGGAAAGTTCACTGGAAGTGCTTCTTCTTGTTTTTCAACCGCCATACTTGTACATTTTTGAACCGTAATGGAAGATAGTGTACTTTAGAATCGATATACAAATAAAACATTTAATAAAATCCTAAATATATTTTAATTTTTTTGTGTCGCATATATTAAAAACATGATTTTTAGCTTTAGACTTATCTGTTTCAATATAGTCTAGATGCTGGTTGGAGTTGTATGCTTTTTAAGCAAAGGAACACCTGTAGTAGATAAAACACACGAAATAATTATTACTCTGTACTTATAAGCACAGAAACTATTTAGTGTACTAAAAATCCAGTAAACTTAAAAATAACGCGTAATATCTGCAAAAATATATAAATGTGGTTTTGGGAATATATGTATGTACCTATATTCGTATTTTATTAAATTAAAGCTGCCGTAGTTAATTACCTATGGGTATATTTTGGGGATTATTTCTAAGCAACAAAGCAAGATATTTATTGATAGTAATATTAACCACATATGACATACTGTTATATTTTGTCTTCTAATCTAAACGGGTTTAATGATAAAATGGAGGACTATATGAATGCCACAGTCTAAATTATTGAATTAGAAATTCAAATATGGCGTCACGGATGAGTTATAAGTTATGAGTTATAGTGATATAGAAATCGGACAAGCAGAATTATATTTGCTTAGATTATTCGTCTTCAGATATTTTTTTTGCTCTTACTTACAATTAGTTCTATAAAACGGATGGAATAGACTAAAAAATATTTGTTCTGCATGAATTGTATGATCAAACGAAAATTTTCCTGATCGTCGTTTATGTTATCCTCATTTACTTAGAAAAGTTCCTCTTTTAAATGGAAGATAGTAATTTGTTACTTTTAGATTCTTAAATAACTAGAGAACCTTAATGAGACGTTGCAACATAATAATGATAGCCATCAAACTATATCATTACCTGATATTTACTCAGCGAGTTATGAATTATTCATAATAAGTTACGCAGTTTTATTAATAGTTATTTTGATGCATACACATTAGTATACTTTCGATGGGCGTAAACTGAATAATATATAAAAATTTCCATGTCAATAATAATAATAAAAACAAAGGCTTTCCGCACTGTCCTTCATTGTAAACCTGGTAGAGAATCGATTTCAGTTTTCGGTTTTTTCAATGAAAATTGTCTTACTTTTCAATATTCGAAGTGATTTAACGCACGAAGCAAAAAGGAATATAGGAAATTTTCTTTCCCGCACTCTATTGCTTCTAGAGTAATTCTGGCGATGAACATAGTAATACCGTGATTGACGAACCATAAGAATAAATGTACTCTGCTTCCTTCCTTAAGATACAATACGCTTCTTATGCTCTGATTGTGTTCGAGAAACAGTATCATGCTCCACAAATTTAATAGTAACCGTCACACATCATGAAAGAATTTTAGTAACGGCGTATTTATTTAAATTCACAAAAATGAATGATATAACGAAAGTAAATTGAAAAATCTATTTATAAAATATTGTATCAATATTTACTTGAAAAAGCTTCATACAAAATTTCAAATTATCCTCTATCGCTGAAGAAAAAAACTGTCTACAGTGCGTCTCACGCTCACTGTGCAGTACAGGCTCTTATGGGAGTTTCGATTCCCATATATTCTTCCCTATAGCGAAAGAATAGCCTCTCAAAGGGGTCCTGCGCTCGAAGAAATATTGTTTAAGCGCGATTTTTTGGTTTATTTTCTTGTTTTTACAATACGGTTTCGTTCCAGATATAAAGTTATGTATTATTTAATCATGACGTATAAGAATTATATTTATTAAACATAAATAACCTTGCTAAAAAGCAAAAACGATCGGGAAATGCCTCTTCCTCCGTTTCGGTGAAATAAAAATTGCGTTATCTCACCCCTATTTCATCAAAATCAGTCGGTTTTTTTTCTGGGGCTTCTTTCAAGAATGGAGATGAGCAATGTTTGCTTTGAAACCATGAAAAGTACTCTTTCCAAAAATTCCTTTTCTATAACATAACCTCGGCAATTCACGACTATGCAGGCATATTTTAACGTCTCTGTGAAGTACTTCGTTTTTTCGCGTGACGAAGAACTTGTCGATAGTGAAATGCTCAGAAAGGTTGACATTTTTATTTGGACTTAATTTCGTAACGATATCTTAGATAGTTTTCGAGATAATGAGTTGTATATAAGAGCGCGGAAACGAACACGGAGCGGCGCAAGACTTCATTGCTTCTTCCGTTTCGGTAAAATTAAAATTGCGTTATCTCACTCCTATTTCATCAAAAAACCTTCGGTTTTTCAATTCTTTCTAATTTTAATCTAAACAAGAATGAAAGCCTGCACTTCGAAATGTCCATTTTTACGTGTTACCTTATGGGAAATGGAAATTATCCCCTGGAGTCGAACCCAGATCTTTGATCTCGAGTTCGATACATTCAAACGTTTTTATATTATATCATAATGCTATCCTGAAAATTTCATCAAATTCGGTTCAGTCGTTTGCGAGATATTAAGCTTCAAAAATACAAAGTTTGCTAAGGCCTTTATTTATATGAGCTGAGATAAATTCGCTATAATTCGCCATATGTGTGATGAATGGGTGTCTATGTATTTGTTGGTAGTAAAAAAAATACGCGGCTGGAAGTGTTATTTGATTTTAGTTCAGCCACATACATGCGCCTGAGCGGGCGCGCACGCACCCACTCGTCATGAATATATATATATATATATATATATATATATATATATATATATATATATATATATATATACACATACACACACATATATATATACATATATTAACACACACATTTTATATATATATATATATATATATATACACATATACACACACACACATACATATATTAACACACACATTATATATATATATATATATATATCATCATAGGTAGTCTGTCCGTTGACAGGTCCGTGATTATACACACACACATACATATACACACACACAAAAAACTATTTTACATTTTCTCGTGTAAAATTACAGTATGCCTTCTTATATGCGAGAGTTCATCTTACCTTATGCCAATGTCCATCGCTCAGGTCCCTGCCTACAGTAAGTATCTGAGCACCACCCCCGAGGTTGAACCTCAGCCTCAGCGCCCCTTCCACCAGCTTCACCTCGAAGAAGTCGTACGTTCCCCCGTCGTCCGTGTAAAGGAGCAGCCCATTGGCAGATTCCGTCTTGAATTCGAACTCGAGGGAGCCGTTCAGTCCGGGGTTCCACTTCCGGAATTGGGCGTACGAAGTCTGAGATCCTTCGAGAGAGAAGCACGCGGCGCATCCGATCGAAGCGAGGGAAAATAATGCTAGGAAAAGCGATCCGCCACAGGGTCTCCTCGAAAGGGTTTCGCGGGTACCCTCGCGGCTGGGGACCGCCCCCCCCGCGGCCGGGGGCCTGCCGCGACGTTCCTCCGGGAGCATGCCTCAAAGACCGGGGGCGGGGGCGGTCGCACGGCCGAACGCTCCTCGAGACATGACACGACGACGCGCGCGAGCACCGCCCTCTTCGGACGTACCTCCGAGGTTTCCCTCCGTGCGTATGTGCCTCGGTCTTCCTTGGTATTGCACTCTCTTCAAAAGAGCCTGCCGTAGAATTGCTCCTTTATCCTCCGCCCGACCTGCTTCGACGCAAACATGGGAACCGTACGAAAGGCTCCGATTGCGAGAAATCGAATCCGTCGCTGGCGTTCGATCACGACGCTCGGATTGCCGAACGATCGCCTACCATTTGGGACCTCGCGTTTCCTAACTCCGCGCTATTCGGAGAACACCCGATCGAACCCGGCGTCCCCAATTACGTGCTGAAAAAGCACCGGGAAGCCCTCAGAATGGGCGTCTCGCATAAATCCGAGACGCTCCCACCGTCGCGACCCTCGAATCGACTGGCGTCCGAACCGCAGTGACGCCACCGTCGCCGAAAACCTTCCCCCCTTCCCCCGCGCTCCGTCATCATCCACGCACGCGCTGTGCGCTAATTCCCTCCACACCTACTCGCACCCCTATTGATCCCCCACCTCGCCCCCGCTCCGCCAGACCGCCATCATCTTCCCGGCATGCAACGGCGCCTGCGTATCGGCTGCTCAGCTGCCAAGATGTAGTACCCTTCCGGAGAAAAGAGAGAAGAAAGCGCTTATTCTTGTTTGTGAAATGCGCGCGCGAAGATGCGGTGCAGGGGCGAGGGTGCAGTAAGGAGGAGAGGGTGCGTCGGCGGGTCAAGCAAGCCATCCGATGAGCATCGCAGGGCCTAGGAGGAGGGGGCATCGTTGGTTAGAGGAGTGTATGGGGAGGTGGCATCGTTGGTTAGAGGGGCGTAGGGGGAGGGGGCATCGTTGGTTAGAGGGGCGTAGGGGGGGGCATCGTTGGTTAGAGGGGCGTAGGGGGAGGGGGCATCGTTGGTTAGAGGGGCGTAGGGGGAGGGGCATCGTTGGTTAGAGGGGCGTAAGGGGAGGTGGCATCGTTGGTTAGAGGGGCGTAGGGGGAGGGGGCATCGTTGGTTAGAGGGGCGTAGGGGGAGGGGGCAACGTTGGTTAGAGGGACGTAGGGGGAGGGGGCATCGTTGGTTAGAGGGGCGTAGGGGGAGGGGGCATCGTTGGTTAGAGGGACGTAGGGGGAGGGGGCATCGTTGGTTAGAGGGGCGTAGGGGGAGGGGGCATCGTTGGTTAGAGGGACGTAGGGGGAGGGGGCATCGTTGGTTAGAGGGGCGTAGGGGGAGGGGGCATCGTTGGTTAGAGGGGCGTAGGGGGAGGGGGCATCGTTGGTTAGAGGGGCGTAGGGGGAGGGGGCATCGTTGGTTAGAGGGGCGTAGGGGGAGGTGGCAACGTTGGTTAGAGGGACGTAGGGGGAGGGGGCATCGTTGGTTAGAGGGGCGTAGGGGGAGGGGGCATCGTTGGTTAGAGGGGCGTAGGGGGAGGGGGCATCGTTGGTTAGAGGGGCGTAGGGGGAGGGGGCATCGTTGGTTAGAGGGACGTAGGGGGAGGGGGCATCGTTGGTTAGATGGGGGCGTAGGGGGAGGGGGCATCGTTGGTTAGAGGGACGTAGGGGGAGGGGGCATCGTTGGTTAGTGGGGGAGGGGGCATCGTTGGTTAGAGGGGCGTAAGGGGAGGTGGCATCGTTGGTTAGAGGGGCGTAGGGAGAGGGGGCATCGTTGGTTAGAGGGGCGTAGGGGGAGGGGGCAACGTTGGTTAGAGGGACGTAGGGGGAGGGGGCATCGTTGGTTAGAGGGGCGTAGGGGGAGGGGGCATCGTTGGTTAGAGGGACGTAGGGGGAGGGGGCATCGTTGGTTAGAGGGGCGTAGGGGGAGGGGGCATCGTTGGTTAGAGGGACGTAGGGGGAGGGGGCATCGTTGGTTAGAGGGGCGTAGGGGGAGGGGGCATCGTTGGTTAGAGGGGCGTAGGGGGAGGGGGCATCGTTGGTTAGAGGGGCGTAGGGGGAGGGGGCATCGTTGGTTAGAGGGGCGTAGGGGGAGGTGGCAACGTTGGTTAGAGGGACGTAGGGGGAGGGGGCATCGTTGGTTAGAGGGGCGTAGGGGGAGGGGGCATCGTTGGTTAGAGGGGCGTAGGGGGAGGGGGCATCGTTGGTTAGAGGGGCGTAGGGGGAGGGGGCATCGTTGGTTAGAGGGACGTAGGGGGAGGGGGCATCGTTGGTTAGAGGGGCGTAGGGGGAAGGGGCATCGTTGGTTAGAGGGGCGTAGGGGGAGGGGGCATCGTTGGTTAGAGGGGCGTAGGGGGAGGGGGCATCGTTGGTTAGAGGGGCGTAGGGGGAGGGGGCATCGTTGGTTAGAGGGGCGTAGGGGGAGGGGGCATCGTTGGTTAGTGGGGGAGGGGGCATCGTTGGTTAGAGGGGCGTAGGGGGAGGGGGCATCGTTGGTTAGAGGGGCGTAGGGGGAGGGGGCATCGTTGGTTAGAGGGGCGTAGGGGGAGGGGGCATCGTTGGTTAGAGGGGCGTAGGGGGAGGTGGCAACGTTGGTTAGAGGGGTGTAGGGGGAGAGGGCATCGTTGGTTAGAGGGACGTAGGGGGAGGGGGCATCGTTGGTTAGTGGGGGAGGGGGCATCGTTGGTTAGAGGGGCGTAGGGGGAGGGGGCATCGTTGGTTAGGGGGGCGTAGGGGGAGGGGGCATCGTTGGTTAGAGGGGCGAAGGGGGAGGGGGCATCGTTGGTTAGAGGGGCGTAGGGGGAGGGGGCATCGTTGGTTAGAGGGGCGTAGGGGGAGGGGGCATCGTTGGTTAGAGGGGCGTAAGGGGAGGTGGCATCGTTGGTTAGAGGGGCGTAGGGGGAGGGGGCATCGTTGGTTAGAGGGGCGTAGGGGGAGGGGGCATCGTTGGTTAGAGGGGCGTAGGGGGAGGTGGCAACGTTGGTTAGAGGGGCGTAGGGGGAGGGGGCATCGTTGGTTAGAGGGACGTAGGGGGAGGGGGCATCGTTGGTTAGAGGGGCGTAGGGGGAGGGGGCATCGTTGGTTAGAGGGACGTAGGGGGAGGGGGCATCGTTGGTTAGAGGGGCGTAGGGGGAAGGGGCATCGTTGGTTAGAGGGGCGTAGGGGGAGGTGGCATCGTTGGTTAGAGGGACGTAGGGGGAGGGGGCATCGTTGGTTAGAGGGGCGTAGGCGGAGGGGGCATCGTTGGTTAGAGGGGCGTAGGGGGAGGGGGCATCGTTGGTTAGAGGGGCGTAGGGGGAGGGGGCATCGTTGGTTAGAGGGGCGTAGGGGGAGGGGGCATCGTTGGTTAGAGGGGCGTAGGGGGAGGGGGCATCGTTGGTTAGAGGGGCGTAGGGAGAGGGGGCATCGTTGGTTAGAGGGGCGTAGGGGGAGGGGGCAGCAATGCGATTGATGGATTGATTTATCGAACGTAAGGTCGGAGGGAATTAGTTGTCGAAAAGTGTATGCGCGTCTTAGGGGCCTGTTGGGTAGGTGCGAGTGCACAGCGGAAGATGGTGGGAAAGAAATGGAGTGGGAGGGGCGAGAGAGAGGGAGGCAAGAGTTTGAGTGGTTTGGGAGGAGCGATACGGGGAGGGGTTGGATTATGTTATAGAGAGTGCGAAGGGGATGTGGTTGGAATGGGATAAATAGGTACGCATTCTTATTTATTCATGAGAAATTTAGACCAAAATGTCCACTCTTACATTTAAGGAGGGAGCTGGAGTGCTCAATGAGTAGGGAATTGTATGTGTAGGGAATTTCTCTCCTTATTTAAAAGCAGTGGGTCGAAACTTTTCTACTCGAGGGTCACATGGCCCAATTTCGCACTCGTTACGAGCCACACGCAATTATAGTTGAAGAATAACGAAGGAAATTTTCGCCTTGTGTTGGGGTCAATATTACCTGTTTTTACTCGTATTTCTCTATTTTACTTTCTCATACGAAGTTTCGAGAAAGTATTGTTTCCGCGAAAAAAATTGACCTCGAGATTTTTACGGAAATACATGTTTTAGGTGTCGCTGAATCCGAAAAAGTGGTTTTCTCAATGCCATCTGTCTGTTTGTCTGTCTGTTACTGGCTCTGGAGCCTAGACGGAAGAACGAAAATGAAGGAAATCTCGTATTTAGGTATTTTATCATACTGAGCAGAGTATACATAGAAATGGTTGACATTGATCAATAATTAAGAGTAGTTTATTCTACGCATTTTAACAACAATCCGATTTTCTCGAAAACGGCTCTAACGATTTTGATCAAATTTCGTAGAGCTACTTGAGTTTACGTCTTCAATAATACTGTATAGTTCATATTTCTCAAAAAATGAATATAAGGCTAGTTTATTCTAGGCAACTTTAACAATAATTCGATTTTCTCAAAAACGGCTCTAACGATTTTGATCAAAAGTTACTTGAGTTTACGTCATCAATAATACTACGTATTTCATTTTTCTCAATGAATGAATATAAGGCAAGTTTATTCTTGGGCAACTTTCACAAAAATTGGATTTTCTAGAAACAGGCTCATACGATTTTCATTTTCTAAAGATAATTAAACGACGCATTAGTACTCATATACGAGAAAATTTGTACAATGTATGCTTTACCGATTTTTTGGAATAGATATGTAAAGCACAAATATATTTTTGAAGTTTTTATTTCACTTAATTTTAAATCGTGTTTTTTAATGCTTAATTAATGTCGGACCGGATTCGTCCCTCAATCTGTAGTTTGGGCACCAATGCTATAACGCAATTACACATAGTATGAGGAAGGATTATGGTAACTTCATAAAATTTTTTAAAACATTTATTTGAAAGAGGGCCCTAAAGCGTTTCGGTGAGAGGAGTTCAAGACAGAGGCCAAGTATGCCTCTCCGCTAAATGAATTTCCTGCTATTTTTCATGATACCTAGGAAAAAGATAACCTTTTTAATAGACAGCCGACAATGAGCCATGAAAGTATTGTGTATTTATTTACTAACAGGATCTAATCCAGTGAAGGGCAAGAAGGTGCTGTAAGAGCACGCTCAGAGCACGACCGTAAGAGGGAGCAACGTTGAGCGAGAGCTAATGGAGGGAGAACGAGAGGGAGGATATGCAGAGGGGCGAGGACGTGACGCAGAAGGCAGGCTTAAGGTTGGCGGGTGTTTAAATTGCATGAGAGTGGAAAGAAACTTACATGTAGGCAGTCTTTAAGTAAATTTTACAACGGAATTTTATTTTGATGAAAATTACATTGTGCTCGCATTACTTTGATTACGTCTACGTAGCACCAAATCATTTATTCGCGGGGCTATAGATCGCGCACTTTTGATGCATAGCATGGCTGTGAGATTTCCATCTGAGACTCGGTTCCTGACTATGGACTTCGTTAGTTTCATGAGAGAAAAAAGCTGTTCGCAAATGTAAGTTGTGCCAAATATAGATATTATTTTGCTCGCTAACGTGTGCAGTTCGGGAAACGTGTCCTTGGAAAGTTCTCGTAGAACTGCACTAAACTCGTTCTTCTCTCATATTTGTCCTTCGTTTCACCATCCCAATGAAGATCAAGAAACTCGCACTACAGTGCGATTGGGACATCATTTCCATCGAGGGAATTTGAAAATGGTGTGGCGAAGATTTTCATTTCTGTTTCTAATCCATTCCAGTCGTCGAATCGTTTGTTAAATTCATTAAGAAGTGCGCTGAGTATTGCAGCATACTTCTCAAGATCATGCTGCTGCAGCAAGTGTACACGAGAGGTCAGCTTTGGAAAGCTCTTATTCTCTGCTTCCGAAGCGCAAGAAACACAATACTAATTCCTCTTGAAGCAGGCTGCGACTACTGCAGGAATGCAAGGGAAGCGCTAGCGACTAAAAGCGCACCTTACAACTACCTGTCAAATGCACCGCCTTTCCCACGTATGAACTATTGTACCTAGAATTCTTACGTCAAAATTATCTAAAAGTTTCCCCCTCCGCAGCTCTTCGCTCTCAAGGTCAGAGCAAAGAGCGCTCTGGGAGCGCAACCAGTCGTTTGCCCATCAATGATCTAATCGATGGATGATGTAGTACTTTCAGAGAGAGGCTCACCTATCGTAGAGTGATTACAACTCACACGGTATTAGCACTCAGAGTAATATTTCTAAATGAAAGCATTAAGCCTGTAACCTAGGATGCCTACTGTTGGACCCAGAATAATTACCACTTTTTTGGTATAAAAAAATATAAATTTACGCTAATTCTAATCGAATTTGAATTCTGTCTTCAAAAATAAGAAACAACAATTTATATCCTATCCAATATTTTAAGTCTCGAGTCCGTATCTTCAAGGGAAGTAATTTCAAAATGCAAATATAAAAACCTCTACACCGATTTACATGTTATCTTACGGAGTAAAAATGGGGAGAAAAGGGACCGAAATAGCCCCTCAAAATAGTAATTTCGCCAGTTTCGGATTTTTTCCTTCGGTTGTGACCAAAAATCTATAATCCTAACAAATTTCAAGTTTCTAGCACATCTGGAAGTGCCTCATAATTTCCTGTACCCCTCTATATATATATATATATATATACTAGTTGTTATGTGCTTGCATTCTGCAAGCATTTTCAAATTTTAGCATTTTTACAAATTCAAATTATTCCCAATCGATGTTGTACATAATCATATAACCATGTCAAATTTGGAGTTTGTTGCTCATTTAGAAGTGCCTTATAATTTTAAACCTCGTATAGGGCAATAATGGAGCAAAACAGCCACTAACATTATGAGTTATAACACTCTCAGATTTTTTCCATCTGTTGTAACTAAAAACCCATAATTCTGCCAAATTTAAAGTTTGTATCTCATTAAGAAGTGCCTTATAATTATCACACTCGTATGGGGCCGAAAAAGAGCAAAACCACACATTAAAAATTGGAATTTTTGCAATTTTACAATTTTATCTTAGTTTGCTATGAAAATCCTATCATTGTGCCAAATTTCAAGTCTCTAGGTCCTATGCAGCTGCCTCGCATTTTTTGTTCTCGCATGGGTCCGAAAAGGGGCAAAACCGCCCTTTGAAAATGAGAATTTTTGTAATTTTATAATTTCATCTTAGGTTGCAATGAAATTTCTATAACCGTGCCAAATTTCAAGTCTCTGGGTCCTATGCAGTTGCATCGCCTTTTTTGTTCTCGAATGGGGCAATAATGGGGCAAAACAGCCCTAAAAATGAGGATTATATCAATATCGGATTTCCTTCATTAGGTGTAGTTTAACATTAACAGCATTAAAATATAAGCCTCTGATTCCCATTAAAAGCTTACCCATATGAAAGGATAGAGCTTGTTACCAAGGAAACCTATTGTAAGACCCAGAAAAATTACTACTTTTTTGAGATAAAAACTATAAATCTACGTTAATTCTACTCGGATTTGCATTCCGTCTTCAAAAATAAGAAACTACAATTTATATCCTATCCGACAGTTTAAGTCTCGAGTTTGTATCTTGACGGGAGGTAATTTTAAAATGCAAATATATAAACTTCTACACCAATTTACATGTTTTCTTGTGGGCAAAAAATGGGGCAAAAAGGGGCCAAAATAGCCCTTCAAAATAGTAATTTCGACAGTTTCGGATTTTTTCCTCTGGTTGTAACCAAAAGCCTATAATCCTACCAAATTTCAAGTTCCTGGCACATCTGGAAGTGCCTCATAATTTGTATCCTATGTATATATAATATATCATGTGTAAGAAGCGTCTATATATTATAGATATACTTGTTAATATGTGCTTGCATTCTGCAAGCATTTAAATTTTAACATTTTTACAAATTCAAATTATTCCCAATCCATGTTGTACATAATCATATAACCATATCAAATTTGGAGTTTGTTGCTCATTTAGAGCTGTTTTGCTCCATTATTGCTCCATACGAGGATTTAAATTATAAGGCACTTCAAAATGAGCAACGAACTCCAAATGTGCCACATTATATATGATTATGTACAACATTGATTGGGTATAATTTGAATTTGTAAAAATTCTAAAATTTGAAAATGCTTGCAGAATGCAAGCACATAACAACTAGTATATATATATATATTAGTTGTTATGTACTTGCATTCTGCAAGCATTTTCAAATTTTAGCATTTTTACTAATTCAAATTATTCCCAGGCGATGTTGTACATAATCATATAACCATGTCAAATTTGGAGTTTGTTGCTCATTTAGAAGTGCCTTATAATTTTAATCCTCGTATGGAGCAATAATGGAGCAATAATGGAGCAAAACAGGCCCTAACATTAAGAATTATTACAGTCTCAGATTTTTTCCATCTGTTGTAACTAAAAACCCATAATTCTGCCAAATTTCAAGTTTGTATCTCATTAAGAAGTGCCTTATAATTATCACACTCGTATGGGGTCGAAAAAGGGCAAAACCACACATTAAAAACTGGAATTTTTGCAATTTTACAATTCTATCTTAGTTTGCCATGAAAATTCTATAATCGTACCAAATTTCAAGTCTCTAGGTCCTATACAGCTGCCACGGTTTTTTTGTTCTCGCATGGGTCCGAAAAGGGGCAAAACCGCCCTTTGAAAATGAGAATTTTTGTAATTTTATCTTAGGTTGCAATGAAATTTCTATTACCGTGCAAAATTTCAAGTCTCTGGGTCCTATGCAGTTGCATCGCCTTTTTTGTTCTCGAATGGGGCAATAATGCGGCAAAACAGCCCCAAAAATGAGGATTATATCAATATCGGATTTCCTTCATTAGGTGTAGTTTAACATTAACAGCATTAAAATATAAGCCTCTGATTCCCATTAAAAGCTTACCCATATGAAAGGATAGATCTTGTTACCAAGGAAACCTATTGTTAGACCCAGAAAAATTAGCAATTTTTTGCGATAAAAACTATAAAATTACGCTAATTCTACTCGGATTTGCATTCCGTCTTCAAAAATAAGAAACTACAATTTATATCCTATCCGACAGTTTATGTCTCGAGTTCGTATCTTGATGGGAAGTAATTTTAAAATGTAAATATAAAAACCTCTGCACCAATTTACATGCTTTCTTATAGGCAAAAAATGGGGGAAAAAGGTGCCAAAAAAGTCCTTCAAAATAGGAATTTAGACAGTTTCGGATTTTTTCCTTCGGTTGTGACCAAAAACCTATAATCCTACCAAATTTCAAGTTTCTGGCACATCTGGAAGTGCCTCATAATTTTGTATCCTCCTATATATATGATATATCTATAATATATAGATGCTTCTTACACATGATATATAATACTAGTTGTTATGTGCTTGCATTCTGCAAGCATTTTCAAATTTTAGCATTTTTACAAATTCAAATTATTCCCAATCGATATTGTACAGAATCATATAACCGTGTCAAATTTGGAGTTTGTGGCTCATTTAGAAGTGCCTTATAATTTTAATCCTCGTATGGAGCAATAATGGAGCAAAACAACCCCAAACATTAAGAATTATTACAGTCTCAGTTTTTTTCCATCTGTTGTAACTAAAAACCCATAATTCTGCCAAATTTCTAGTTTGTACCTCATTAAGAAGTGCCTTATAATTATCACACTTGTATGGGGCCGAAAAAGGGCAAAACCAAACATTAAAAATAGGAATTTTTGCAATTTTACAATTTTATCTTAGTTTGCCATGAAAATTCTATAATCCTGCCAAATTTCAAGTCTCTCGGTCCTATGCAGCTGCCTCGCATTTTTTGTTCTCGCATGGGGCCGAAAAGGGGCAAAACCGCCCTTTAAAAATGAGAATATTTGTAATTTTATCTTAGATTGCAATGAAATTTCTATTACCGTGCAAAATTTCAAGTCTCTGGGTCCTATGCAGTTGCATCGCCTTTTTTGTTCTCGAATGGGGCAATAATGCGGCAAAACAGCCCCAAAAATGAGGATTATATCAATATCGGATTTCCTTCATTAGGTGTAGTTTAACATTAACAACAATAAAATATGAGCCTCTGATTCCCATTAAAAGCTTACCCATATGAAAGGATAGAGCTTGTTACCAAGGAAACCTATTGTTAGACCCAGAAAAATTAGCAATTTTTTGCGATAAAAACTATAAAATTACGCTAATTCTACTCGGATTTGCATTCCGTCTTCAAAAATAAGAAACTACAATTTATATCCTATCCGACAATTTAAGTCTCGAGTTTGTATCTTGACGGGAAGTAATTTTAAAATGCAAATATAAAAACCTCTACACCAATTTACATGTTTTCTTATGGGCAAAAAATGGGGCAAAAAGGGGCCAAAATAGCCCTTCAAAATAGTAATTTCGACAGTTTCGGATTTTTTTCTTCGGTTGCGACCAAAAACATATAATCCTACCAAATTTCAAGCTTCTGGCACATCTGGAAGTGCCTCATAATTTTGTATCCTCCTATATATATGATATATCATGTGTAAGAAGCATCTATATATTATAGATATATATACAAGTAAATATGTGCTTGCATTCTGCAAGCATTTTCAAATTTTAACATTTTTACAAATACAAATTATTCCCAAGCGATGTTTTACATAATGATATAACCATGTCAAGTTTGGAGTTTGTTGCTCATTTAGAAGTGCCTTATAATTTTAATCCTCGTATGGAGCAATAATGGAGCAAAACAGCCCCTAACCTTAAGAATTATTACAGTCTCAGATTTTTTCCATCTGTTCTAACAAAAAACCCATAATTCTGCCAAATTTAAAGTTTGTATCTCATTAAGAAGTGCCTTATAATTATCACACTCGTATGGGGCCGAAAAAGGGCAAAACCAAACATTAAAAATAGGAATTTTTGCAATTTTATAATTTTATCTTAGTTTGCCAAGAAAATTCTATAATCGTGCCAAATTTTAAGTCTCTAGGTGCTATGCAGCTGCCTCGCATTTTTTGTTCTCGCATGGGGCCGAAAAGGGGCAAAACCGCCCTTTAAAAATGAGAATTTTTGTAATTTTATCTTAGGTTGCAATGAAATTTCTATAACCATGCCAAATTTCAAGTCTCTGGGTCCTATGCAGTTGCATCGCCTTTTTTGTTCTCGAATAGGGCAATAATGGGGCAAAACAGCCCCAAAAATGAGAATTATATCAATATCAGATTTCCTTCATTAGGTGTAGTTTAACATTAACAGCATTAAAATATAAGCCTCTGATTCCCATTAAAAGCTTACCCATATGAAAGGATAGAGCTTGTTACCAAGGAAACCTATTGTTAGACCCAGAAAAATTACCATTTTTTGCGATAAAAACTATAAATTTACGCTAATTCTACTCAGATTTGAATTCTGTCTTCAAAAATAATAAACTACAATTTATATCCTATCCGACAGCTTAAGTCTCGCGTTCGTATCTTGACAGGAAGTAATTTTAAAATGCAAATATAAAAACCTCTGCACCAATTTACATGTTTTCTTATGGGCAAAAAATGGGGCAAAAAGGGGCAAAAAGGGGCCAAAATAGCCCTTCAAAATAGTAATTTCGACAGTTTCGGATTTTTTCCTTCGGTTTTAGAAAAATTAGCAATTTTTTGCGATAAAAACTATAAAATTACGCTAATTCTACTCGGATTTGCATTCCGTCTTCAAAAATAAGATACTACAATTTATATCCAATCCGACAGTGTAAGTCACGAGTTCGTATCTTGACGGGAAGTAATTTCAAAATGCAAATATAAAAACCTCTACACCAATTTACATGTATTCTTATGGGCAAAAAATGGGGCAAAACGGGGCCAAAATAGCCCCTCAGAATAGGAATTTCAACTGTTTCGGATTTTTCCCTCTGGTTGTGACAAAAAACCTATAATCCTACCAAATTTCAACTTTCTACCACATCTGGAAGTGCCTCATAATTTTGTATCCTCCTATATATATGATATATCATGTGTAAGAAGCATCTATATATTATAGACTAGTTGTTATGTGCTTGCATTCTGCAAGCATTTTCAAATTTTAGCATTTTTACAAATTCAAATTATTCCCAAGCGATGTTGTACATAATGATATAACCATGTCAAGGTTGGAGTTTGTTGCTCATTTAGAAGTGCCTTATAATTTTAATCCTCGTATGGAGCAAGAATGGAGCAAAACAGGTCCTAACATTAAGAATTATTACAGTCTCAGATTTTTTCCATCTGTTGTAACTGAAAACCCATAATTCTGCTAAATTTCAAGTTTGTATCTCATTAAGAAGTGCCTTATAATGATCACATTCGTATGGGGCCGAAAAAGGGCAAAACCACGCATTAAAAATAGGAATTTTTGCAATTTTACAATTTTATCTTAGTTTGTCATGAAAATTCTATAATCGTGCCAAATTTCAAGTCTCTAGGTCCTATGCAGCTGCCTCGCATTTTTTGTTCTCGCATGGGGCCGAAAAGGGGCAAAACCGCCCTTTAAATATGAGAATTTTTGTAATTTTGTAATTTCATCTTAGGTTGCATTGAAATTTCTATAACCGTGGCAAATTTCAAGTCTCTGGTTCCTACGCAGCGGCATCGCCTTTTTGGTCTCGAATTGGGCAATAATGGGGCAAAACAACCCCAAAAATGAGGATTATATCAATATCGGATTTCCTTCATTAGGTGTAGTTTGACATTAACAGCATTAAAATATAAGCCTCTGATTCCCATTAAAAGCTTACCCATATGAAAGGATAGAGCTTGTTACCAAGGAAACCTATTGTTAGACCCAGAAAAATTATCAATTTTTTGCGATAAAAACTATAAAATTACGCTAATTCTACTCGGATTTGCATTCCGTCTTCAAAAATAAGAAACTACAATTTATATCCTATCCGACAGTTTAAGTCTCGAGTTCGTATCTTGACGGGAAGTAATTTTAAAATGCAAATATAAAAACCTCTACACCAATTTACATGTTTTCTTATGGGCAAAAAATGGGGCAAAAAGGGGCCAAAATAGCCCTTCAAAATAGTAATTTCGACAGTTTCGGATTTTTTCCTTTGGTTGTGACCAAAAACCTATAAACCTACCAAATTTCAAGTTTCTGGCACATCTGGAAGTGCCTCATAATTTTGTATCCTCCTATATATATGATATATCATGTGTAAGAAGCATCTATATATTATAGATATAGGAGGATACAAAATTATGAGGCACTTCCAGATGTGCTAGAAACTTGAAATTTGGTAGGATTATAGGTTTCTTGTCACAACCGAAGGAAAAAATCCGAAACTATCGAAATTACTATTTTGAAGGGCTATTTTGGCCCCTTTTTGCCCCATTATTTGCCCATAAGAAAGCATGTAAATTGGTGCAGAGGTTTTTATATTTGCATTTTAAAATTACTTACCATCAAGATACGAACTCCAGGCTTTAACTACCGGATAGGATATAAATTGTAGTTTCTTATTTTTGAAGACAGAATTTAAATCCGAGTAGAATTAGTGTAAATTTATAGTTTTTATCGCGAAAAAGTGGTAATTTATCTGTGTCTAACAATAGGCTTCAAAGGCAACAGTCTTAATGCTTTCATATGGGTAAGCTTTTAATGGGAATCAGAGGCTTATATTTTAATGCCTTTAATGTTAAACTATGCCTAATGGAGGAAATCCTATATTGTAATAATCCTCATTTTTGGAGCTCTTTTGCCCCAGTATTGCTCCATACGACTACAGAAATGATGTGGCAGCTCCATATAACCCAGAGACTTGAAATTTGGCCTGGTTATAAACTGCTGCATCGCCTTTTTTGTTCTCGAATGGGGCAATAAGGCGGCAAAACAGCCCCAAAAATGAGGATTATATCAATATCAGATTTCCTTATTTGGTGTAGTTTAACATTAACAGCTTTAAAATATAAGCCTCTGATTCCCATTAAAAGCTTACTCATATGAAAGGATAGAGCTTGTTACCAAGGAAACCTATTGTAAGACCCAGAAAAATTACTACTTTTTTGAGATAGAAACTATTAATTTACGTTAATTCTACTCGGAATTGAATTCTGACTTCAAAAATAAGAAACTACAATTTATATCCTATCCGACAGTTTAAGTCTCGTATCTTGACGGGAAGTTATTTTTAAATGCAAATATAAAAACCTCTACACCAATTTACATGTATTCTTATGGGCAAAAAATGCAGCAAAAAGGGGCCAAAATAGCCCCTCAGAATAGGAGAGTAATTTTGCCAGTTTCGGATTTTTTCCTTTGGTTGTGACCAGAAACCTATCATCCTGCCAAATTTCAAGTTTCTAGCACATCTGGAAGTGCCTCATAATTTTGTATCCTCCTATATCTATAATATATAGACGCTTCTTACACATGATATCTGTAATATATAGATGCTTCTTACACATGATATATCATATATATAGGAGGATACAAAATTATGAGGCACTTCCAGATGTGCCAGAAACTTGAAATTTGGTAGGATTATAGGTTTTTGGACACAAGCGAAGGAAAAAATCCGAAACTGTCGAAATTACTATTTTGATGGGCTATTTTGGCCCCTTTTTGCACCATTTTTTGCCCATAAGAAAACATGTAAATTGGTGTAGAGGTTTTTATATTTGCATTTTAAAATTACTTCCCGTCAAGATACGAACTCGAGACTTAAACTGTCGGATAGGATATAAATTGTAGTTTCTTATTTTTGAAGACGGAATGCAAATCCGAGTAGAATTAGCGTAATTTTATAGTTTTTATCGCAAACAATTGCTAATTTTTCTGGGTCTAACAATAGGTTTCCTTGGTAACAAGCTTTATCCTTTCATATGGGTAAACTTTTAATGGGAATCAGAGGCTTATATTTTAATGCTGTTAATGTTGAACTACACCTAATGAAGAAAATCCCATATTGATATAATCCTCATTTTTGGGGCTGTTTTGCCTCATTATTGCCCTATTCGAGAACAAAAAAGGCGATGCAACTGCATAGGACCCAGAGACTTGAAATTTGGCATGATTATAGAAATTTCATTGCAACCGATGAGAAGAGGAGAAAAATAGCAAAAATTCCAATTTTTAGATGCGGTTTTGACCTATTTCTACCCAATACGAATGTGAACATTATAAGGCACTTCGTAATGAGATACAAACTTGAAATTTAGCAGAATTATGGGTTTTTAGTTACGACAGAAGGAAGAAATCCGATATTGTAAAAATTCGTAACGTTATGGCTGTTTTGCCCCATTATTGCCCCATACGAGGAATATAATTATAAGGCACTTCTAAATGATCTACAAACTTGAAACTTGACACGCTTACATGATTTTTTCTAAAGTCGACAGGGAATAATTCGAAATTGTTAAAATCCTAAAATTTTAAAATATTTCTTCATTATATATTGACGGGCCTTGCTAAGATTATAGGAACATACAAATTTCCAGCGCAAACTACAATTGTTTGGAGAGCTGAAATTTATTACACAGGTGAAACGTAAAAAATAATCGTAGGAAAAATTGCAACAATATGTATTTTATTGGCCATTATAAATTATAAACTATTTAATAACTTTTCATGGTTTAGGTATTTCTAAATGAGCTAGGAAGCTGAAATTTTTTCCATTGGCAGAATTTGCCTAATAATTAAAAAGGGGATTATAGAAATTTGTAAATTTTTATTCGTTTGACCGTAATAATCTCTTAAATGTTAAAAAAATTGACTAATATTTATGTACTTTCTGAAGAGCCAGGAAGCTGAATATTTAAGACAGTGAGGGAATAATGTTCCGGTGATAATTAACATTGAAAATTTTGTTAAAGTTTAGTATTGTGGCCGTTAAAAATTCAATAATTAAAAAAAATTAAATTTATATAAATGCACTCCTAGAGATGCTACATCGATGAAATTTGGCATAAATGTGAGGTATTCGTAACAAATGTTAAAAACCTATGAATATTTTATAATTATTAATTTAGGGGTTGTTTTTACCCCAAAATTTTTCAATAAGGAAAACACGTAAAGCGGTGAAGAGGTTCAAACTTTGGCGTCAAAAGATTATTTTTCCGCTCCTAATGCTTGCAGAATGCAAGCATACATTAACTAGTATCTATAATATATAGATGCTTCTTACACATGATATATCATATATATAGGAGGATACAAAATTATGAGGCACTTCCGGATGTGCCAGAAGCTTGAAATTTGGTAGGATTATAGGTTTTTGGTCACAACCGAAGGAAAAAATCCGAAACTGTCGAAATTACTATTTTGAAGGGCTATTTTGGCCCCTTTTTGCCCCATTTTTTGCCCATAAGAAAACATGTAAATTGGTGTAGAGGTGATCTCTCAAACACATGGCCAGGAAATCTTCATTCTGAGTATGATTTAACACGAATTGATAAATATGAAATTAAATTAATTCATATAAATAATAATAAACATGAAATTAAAAGCCAAATAGATGGTTTTTATTGTTATAGTTATCATTTATGCACCGCAATTGGAATTTCTGAAATTTTGCTTTTAGTATTTCATAAACATCGTATACGTGAAGCGACACAACTTATAACGAAATAATATGTTCCTTAATTGATTGGCGACGTATATGTGAAACAACGTATAGCCGGGTTTTACTGTACTTCATAAGAGGTTTTCTAATATACTGCTAAAAGGCAAAAGGAGAGACGGACGGACCCCAATTTTTTTCCATATCTTCTCCAAATGTAGAACTATATACCCTGAATATTTTATGTTTGTAGCTTACGTAATACTTGATTTATTTTGTACACGGTCAGACAGACGGATGAACCGAATACATAAACTCTTTCTTTATTTAAAAAAGGCACTAAAAAGGCTTGCTCGATCAGTTTCAGCTCTATCCATGTTATTCAATAATAGAAAACATGTACTCTTGGAGTCAAACCGATGACAATTATGTGAACAGCGAGCAGTATTAAACTGAAAAGTTGAAAAGCCAAGTGATACCTGAAAGTTTGATCAAAAAAGATTGAAACACTTTTTAGTTATCCCAAATGACTCCATAGAGCGTTTCAACAGACAGACAAACACAATCAATATGTTATTTATGTAACTACTGTGCGTCACACGTTGACTGTGCAGTACAGGCTCTTATGGGAGTTTCGATTCTCATGTATTCTTCCCTAAAGCAAAAAAATAGCCTCTCAAAGGGGTCCTGCACTCGAAGAAATATTGTTTAAGCGCGATATTGGTTTATTTTCTTGTTTTTAAAATACGGTTTCATTCCAAATATAAAGTTATGTATTAATTAATCATGAAGTATAAGAATTATATTTATTAAACATAAATAATCTTTTCCAAAAAACAAGAAACTCCTTAACCATAACTTGTTACGGTTAAGGAGTTTCTTGTTTTTTGAAATAACTATATTGCCGTAGTCTCCAACCCACCCTTCATAAATAATCTTGCTAAAAAACAACAAGTTAGGAAAGTGTACAATGTATCACAAATGGGTGCGTTTCGTGCAATGGAGTATTAGAAAGCAATTATATACCTGTACGTAAGGGAAATAGCATTTTAAAGTTCTTTTCTTCATCATAAATAATCCATTTTCTTCCTATTTAATAATATTACATGCACACGTAAGGAAATTAAATGTTTGTTTGGGATATTGCTTATGTTAGCAACAATGAAGTAACCATGCAAGAAAATTTCTAAGT
The DNA here is from genome assembly GCA_036926305.1 of Uropetala carovei. Lineage (NCBI taxonomy): Eukaryota > Metazoa > Arthropoda > Insecta > Odonata > Petaluridae > Uropetala > Uropetala carovei. The sequence goes on from JAXCHB010000224.1 coordinate 48,422, forward strand.
TCAACTCGATATAAGATTTTCTTGTTTGATTTTCTCGATAACGGCTACTCCTACGATAAAAATCTATAGGAAAGGAAATACTCTACTTTACCGGTTCTACAACTATTATTTTTTAAATATTTTGATATGAGCAATACTTTACGAGATATGATGAAAATTTTATTTTTTGTCTCCAGTAAAGTGGTACCCTTGATTAGCGTACGTGATTCATTTTTACGATTTTCTTATTATATTTGATTGAAAGTCCTTAATATCAAATTTCATGAAAATCCTTTCGGTAGAAGCCGAGAAAGAACATGCAGACGGACGGACAGACGGACCGACCGAAGATAATAGGCGCTCACGCTGTAAGCGAAATGCGCCTAAAAACGATCAGGAAATGCCGCTTCTTCCGTTTCGGTAAAATTAAAATTGCATTATCTCACTCCTATTTCATCAAAATCAGTCGTTTTTTTTCTGAGGCTTCTTTCAAGAATGGAGATGGCAAATGTCTGCTTTGAAACCATGAAAAGTTTTTGAAACTCTTTCCAAAAATTCTTTTTGTATAACATAACCTTCACAATTCATGACTCTGCAGGCAAATTTTGACGTCTCTGTAAAGTACTTCGTTTTTTCGCGTGACGAAGAACTTGTCGCGAGTGAAATGCTCAGAAAGGTTGAGATTTTTAATTGGTCCTTATTTCGTCACGAACTCTTTAATAGTTTTCGAAATAGAAATAATTCCCCTTTTACCTGCATTAGTCGCTGCTCTCGCTCAGAGGAGAAACGCCAGCAACTAAGCGAATTATGAATTCCTCAACGTCGTCTTGCAATTCATCTGCCTTCCATAAGTCCTCCTCTATCTTTATGGTGTGCTCGACATATCTTTTCCAGTTCTCCTTGGATACATTGGCGTAGGCGTACTTAATAATTTTCCGCATATCTGCTGCTTTTAATGTTGTGTTGTGCATAGCCACATAACGCTTTACCTGAGCCCACACCATTTTTATTGGGTTGAGTTCACAATGGTACGGCGGCAACCGCCGAACAACTCGCCCCATCTCTTTTGCTATTTCATCCACCTTAAATATTTCATATGCACTCCTTTTTTCTGCAGCAAGGTATAATAACTCTCTCTTAAGCATGTTTTCGTCCACATCGACACATTTTCCTCTAAGCCATTCCAGAATTTGTGATTTTCGTCACGATGTAGTAGGTAAGGCCTCACATTTTCTGCAATGATACGTAGCATTGTCCACAACAATGACATCCATGGGTAGTGTTTGGCAGCAATTGCTCCGTAAACTATTTCTCGTACGTGGGTCCATCCATTTCGTCGTGGGCATCGGCAGTATTTTTTTTTACACAGAAATGTTAGCTCTGCTCCCGCTATGAAACCATTTTCGTTACCGGCGTGCACTAATGCGAAGCGCGGCCCGCGACTCTTCGGCTCTTTCATTCCTGCGCTCAACCCTTCCAAAAAGGCTTGACGAGGAGTTTTGATTGTGGTGTCTTTCCATACTTTCGTCACACTCTGGCCAACGTTCACCCACGTTTCATTTGTATATAATATTGGCAGGGTCGGCCCTGTCAATAGTACCGTGGTACGAAAGAACGTAGAAGCTTCTCTTCCTATCCTTCTTCCATGTTCCAAATTCGACCGTCTAACATGTAAACATCGCAAGAATAAGATAGTGCACAGTTTTAACCGTCGAATAAAGCTAAAATGATTGAAGGAAGAAAATCTTGAACCGTGAAAAATCTAAAATTACGTGTAAACTTATGCGAAATTAATTATTGAGTCAAGCACCCTCCTGCCCCCAAATTTTTTATCGTCCCTAATTTGGTGTAGAGGTTTTTAAGTTTGTTTCTAAAATTATTCCCCGTCATGTTTCGACTCGCATTTAAATTATCGTAAATACTTACTTAATTGGATATTGGTATTTATGAATGGTTTTCTATAAAGCGTTCTGGACCAATGTTGATTGAAAAGGCCAAAGATTTTTATAAACAAATGGAGATTAGCGAACAGTGTGCATTTTCAGATGGATGGCTAACATGTTTTAAGAATAGATGTCTACATGTTTCGGGTAATAAAAAAATCGGAAACCATGAAGCTGCCGATAAATTTTGTGATTTTTTTAAAACACTATTGCATTATCTTAATATTTACTAACTACACTGTATGTAATGGTGTCATGGCTGCGTGTCACTATTCACTTCTCTTTTGTTTAATATCATTTTGCTTCAAGAATTTCTGCTAATACATTGTGTTGGGTGTGGATAATTTCTCTCCTTTTCTCGGATGAGGAAACTGTTTTTTGCCATAAAATCTTCTAGGTTGGACAAAGTTAACCCTTACCTCGCATTGTTATTAGAACAAAAGATAGGTTAATAGCAATAGGCATACAAGAAATTCCATAGGATGTAGTCCAGTTACATATTAAATATTGCAATCAAAAGTGTTGAATACTTGTATCTTTGAGTTTCATTACTTAAATGTCAAGGAATTATTTAAGAACAATTGAGTAGAATAGCTAGTCTATAGGTTAGCAATTCCATCTGTTTCCATTCCATCTGCATCTGTTCCTTATTTTGCTATCCAAATGCATATCGAGGCCTATCCAATAAAACTCTCAAGCAACTGGAATATTCACTCAACCAGAAAACCCAATTCCCCACGCATTCCGGATTTGGGAGTTTACTGTAATCAATTTATTAATTATCAGTAGTACTGTGGTTTTCTAAATGGACTCAAAGCATTTTCAGGAAATAATAAAAGAAATTAATTTTCATTTATGAGTATATTTAAGTAAAGTTGCATATACATATACACTCAGTAGCAAAAGCATTTTATTGCATGAAATAAATAGATATGAATCATTTTCCATAGGTATTTTAATATTACCAGAGTTCTGTTATTACAATTGATCTGTCATGTTTTCAGGAGATAATAAAATATCAAAATATTTGTATTCAAGAGTGACCATTAGATGCCACAAAGGTTTAATTATCATTGAACTCGTATTTCAGAAGAAAGGAATAACTATGTTAACTTCCACAAAACATTTATTATTTCATAAGCAGTTTTGCTAATTAACTAGCATCATCACCTGATGATAGATAAGCTTTTAAATGGAATCAGAGAGCTATATCATAATGCCATTAATGTTAAACTACAACCAATAAAAAAATCCGATGTAAAAATTCAAAATTTTAGGGGCTGTTTTGCCCCATATTAGGATAAAAGTTATAAGGCACTTTTAGATGAGCTAGATCAGTGTTTCAATGTGGTGAGCACCAAGTTGTATCCTAGAACAGTGCTTCTCAGACTTTTTGTTGTGGCGGACCGGCAAATTTTTTTTTTAAGTTCCAGGGACCGGTAGAGAAAATAATAGTTATAATAAATACTAGCTTTTCGTACCCGGCTTCGCCCGGGTGCATTTCGGACTGCAAATAGTTATAGTTTTTCCCGCTTAGAAGACAGCTTGAGAAAATGATACAGACTAAAACTTCTCCCCTCCTTTCTGTAAACTACATTAGGAGTCTTGAAATAAAGTGGAAAGAACACGAAACGAACCAATACGAAAACTACAAAAACCACCACGAAAAAAGAAATGAATTAAACGCTAACCAATACCCGGTAGAAAAGGATGTAAACCGACAAATAAATAATCGTGGAACATAAATTAAGAGTACAACCAAAGAATATAAGTTCAATGTAAACACCACCAAGAAAAAAGAAATGAATTAAACTGTAACCAATAGCCGGCATAAAAGGTGTAAACCGACAAATAGGTAATCAAGGAACAAAAATCAAGAGCACAACCAAAGAATATAAACATAGACTACAAAATGAACAACTAAGAACGAAAACAAAGAAAACAAACAAAGAACACAAAAAATGGACACGAAACGAAAGCAAATGAAAACAACAAACTTACCAAAACCAACCAACGAATAATCTCCTAAAGCTCAATGTATCTGATGATGGCGACTGACGCTTTCTATTCAGTTGCTAAATAAACAACCAACAATCACAAAATAGCGTGTCGTAGTGATGAGTAAATATTGATTACGCGGAATATGAGTTTGTATGTCAACATAATAACAGGAGAACCTAAATAAGAATACCTATTATTACTCTAAATAGGTAGATATAAAATTATTGATCTTAATTGTGTTTTCCATCGTAATTAATTGAATAATAGATTGAGATATTCGAACGAATCGATTTTAAATAATGTAGTAAAATGTTTTACTTTTCTAACGTAATTAATTACGTGAGTGTATCGGTAGTGTTTACATTTTACCCATGGAACCGCAGACACGAATTCTTAATTTTAGTTCAGAAGACATAATAAAGTTCAACAAAAGTATTATTCAAATAAAATCTTTCGAAATTCACTGCGTTACGTGTTCAAAATGTTAATCTAATTTAGTTCTCGTATTAAATAAACAATTAATTTTAGAAGAAATTGCTAAATATTGGCCACCAGAAATTAAAATGTGATTGTTTTTTCTATTGCTATCTATAACAAATCATTTAAATGTTAATTGGTTTCTTTTAATGTTCTTAAATTTTAAAACATGATTTAAATGGTATTTGTTTCGTATTTATATTTTTAAGTTGGGCTCCCAGTTAATATGTACGTAAGTGACGAAACCATGCAAATGTATATGCCAACGCTGAAATAAATTGTATTGTTATTATTATATTATGTATTTACCATCCATCCAATTTACGTAAATGAATATAGGTGCGGCCACAATTAGTTACAGTGGAGGGGCAGCACTAATTGTACTGGCAAGTGCTGCCATCTACCAGCCAGTTTGCATAAAATATTCTTCCTCAAAAATTGTAGTGCCGGTACATATCTTTGATATATCTATGGTTTCTTATGGAAAATTGTATTTCGATTGACGTCGTTTCAGTTTGTGTTGTGTTTTTAAATGAGCCCTATTACGACAAAATGCAGTACTGCTGAAGAAGAATGTGGTACCAAACTCTAATGGCATTTCCAAAGAAAAAGTTAAAACCTAATGCGCAACAGTATCAGAGCTACAAAGTTAAAGTCATGTTTGAATCAAACAATATGCCCCTCCTTTTCGGCCAGGGAATAGGAAAATATATAAAGAGATTACTTGCTTATAAACTGCTACTGCATCTTCTTGACACCGCCAAAAGAGACCTTATTGCCTTCACTCGCAATTCTTTACAGAATACCTGGCTACCGATTCACTGACTAGTTCTGCAGTCATGAGGGTTTTCCCATTAAATCCTGAAGCGTATGGTTAGCCAACCTGCTCTACTGGGCTGATATTACCAATGACTGTATATACCAGTGGTGCTCAAACTTTTCGGCCCGAGGGCCACATGATCCATTTCTGCAAACATCTCGGGCTACATAGCTCAATTCCACTCTCTTCGCAGGCCATGCCATCGAAAATAGAGGTTAAGAACGACATAAGGAAGTTAAGGATTTAGTTGTGAGTCGAAATTACCTAATTTCTTATTTATCCATTATGGAATTAGAGAGGTAAACACAAAATATATTACTTTTTAATTGTCTATTCTCTTTTTATGTTACATTCTGTCCTTTAACTGTGAAACTCATCCTGTTGTACTTTTGTGACTGATAGAAAGCAGGACATTTATCTTCATACATAGAAACGTAAATAGACACTGATAATTATTCAGGAAACATCCTGTGGGAAGCGTTTATAAAGATTGACCAAAGTAATTGAACCTTATTTCGTCTATTGAATACTGGAATCTTACCTTTTTCATATGTAAAATCATTATATTCTACATTTTAAATGTTTATTAACATAAATTGGCCCACGCATCTGGTGTACATTTATCAGGGTCAGTGTTCAATCATAACCAAATAGATGTTCACAGGTGTTCTTCCTTACAAGACATGAAAGTGAACATTTCAGAAAGGCATAATTACACAAGAAATGAAGCTGGATTTGGCGAAAGTGATAAGATCTATGTATATAAAAGTGAAATTCTGTTTTTTTGTTCACTATAGAAATCTACATCGTTGAAGGTTTCGTTCAAAACTTCGCATAGGTACATAATTTTACCCTGCGAGTAACGTAAGATATATGGCGAGAAAAAATTTTGGGGAAGGGGTGCTTAATTCAATAATTATTTCCTATAAGTTTACACATAATTTTCGATTTTTCTGAGTGCAAGTTTTTTTCCTTCATTCATCGAAATACCTAATTACAGACCGATTTTCTTCGTTTTTGCTTTATTCGACGGTTACAACCACCCATATGTGCGACTGTGTGATGCACACGGGCGGTTAAACAACGGGGGCAGCCGATTTATTGTCAGACACGTATAGTATTTTTAACAGTAATGCAGATTATATTATAATATGCTGTATATTCTTTCGTATTTATTGCCTACGGAAATTTATCAAACCATAAGGCGTTTTTTTATTTTTGTAAAGAACACCTAAAAATGGTGGTAAATGAGAGACTTGCACAGGGGTGACCAATGAGAGACTTGCACATGGGCGGCCGTGAGGTTACAACTATGTATTATTTTATTCTTTCGATGTTTAGATGCTATATGGTCGAAGTTTTAGATTCACTAAATCCATTGAAATTCAGCGGGCACTTTCGCTGGTGTCAAATATAATATTTAGGTTTTTACACATTTCCAGGGGGAGGGCAACTGCCCCCCCCCACCTTGCCCCCCGCCGATGCCCATGATTGTACAGGATATAAGGCACGTCAACGTAGCTAATTCGAAAGAGTTGAACACAAGCATTTACAATTAAATGGTTAAGAAAAATGCATCAAGAAATAAATACCGTATATTCCGGCGTATAAGTCGACCTTTGAAGCCGAAAAAATTTTTCCTAAAACTTAGGATGGACTTATACGCCGAACATAAAAATGTGAACCTTAAATTAAAAATGAATAACATCGATATTTAAGAAGACTGTTGATCTTTCGGTGGAGGTGATCGCTATTTTGAATGAGCTGTTCCAGTATTTACATTTTATGGCATTTACCATATTTACTCGTGTACCCAGCGCACATTTTTTCTCAAAACGCTGCAGTGGGACCAAGCGCCCAAAAGCCTGGCCAAAACCTCAAAAAAAAATTTTTCGCCTCACTGTTCAAACATGGCTGCAGCATTAGAGAAGTTGTCAATGCAACATATTACACGAATATTTATCTAGGGCAGACTGATTTGAATCGTAATCAGAGCGAGAAAATAGTGCATTTGAAATCTCTCCTTCCAGCGTGCACAGCTACTCTCCTACAGGGAGGATGTTAACTACGAGTGACCCACTTGAAGGCCAAAAATTACCATTTGGGGTTATCCGTTGACTCTGTCTGAAGCCTGGAAACCAATTATTGGCGATATATGGTATTTCCAAAGCCACTTTTAAGATGATTTGGTAAGAAGATGCACTGAACAAAGTCCGACCATATGTGATTTGATATACGAAAATCCCCTTGCGATTCCGGAACGATTTCTGAAGTGCAATCTAATGCTTGAACTATCTTATTGATGCTACGAAAAAATTAGCTGCGACCACCCGCGACTTGTTTAGAAAAATGACTAAACTCATAGAGAAGCGTGCTCGGACTTGTGGTCAGGCTCTGCGGCCGCCCCTCTTCAACGAGGTTTACAAGACCTATAAAATTAGAATTTGTTAAGGAGAATTCAGATATTATCCTCAGGGAAATGAGTATCATGGCTGAACAAATTCAGAATCTAGTTCCAACTGTAGTGCGAGAATATGAGGGGGTTTCTGTAGAACATCGGTTATGTATGACTATGGTAGATGGAAAATTCTGCAATGCTGTGACTGACACGAGCTCAATCCAGAGGTGTTATCTATGTGGTGCAACCCCTAAAGAAATCAATGACATTGACAAGATGTTAGACAGAAACGTTGACACAGATGCCTTGGAATTTGGGCTGTCTACTCTTCACGCATACATAAGGTTTTTTGAATGGCTACTGCATGTTGCTTACAGACTAGACACCAAATCCTGGCATAAGACGAAATACGTTAAGGATAAAGTAATTGCCAAGGCGAAGGAAATCCAGCAGAAGTTTAAGACAGAAATGAGCCTTTTAGTGGATGTAGTTAAACAAGGATTTGGGACAACAAATGACGGGAACACTGCCCGTCGGTTTTTTTCAAAATTCTGAAAAATCAGCATCTATTACAGGTATCAAAGAGTCCCTTATTTTTCGATGTGATGTCATTCTTTGATCTTTATCGTGTGGGTACGCCCCACATGGAAAAAAATACATTTGAAATGCATTTCAAAAATGTATTCTAAATGTATTCTAAAATGTCTTCCAAATTCATTGCAAATAGCTCCAGAATGGGACAAAAAATGCATTCCAAATATATTTGAAATGCATTTGAAAATACATTTAAAATGCATTGAAGAATACCTTTGAAATGCATTTCAAATGAATATAATCGTATATTTAAATGCATTTGAAATACATTGTAAATACATTTCAAATGAATTTTATGATATATTTGAAATTCATTTGAAATGCATTGAAGAATGCCTTTGAAATATATTTCAAATGAATATAATCGTACATTCTAAATGCATTTGAAATACATTTTAAATTCATTGAAGAATGCCTTTTAAATATATTTTGAATGCATTAAAATATATTTAAAAACTATGATGCATGTTAAATAAATTCTGATGTAACATTAATTCCCTACACATTAAAATCACATATTTAAAAAAAAAAAATTGGCAAATTTAAAAATTTTGAAAAATGGCTACCCTTTGTACAGGGTCATCCAATTATCACGCAACCCATCACATAACTGTGCGTGGTGAAGTAAATATGGCAACAGCGCATTAAATGACACGTGCTCCGATGGCCTTGAATCACCTCCAGCTACTGTCAATTGGATCAGTCTTACTGTCAGTCATACAAGGTGTTCTGTTTAGCACAGACTCTCGTGCCGTGAAAAATGGGTTTTGCCTGAGAAGAGCAAGTGTTTATTTTAGAGAGTTATTTTTCAGTGAAATCATTTTGACAATGCCAGGAGGCCTTCAGAAGAAAGTTCCCAAACAGACCAGTCAAAATAAGAGGTATACCAGGATATCATTCAGCAATTCCTTGAAGAGGGAGAAAGATGTTGCTGGTTGCAGCAGGACTGAGTCACAGCCCACACTTCCCATGCATCAATGGCACAACTCCATCAATTCTTTTATGATCGCATTGTTTCAAGGGGCTTGTAGCCCCTGATTTATCACCTGCAGATTTTTTTCTTGTGGGGTTTCTTGAAAGGCATTTACCAACTCAACCCACATAACATTGATGAATTAAAGAGAAACATTGAAGCCTGTATTCATTCAGTCAACCAAGCAACTCTGCTACGTGTTGCACGAAACACATTAAAGCGAGCAACTGCTTGTCTTGAACAGAAAGGAGGACACATGGAGCATTTTTTGTATATAATTACAGACTGTTCAGTGTTATTACATTGTTGTTGTAGCGATTTACAGGACTTTGTAATGCAATTAAATATTTAGATAAACTAGTGGGTTGCATTTTAAATGGATGACCCTGTACTTGAGAACATTTTCACCTAATGTACCATGGTGCAATGCTGACCAAGTACCTATTGAAATGTACCAATATATTTTTATATCTAAGGTTCAAGTTTGACTGTTCAAAGGTACTATGAAACATTCAAATGATATATTTTGGACTATATATTCAAGTAATATACAATCAAATAATAGATAACTTAAAACTTAATTCAAAAATAGGTTTCTTTGATTACACATTGTTTATTACCTCACTTAGGATAAATTCAATCCAGATATTAGGCAATAAACTCACAGGATATATTTAACTCAAAAAAAGTGTTCTTCATATTAATTTTTTCATCATACTCCCCTTGGCGGTGCACTTGTTCAAAGGTATACATAATCCTACTGTACCTTGGAACAATTTTTATCATTTTTTCAAAAAGTTTTTCCTGTGTTAATGTTGAAGGAATATCATTGAATTCCTTTCTATATAGTTCAAGAATGATATACATTTTTAACATTACATACATTTTAACATTACATAATTTTTTAAATTAAAAACTTTTGAAAAAATCTAAAACTGAAAAACTTTCCAAGGTATTCCTCCTTCCTGAGTGGATTGCAAAATAAATAGGCAATTCATGTTGCATAAATTCTCACATACCTATGTAGCTGGTTTTACTGTTCATTCGCTTAATTTGGGATATATCCCAAACTTGTATACTAGATGAATGAGCCGATCACCTTATTTCATATAGGTTTAAATTTTTAGTACCTGGACTCATTTGTCACCTAAACCATATATCCATATATAATCTTGAAGTTGAATTTTGTTTCATTTGCCATACTTTGTAATATGCACTGCATGTATGGGATAGTAATAAATATATGTAAATAATGCATTATTGAAACAAATAAAAATCTATCACTTTATAATAATGTTTTCTGGAATGAATTTACAATGTATATTAAGTGAATTTACAATATATTCACAATGCATTTAAAATTAATGAAATTGGAACATTTATAAATTCATTTCACAAAGAATTTTATAAAATGCCATATCAAATGTATTTCAAATATATTTTATATATATATGGTTATAAATGCATTTGAAATAAATGCATTTACAAAGGCTTTTGAAATGCATTTATGAATGCATTTCAAATGCATTTATGAATGTATTTCAAATAAATGCATTTTAAATATATTTCCAAGTACATTTCAAAATATATTTGAAATGCATTTAATATATATTTCTTTTAAGAAATGCATTTCAATTATATTTTAAATATATTTGAAATGCAACATATTTCCATGTGGGGCAGTGGATGTTAAGGCTTTCCAGGAGTACGCTGTAGCAACAGCAAGACTTTATGTAAAAGAATACTCGTGGTATCCGATGCCTCCATCTGTTCACAAAGTTCTCATACACGGCTCAGAAGTAATTGCTGTGTCCCTTCTTCCTATCGGGATGCTGAGCGAGGAATCGCAGGAGGCACACAATAAAGATTTTAGATGGTACAGAGAGGGTCACCGCAGGAAGACGTCCAGGGAAGCTACAAATGAGGATCTCCTGCATATTATGCTTACCTCATCGGATCCAGTTATATCGTCTCACAGAAAACTTCCTCTGAAGTAATTAGCCTTTTAGCCGAAATGCATGACTCCCCATTAGATGATGACGGTAGCGATAGTGATGATGACGAATAAAACAAATTGACTTGTAAGGTAGAACATTATTTTATCACCCTGTCGTTCGTGTATTACTAATGCACCAGAATAAATTTTGTTGAATCACGATATCGTTTTCCCTTTGCATTAAGAAACCATTCCTTATGAAAGTAATCGCATTCAACCTTCCCATTTGCAATTGGAATGAAGTCAACTAGTAGCATAAATACGTTGAAAAGCTGTATAATGAAATATAGGCAAACTATCCACTCAAAAAACGCGAACATTAGAAAATGCGCGACTCTTACGTTTCGGCCAGTTCTTCGGGTGCTTGGTCCTGTAGAGAGTTACGACACTGGCCACAAGAAGTCGCCCCTGAGTCTTAAAACCGCAAGAAATGAACTCGGCTTCCCCAAAAACCCATTCATACACAAAATCAGGCCGATCAGATTGAATACTGAGTTTTGGCCAGCAAAGCAGGGCTTTGGTCCCACTGTGCGCCGGGAAAAAGGGGGTGCGCGTCTTACACGAAGATTTCCGAACAGGTTCTATAAATTGTGAGTATCGATAGTAAATTCTCTGCAATATGCTTGCGTCTACGTTTATATTCGTAAAAGACGTCGAATTCTACGAAGTATACGCGTATTTTTGCGACCAAGCAAACGTGTAAGCGCTGCAGGCAAAAACTCGCAAAAGTAGGCAGAAAGAATACGTCGACTAACTGATAACTATAGTTCAATGACTGCTGAGTGTTTGCCGGCTTGAGAATAGGTAGGTTCAAGTTTGGTCCTTTTTCCTCATCCACTTCAAGGAATTCGGAGTGATGAAATTTTGTTGCGAATGAAAGATTTCATCGTTCGAAAGGAAGATGGAAATCCACATCTCAAGTGTTTGGACTAGTTTGTTCCTAACCTTCCAATATTTACTCACGAGTAGATAAGCGAAAAAAACCACCCCATCCGCGTAGGGAAGCTCCGTATCGGTGCATAATGGTATTACGACAAAAGCTGAAGTGGGGACGAAGTTGCGTAATATTACAACAAATACAGTTAAGGGGTTAACAAAAGACAGCTATCGGTGAGGAGATATCTGCTAGTATCGTCATAAAGATATCATACAATAAATTGCGCCACGTAGAAGGGAGAAAAGCTTACCTTGAGCGGAACTTGTTTCAGGGAGTGGAAATCGGTGACATAAAAAAACTTATTCTGACACAAATTAATTTTTTCCCTCCGAACCGGCCCAAAAATAGGAGTGCGCGGGTTATATGAGCAAATAAGGCATTTTAGAATATTTATAATAATTAATTTTAATACTGTATTTACGTAATCCGCGTCCTCGTGTACCACGCGCACCCCTGTTTTTGGACCAGTTCGAGGAGGAAAAAATAAATTCCTACTTTAATAAGTTGATGTCTACAACAGCGGAAAAAATAAAAAAAATTTGGGGATTCCCCGTAGGTGTCTCCTCTCCATGGTTCCCTCTAAGTTGCGCGACTGCGCGGACGTGCAGCAGTTTTTGAAGTGCCGCGCAATAAATTTTTCAAGCGCGCAGGATTGTATGTATTTTACAATATATCGGAACAGGACCGCGCCAACCCCGGTGCATATCCGCGCACTATCGTCATGTAGACGGGCATAACGATATTCATTCCGCCCATGGATGAAAAAAAATTAGAAGGAACTATGGTTCTCTCCGTTTAAAGGAGCATCAGCGACTCACGATGAATATGTCGAATAGAGATACCAGATGCCAACTTATTCCGGCAAAAAGTGTAGGTAGAAACTGATAGAAAATTTTTATGACAGAACTGCTTTTCTTGAGTAACAATAATAAACTTAAAACTCAAATAAAAGGTACAGATTTAATATTATAAAAATATTACGTCATCTCAATGTTGAAGATGCACAAACGGCAGTATAAACAGCATATTTAAACCCTAAACGTTTTTGGGTCGTGTAGATACGCGTAAACTTCGTAGAATTCTTCGTCTTTTGCTGGTATAAACGTAGACACAAGCGTGTTGCAGTAAATTTACTATCGAAAATCGTATTTTTTAAACTTGGTCAGAAATCTTCATCTATGACCAACATTTTGGGAATAAAGGTGCGCGGGTTACACATTTGCGATATTTTATTGAATTTCGCCACCGTAGAGATCGATCGCGATCACTTGGTATAGTTCATTTCGATAGTATCATTAGCAGCTGAAATCAGTCGAATTATAGGAAACTTAATTTAGTGGGTCAAGCTCTCCAAATATGTTTCTTAATGGTTGAAATTAAAACATCTGTCACATGGAATGCTCAAGAAGAATAGCACGGACTCCAAACAATATTTATATTTTTATTATTGTTTATTTCTAATTTGTTAAAACTTGGTTGTACATGACTTTGATTTTGTCTGAAAACGGTTTCATGAGAAGTATTTTTAAGTGAAAATGTGGGGGTCCACTTATACGGCGAACATATGCTTAATCATGTATTTTCATCCAAAAAAGCAGGGGTCGACTTATACGCTGGAATATACGGTACATTATTATTGCGACAAATACAAATACATAAATTAACACTTAAAACCTAGCAAACAGTGACACTCAAATATAAAAACTCATGGCGACAAAATATTCTTTGACACAAATTATATGCATTCACAAACTATCATTTAAATATTCTTGAAATGAGTAGTAAAGTTTGTTTTGCAGGAATAATCTGACTTTATGTTTAAAGGAATTAAAACCCCTGATGTTTTTAAGCTCTTGTGGGAGTTCATTATAAATATGGAGTCCCATAGATTTGGGTCCAAGTATGGCTAACTTGGTGTGATTAAGTTGAATATGAAAGTCATTATGTTTTCTGGTTAGGTGCTGGTGATAATCAGAATTCTTTGAGAAATGGGAAGTATATTAATTTTTTGAACAGAGGTCGGCAGGGTGCAATGTATGTCGTAAAAGTCATTAATCTAACAATTTTTTTCTAGAGACGAAAGAGTCTCATAGATTCTGATGAAGAGCCCCAAAAGATGATGCTAAGAATAATATGAGGATAGAATTCCCCATAGTATAACGTTAATAGAACCTGATTACTAACAGAAAATCTTATATTTCTAATTAAAAAACAGACTGAACTGAGTTTACGTGATAATTGGTCAATATGGTATCTCCAAGAGAGATCAGAGCTGATGTCAATACCTAAAAATTTAGTGGCATATGTCTGGTTTAAAGAAAAGTCATTGATGTCAATTAATAAATTAGCCTTTGTTAAGTTATTTCTGGAGAAATGAATAATGTTAGATTTATCTACATTAAGATTGATATAGTTTTCAGCATACCAGTTTCTTAAGAGCTGGATAGTGATTTCAGTTTCCTTTAGCAAACTTGATAAAGATGAGGATGCAAGAAGTATATTGGTATCATCAGCAAATAGAAGTATTTTTATGATCGATCTTTGAAGATATTTAGGGAGATCATTGATGTACAGTAGAAACAGCAATGGCCTGAGTATGGATCCTTGAGGGACACCTTTAATCAAGGGTTTTCTCTGTGAGTAGTAATTCTTACCATTGATATTAATGGTTACTATTTGAGTCCTGTCTACAAGATAGGATTGAATCCAGTTTTTGGGTATGCCTCGTATACCATAATTATCCAGCTTACTTAAAAGAATATTGTGGTTAACATTATCGAAAGCCTTTGAAAAATCAAAAAATAAACCTATAGATTGCATTTATTATCTAGTGCACTGATTAGAAATTCAATAGCTTCATATATTGCTAATGTAGTTGATCGGTTCTTCCTAAACCCATGTTGACATGGAGATAAAATGTTGTTGTTTCCCAAATATGAAATTGATAGTCTTACAAGGAGTCCATACGCATCATGGAACACCGATATCAACAAGCATGTGGCAGGGCG
Source organism: Uropetala carovei (assembly GCA_036926305.1). Lineage (NCBI taxonomy): Eukaryota > Metazoa > Arthropoda > Insecta > Odonata > Petaluridae > Uropetala > Uropetala carovei. The sequence goes on from JAXCHB010000224.1 coordinate 63,548, forward strand.
TACTGTGCGTCGTAACTTGAAATATTACGAAGTGAGAAGGCGCGCCTCTCAAGGCTCTGTGAATAATGCGGAAAAGTGTGTGCGGCGTATTATATGGGCTTACTACGAAGCCTCTTGTGCAAGAAGCCGCCGTAGCATAATGTTTCGTGACTCTGACTCGCATGCGGAGGATGTGGGTTTAGAGGTTACATACTGGCAGTTCTTTTTCATTTTCTATTCATTTTCTTTTGTATTTCAATATTTTATAATCGTTATTTATATTCTGACATTCTTTGCTATAAAAATGTTTTGTCAATTTTGGAAAAAATGATTACTTATCGTATTTCATGGAAAATTTGTAATAACAAATGCAGTTTCACAATTTTTATAAAAATATGTTCTGCACATCACAATAAACACAATGATTCATAAAATACCATGGAGAAGGAATTTTGAGCAATGGCTCTAACAAGACTAATGAAACCCATTTTTAATTATGAAGATAATGGTGTAAAACCAGTTAGTTCCTTCTCCACGGTATTTTATGAATCATTGTGTTTATTGTAATGTGCAGAACATATTTTTTAAAAAATTGTGATACTGCATTTGTTATTGCAAAAGTATCAATTCCTTACAAATTTTCCATGAAATACGATAAGTAATCATTTTTTCCAAAATTCACAATTAAAACATTTTTATAGCATAGAGTATCAGAATATAAATAACGATTATAAAATATTGAAATACAAAAGAAAATGAATAGAAAATGAAAAAGAACTGCCAGTATACAACCTCTAAACCCACATCCTCCACATGCGAGTCAGAGTCACTAAACACTACGCTACAGCGGCTTCTTGCACAAGGGGCTTCGTAGTAAGCCCATATAATACGCCGCACACACTGTTTTCTGCATTATTCACAAAGCCTTGAGAGGTGCACCTTCTCACTTCGTAATATTTCAAGTTACGACGCACAGTATGCCCTGCCACATGCTCGTTGATATTGGTGTTCCATGACGCATATGGACTCCTTGTTAGACATTTTCAGGGTTTTAGGGAAAATACCAATATGTAACGACTCATTGATAAGAAATAAAAGTGGTTTTCTTATTAAATGATAGCACTGTACAATGATAGTACTTGCAGTCTCATCTGGGCTAGCACTGTGTTTATGGTTAAGTTTATGGATAATATTGTTCAATTCTGTTTCCGTGCATGGATGCAGAAAAAGTGAGCTTGATGGAGCAAGGATGTCAGAATGATTGGATACAGTGGGAGGCATAACAAGAACGGAATGATTAGTAAAATGATCAATAAATTTTGTTGCAAGTAAAGAATAATTTAAACTAGAGGAATGATTATTATTAGGAAGTGTGGTCGGCTTTATTTTTATATCTGTATTTCTGATTATATTCCATATCTCTTTAGTTTTATTAGTGGCGTTAAGTATCCTACTATCATTGTATGAGCGTTTGGCATCATTCACGACCTTACGATAATATTTTTTAAGGGAATAATATTCAGATTTGAGTTTTGCATCATTTGTTAATTTGAAGGATATAACCAAATCTTTGAGGAATAATGAAAGGTGACATCTCTTCAGTGAGCCATTCCTTTATTGTGTACATATGTGAAATACTTTTACATATATATGGAAATAAACACTTAAAATGATAAAGAAGTTTAAAATAAAAACAATAAAAACTACCATCAAAATTTGTTGTTCTAAATACATCAAACCAATTTTCAGAATTAAGTCTAATCATAAAGGTTGACAGATTGCTGTAAGTAATAGAGCGTTTAAAGTATTTACTTACATCAGGGCACTTAAAAAGGAATACCGATATAGGAAAATGATAAAATAAACTCAAGTAACTGTACAAAATTTGATCAAAATCGAATTGTTGTAAAAAATGCGTAGAATAAACTACTCTTAATTATTGAGCAATGTCAACCATTTCTATGTATACTCTGCTCAGTATGATAAAATACCTAAGTACGAGATTTCATTCATTTTCGCTCTACCGTTTAGGCTCCAGAGCCAGTAACAGACAGACGGCATTGCAAAAACCACTTTTTCGGATTCAGCGACACCTAAAACGTATATTTCCATAAAAATCTCGAAGTCGAATTTTTTCGCGATAACAATACTTGCTCGATACTTCGTATGAGAAAGTAAAAACGATATTACCTATGTTAAATGTTTTCCTATTTTTAACGCATTGGATTCAAATCCAGCGGCAATGGGAGTTGTCATGGCTGCTTTTAATTGGTATTGTCATAAAACTAAAAAATTGTGTATTTTTCTGATTCTAAATGTATTTTTACGATAATTCGATCAGGATTCGGATTCTGAGCTATTTAAGTCTTAAGGTTGAACTATGTTTCTAAGTAATATTAAAACTCAAATGAAAAATAAGCTGCAGTCATCCCCATGTTATTGAAATGGGGAAAATGAAAAAAGAAAATATTAAAAAAAAATTAGAATGATCAATCAAATCGGTTTAAAACCCGACTACACCACTTAACTCTTTATTCCGGTTAAAATGATACCCTTTTCCTGCTTCTAAGTGCTGTAATTGCTGATTTATAGAAAAACATACATACATACAAACTTTTCTTTATAGATATCTATAGAGTATAGATAGATGCAGATTACTATTTAACCACGCAAAATTGCCCGGCGTTGCTCGGGTTATGATATGATATTTGGCACTTTCCAATGTTAAAAACCTAAAATAAATACCTTTTGTCATTATTAAATACTACATTTTACCATAAATCGGCTTTGATGCGATTTATGTCTTTTAAAAATATAAAGTCGATTCTTTCAGATTAATATCTTTTTATCCCAAGTTAGTATATTCATTTTAAGAAATATAAATTTGCAAAAGAATAAAATTTTGCGAGTCAAGCAATCGATTTTTACTTGTTATCTTATGGAAAAATATCAATACCCTTTAATGGCAGCACTGACTAATCCCGAATGACCAAACCTTTACCATCCACTAATAAATAAACTGCAATAAAATTTATTTTATAATCACTATAATTGTTATTTACATAATATATGTATCTTGCTGTGTACAGTTTACAAGTGAAGTCCAAGTTTCCTGCTGTAAATAAGAGAATGCAGAACGTGTCGGGTCTCTTCCTAAGTCTATTGCGGAAACCCATTTATGTTCTGCGGAACCCTTGGGTTTCCTCGGAACACAGTTTGAAGACCTATGTCGTAGAATGAGTCGAAAGATTTTCGAGGGATACATGAAGGAGCATGTCCCATGTCAGGAGGCAAAACCTTCTAGCTGGCCTTCCTCCACACCCTAACCATGCGGGGGAGGGGGATTTCCCTTCGAGGTTGAAAGGGTAGAAAGTGGAGCTTCCAATGACATATGGTCAGAATCGAAAATGTTCCTTCCCGCTGAAACAGAAACCTCCTCAAAGGAAAGGAAAAGATTTAAAATAGCCTCCTCACGGGGAACACTAATTTTTATTGAAGACAGAAACCGAATTGTGACCGCATTAGCGGAACAATGCGTTTAGAACAAGGGTCTCAAATTCGCGGTCCGCATGTGGCCCGCTTGTTCATTTTATGCGGCCTTCTCACTGGTCTTATTCTAATTATATAATTCGGCTCGGCTCATTGTAAAACAATTTTTCCAATTTAAAAATATTTTTAGTCCTTTTGAAGTGTTTTTCATTTTTGGCTCGCGTATGATTTGCATTAGAGATCTCTGGTTTAGAATCAGAAAAAGACGTGATTTTGTCAGTTTTATTACAACACCAAATATAAATTAACATGACAACTCCCATTGCGGCCGAAGTTGAATCCAATGCATTTAAATGAGAAAACATTTACCGTTAGTAATATTATCTTTCAATTTCTGTGTGCGTTTTTGCTTTCTTTACATGGCAACCAAATAATTGTTGATATCTATTATATATAACAGCTTCTTACATAAGATGTAGGAGGAGAATACAAATGTGCTAGAAACTTGATATTTGGCACGATTATAGGTTTTTTGTCACAACCGAAGGAAATAAGCCAAAATCGTTTAAATTCCAATGCTGAGGGTCTATTTTGGCCCCATTATTGCCCCATAATAAGAGCACATAAATCAGTGTAGAGGTGTTTATATTTGCTTTTTAAAATTATTTCCCGTCAAGATTCGAATCGGTACTTCAACTATCGGAAAGTATAGTATACTAGTATTAATCATAAATGGTTTTAATGATATTTTCATGTGGAAAAGTGTTCTCCATAAGCAAAGAGTTCTTAAAACTGCGACAGTCAAGTAAATAATTAGACGTACATTTTCCACAAATTGTGATTTCCACACCTTTGAAGATATCGTCACCACACTTCGCTTAGATCTACAATTTTCCCCTGCGGGTAACATAGGCTATATGACGATAAAAAATTTGGAGGCAGGGGGTGTTTGATTCAATAATTATTATAACTTATTTATTATTATAACTTGGCATTATTTTTCTGGTGAATAATTACAATTAATAAGGCTCAGCTTTTATTAGTTGAATCATAAAGCGGGTACCATAAAATATGTTGAATGGCTTTAGGTAACCTTGGTTTTTAAAAAAGTTATGGAGGGCCAATGTGAAAATATCGTTTCGGTCTATTTATCGGTCGGCGCAGACCGCGTTTTTATTTATACACTCATATCATGAGAACTACAAAAGGCATTGGATTGGTGTTTCTTCCAGAAGTAAATTTCAACATTTATGCACATTTCATTCACTTAATGTATTCCTCTAAATCAATTAGGAAAAACATTTTCCGCAGACTGACTTTTTCATGTCCCAAGCAAATATTTCGGTGAATGAGAAAAGTTATTCCTTTTTCAAAGGCATTTGAGTAATAATACATACAACAAAAAGAATTGTCCTTTTTTGATCAATAGAATCCGAGATAAGACGTTTTATGTTTAAAGAGAAATAAAAACGCAGATAGCGGAAGGTTTTATGAATAACGTTAATAATTTTTCAAAGGCGTTTGACTTATAATATGTGTTTTTGACTTCTACGGTTGTAATATGCAATCTTTCAAGAGGCACGATAAAAATAATTGTTCATATTGGAGTAATATAAGCTGAGATATGACGTTTAATGTTTAAAGAAGTGTAAGTGCCCGTTGAATTTCAACGGATTTTGTGAATTTAGTTTCGCTGTCAGTTCTAGGGCGTATGCAGAATATACGAAAACATTTTATTCTACTAAAAACTGGAAACCACCTATAAAGAGTAGTTTTTCACTTAGGTTTTCTTAACAATTGACCAAATTTATTTGTAAACAATCCGCTTCCAAGGGTGTTGCATTAAAATATAATGATAATTTGATTTCCTATCGTATCACTTTCTCCAAATCCAGCTTAATTTCGTGTGATTATGCCTTTCTGAAATGTTTACTTTTATGTTTTGTAAGCATGAAACTCGTGAATTCTCCATGATTGAACACTGGCTTTGATTCAACTTTTTTCCGATAATAACTAACCATTTACGCTAAATATTTACAATAATTTAAATGACGAGTTCGAAACTTGACGGGAAATAATTTTAAAAACAAACTTAAAAACCCCTACACTGATTTACGGGCTTTCCTCATGGGGCAATGTGCGACGAGTTTCTCCTGCGATGAATTGACGCGCGACTAGTTTGTCATGCGACAAATTGACGTGTGACGAATTGTCTTGCGACGAATTGACTGCGATGAATTGTCTTGCGACGAATTGACTGCGACGAGTTGTCGTAGAACTGAATAAGGTAGTAGTGAGTTTTATTCGTCGAATAAAGCAAAAACGAAAAAAATCGGTCCATATTTACATATTTTTATGCTTGAAGGAAGAATACCTTGCAGGTCAAGAAATGGATTCATGTGTTATCTTATGGAAAAATGTAATCCCCTATATTGGCAGCACTGATTAATCCCAGTTGAACAAACCTTGACCGTTCACTCAGTTAAAATGTAAGGAGGAATCGTACCAATTTGGTTATTCTAGTTTTTATCATTTAGGAGTAGTTCCATGAACAACCCAACACTTCAATATATATTATAGTAGATATAAGTTAGTTAAAAATGTAACCCATTTGTTTAACAAACAAGATAGCAGTAAACATCAGTCAAAATATGCCAGGTGGAACTTTTGTTGCATTTTCATGTTAAGGGGTGGGGCTTTTGTCGGTATCCCAATGTACACGTGTATGAAACACATTCTACTTTTTAGCCTCGAAAATTTGGAGAAAAAAATACATCCTATAAATGGGTTTTTATGGTAAGTATAACTTTAATGTTGGTTTGTTTTTATTCATTATCATTATTACTCTTGCAGAAGTGCAGTGATGCTCTTTTGATATTCTAGGAAACAATTTACCGCTTCATTGATGTTCTAGGACAGTGCTACTCAAGTGGTGGTCCTCGGACCGGCACCGGTCCGCGAGCCATCGGCTGCCGGTCCGCGGCAAGTTCTTAGGGTAATGTACAGATGTTAACGAAGCATTGCCTCGAGATAGACTAATGAGAGTGAGACCCGGACCTGGATTAATAAATGTCTTTATATACATAAAATGCAAGGTTTTTATTCTTTTCCTGGGACGACGTTCCCGTTTATTAAACCTCTCTTTTCTAAGCAAATTTAAATTGGATAGTGCCGCAAGAATTTTAACAGACATATACTTAAGCTAATGATACCTACACCTGCGACTAACAGAGGAACGGGGGTGCTCTATGGCCAACCGTTTGGGTCAATCCAAATCGTAAACAGATTAAATTTATCCCGAATGTCGTTTCAAATGTCACGACGCTTCAAAACGTTTGCTGACAGAGTCAAATATCCGTTCTCGCCTTTTATGAAACAAATCGATCATGAGAGTCCCGTAGTTTCTCATTCTCACGTGGATTTATTTTCTTGTTGTCTTTCTCCATGAGATCAAGAGTGATCCATCGAACTGAGTTTTTGTAAACAACTGTCGAAGAAACTGGAGCGTAGTTCTTGGTTGATGAAAAGGCCATTAAAGTAAGGAGAGTTAGGAATATCTCACTCACAATCAGTTGCCTTTGAGATCTTTCTTAGGTGAGATGTGGCTTCTTCAGAGATCGCGACCCTTGGAGGACGTTAGCTCGTAATAACTGTAAGTAAAATCACCGATATTTTGCATAATAATATGAAGTTTAAATCGTATGATCTACTGCGATATGTGCAGTATCTTTCATATGAAAGCATTAGAAATTTGTAACATGAACTTTAAAAATGCTTGGATTTAAAGAATCACTAACAAACTGACTGATTTGGATGGCTCTGAAATATTTGAGTAAAAAGCACCACTGTATGTTTTAATAACATCTTGTTGGACGCCGTTAAATGTGTTACAATTTATTTTACGAAATGATTTGGCTTCAATTAGGGATGACTACCAGTATTGGAAAACCGGAATTAATACCGGTATTGAATTAGACACACAATACCGATATCGGGTTTTTAGTATGGAAAAGTACTTTTTGGAAGCAATACCAAGTTACCAAAAACGTGTATATTAATCAAATTAAACTTGATATTGATATATTTTATGCCTGTGTAAATCAGTAAATTTAAACTTTTTCTGTACGACCATACTTACTACGTAATATTTATTTTTTGATATGTTTAAGAAATTTATAGCCTGTCCATATTTTTTAAACAATTCACGCAGTTTATTGAATATTTAAGAGTGAGGTTCGATCTTATGGTTAATGTGATGAAGTCATGATATGCGAACTTTTTAAACTAATATATATTTAGTTTTTTCAAAGTACAGATTTATGTAGTTACTGAAATATTCATATCTTGCTTTTAAACTCTATTTGATATATTGTAAGGACGAGGGTTTATTCCATTATTAATATCATATGAGTGCTTACGTTCGTATGTGCGTGCGTGTCTGATGAATTGCCAAATGATTATTTGTAACAGTTTTAGAAAGCTTATGCTTTGGCATTGACGCTAATGTCCATTTTCAATACTACTAGAGTCCCGAAGTTCCTACTGCATTTATTCGGTTTTCATCCTAATATCAGAAATGAAGTATTTACTTGAAGTATAGATTTATAAAAAAATATTTTTATCTCCTATGTACAGATGATGATAGTGGAATTCCAAAACCGGAATTCGTTATTTGTGGATATATGTTGTCTAACGGCGCAATGAAACCGTCAAAACTCAAAGAGGCATTTAAATACAAAACATAGAGAAATGAGTTCGAAGCAGAAAAGAGTTCTTTGAAAGAAAGCATGCCGATCTGAAATGCCGTCAGAAACAGATCTTCAAAGTGTCACACATAAATATAAGTGCTATGCGAGCTTCTTATAAAGTAGCGCTTCGAGTTGCTAAGAACAAAAATCCATACACAACTGGTGAGACGTTAGTGAAAGGCTGTATGAAAGATGTCTGCATGGAAATGCTGGGCGAGCAGGCTGCAAAGAAAGTGAGTCAGGTGCCACTTTCAAATGACACTATAGCTAGACGAATTTTAGATCTGTCTCAAGATATGGAAGATCAGCTCATAGAACAGATTAAATTACCAAAGTACTTCTCTTTACAGCTTGATGAGTGTACAGACATTTCAAATGTGGCTATTCTGATGGTGTATGTGCGCTTTGAATTTAATGGTGATTTGAAGGAAGAGTTCTATTTTTCTGCTTCACTACCGACAGATACAACTAGTTCTGAAATTTTCAAAACTTTGAACGACTACATCGTTAATAAATGTGGGTTGGGCTTCAAATTTAGTGTAGGCGTATGTTCTGATCAATGACAGGACATTCAGGAGTTGTTACCCAGATTAAGGCACTTGCTCAAAGTTGCAAGTCGACGCATTGCTTTCTTCACCGAGAAAGTCTTGTAACAAAAAAATTGTCACCAGAACTAAACAGTGTGCTCAACGAAGTTGTGAAAATTGTTAACAATGTAAAGGCGAATTCTTTAAATTCGAGACTCCTCTCTGCATTACGTGATGCTATGGGAGCTGATCATAAACAGCTCCTGTTGCATGCCGATGTACGTTGGTTATCGAGGGGAAAAGTTTTGTCAAGAGTATTTGAGTTACGAAACGAGCTTGCCCTGTTTTTTCAAGACAATAAACCAAATTGGTCCCAGTTATTCAGAGATTGGATAGCCAAGCTGGCTTATTTGGCTGACATCTTTGCCGTCATGAATGATCTCAACACCTCCATGCAGGGAAGGATGGCTTAATGCTTTACGATGGCTGACAAGATCGATGGACAGAAACGAAAGCTAGAAGCATGGAATAGTCGAGTTTCAAGAGATTGTTATGACATGTTCCACAATTTAGCAACAGTCATCTCCGATGCAAGCGAAGAGATTAATATTACATCTCTAAGAAAGGTTATCAGCGAACACTTGAGGAATTTGGCAGAACGTTTTGGGTTTTACTTTCCAACAGAAGAAGATCCACGGAAAGGGAATGGATGGATCCGAAATCCATTTATCCCATTGAAAGATGAATTAACTGTCTCTATGGAGGATAAATTGTTGGAGCTGACTGCTGATGAAGGTTTGAAGATGATTTTTGAGACTACAAACTCACTAGCTTCCTTTTGGATAAAAGTGAAAGCAGAATACCCAGAGCTTGCTTCTTCCATTTCCTTCAACATACTTGTGCGAGATTGGCTTTTCAACCATGAGTGTTATTAAGAACAAGTACAGAAATAGTCTGTATAATCATCCTCCATTACGCGTGGTACTGTCTTCCATCGAACCACGACTGGATAAGCTGGCAAAAAATAAGCAGACTCATCTTTCAAATTAGAAAAGCTTACGTTTAAAATAAATAATCAAAATTTTCGTTCTAATATTTAAATATACATTTTTGTAATATATTTCTGAAAACACTTTGCAGATTTGATTTTTTATATCTACTATAAGAAAACGCTTGTGGTCTTTGTCGCGGCCTGACCGGACGGTCTCATCAGTTAGTTATGCAAACTGGCTGGTAGATGGCAGCACTTGCCAGTACAATTAGTGCTGCCCCTCCACTGTAACTAATTGTGGCCGCACCTATATTCATTTACGTAAATTGGATGGATGGTAAATACATAATATAATAATAACAATACAATTTATTTCAGCGTTGGCATATACATTTGCATGGTTTCGTCACTTACGTACATATTAACTGGGAGCCCAACTTAAAAATATAAATACGAAACAAATACCATTTAAATCATGTTTTAAAATTTAAGAACATTAAAAGAAACCAATTAACATTTAAATGATTTGTTATAGATAGCAATAGAAAAAACAATCACATTTTAATTTCTGGTGGCCAATATTTAGCAATTTCTTCTAAAATTAATTGTTTATTTAATACGAGAACTAAATTAGATTAACATTTTGAACACGTAACGCAGTGAATTTCGAAAGATTTTATTTGAATAATACTTTTGTTGAACTTTATTATGTCTTCTGAACTAAAATTAAGAATTCGTGTCTGCGGTTCCATGGGTAAAATGTAAACACTACCGATACACTCACGTAATTAATTACGTTAGAAAAGTAAAACATTTTACTACATTATTTAAAATCGATTCGTTCGAATATCTCAATCTATTATTCAATTAATTACGATGGAAAACACAATTAAGATCAATAATTTTATATCTACCTATTTAGAGTAATAATAGGTATTCTTATTTAGGTTCTCCTGTTATTATGTTGACATACAAACTCATATTCCGCGTAATCAATATTTACTCATCACTACGACACGCTATTTTGTGATTGTTGGTTGTTTATTTAGCAACTGAATAGAAAGCGTCAGTCGCCATCATCAGATACATTGAGCTTTAGGAGATTATTCGTTGGTTGGTTTTGGTAAGTTTGTTGTTTTCATTTGCTTTCGTTTCGTGTCCATTTTTTGTGTTCTTTGTTTGTTTTCTTTGTTTTCGTTCTTAGTTGTTCATTTTGTAGTCTATGTTTATATTCTTTGGTTGTGCTCTTGATTTTTGTTCCTTGATTACCTATTTGTCGGTTTACACCTTTTATGCCGGCTATTGGTTACAGTTTAATTCATTTCTTTTTTCTTGGTGGTGTTTACATTGAACTTATATTCTTTGGTTGTACTCTTAATTTATGTTCCACGATTATTTATTTGTCGGTTTACATCCTTTTCTACCGGGTATTGGTTAGCGTTTAATTCATTTCTTTTTTCGTGGTGGTTTTTGTAGTTTTCGTATTGGTTCGTTTCGTGTTCTTTCCACTTTATTTCAAGACTCCTAATGTAGTTTACAGAAAGGAGGGGAGAAGTTTTAGTCTGTATCATTTTCTCAAGCTGTCTTCTAAGCGGGAAAAACTATAACTATTTGCAGTCCGAAATGCACCCGGGCGAAGCCGGGTACGAAAAGCTAGTATTTATTATAACTATTATTTTCTCTACCGGTCCCTGGAACTTAAAAAAAAAATTTGCCGGTCCGCCACAACAAAAAGTCTGAGAAGCACTGTTCTAGGATACAACTTGGTGCTCACCACATTGAAACACTGATCTAGCTCATCTAAAAGTGCCTTATAACTTTTATCCTAATATGGGGCAAAACAGCCCCTAAAATTTTGAATTTTTACATCGGATTTTTTTATTGGTTGTAGTTTAACATTAATGGCATTATGATATAGCTCTCTGATTCCATTTAAAAGCTTATCCATCATCAGGTGATGATGCTAGTTAATTAGCAAAACTGCTTATGAAATAATAAATGTTTTGTGGAAGTTAACATAGTTATTCCTTTCTTCTGAAATACGAGTTCAATGATAATTAAACCTTTGTGGCATCTAATGGTCACTCTTGAATACAAATATTTTGATATTTTATTATCTCCTGAAAACATGACAGATCAATTGTAATAACAGAACTCTGGTAATATTAAAATACCTATGGAAAATGATTCATATCTATTTATTTCATGCAATAAAATGCTTTTGCTACTGAGTGTATATGTATATGCAACTTTACTTAAATATACTCATAAATGAAAATTAATTTCTTTTATTATTTCCTGAAAATGCTTTGAGTCCATTTAGAAAACCACAGTACTACTGATAATTAATAAATTGATTACAGTAAACTCCCAAATCCGGAATGCGTGGGGAATTGGGTTTTCTGGTTGAGTGAATATTCCGGTTGCTTGAGAGTTTTATTGGATAGGCCTCGATAATGCATTTGGATAGCAAAATAAGGAACAGATGCAGATGGAATGGAAACAGATGGAATTGCTAACCTATAGACTAGCTATTCTACTCAATTGTTCTTAAATAATTCCTTGACATTTAAGTAATGAAACTCAAAGATACAAGTATTCAACACTTTTGATTGCAATATTTAATATGTAACTGGACTACATCCTATGGAATTTCTTGTATGCCTATTGCTATTAACCTATCTTTTGTTCTAATAACAATGCGAGGTAAGGGTTAACTTTGTCCAACCTAGAAGATTTTATGGCAAAAAACAGTTTCCTCATCCGAGAAAAGGAGAGAAATTATCCACACCCAACACAATGTATTAGCAGAAATTCTTGAAGCAAAATGATATTAAACAAAAGAGAAGTGAATAGTGACACGCAGCCATGACACCATTACATACAGTGTAGTTAGTAAATATTAAGATAATGCAATAGTGTTTTAAAAAAATCACAAAATTTATCGGCAGCTTCATGGTTTCCGATTTTTTTATTACCCGAAACATGTAGACATCTATTCTTAAAACATGTTAGCCATCCATCTGAAAATGCACACTGTTCGCTAATCTCCATTTGTTTATAAAAATCTTTGGCCTTTTCAATCAACATTGGTCCAGAACGCTTTATAGAAAACCATTCATAAATACCAATATCCAATTGCTCAAGTTTCGGCTTACAAAGAGTAAGCCAATATTCAATTTCTCTAGTTTTCTCAGAAGACATAACGAAGTTCATTAACTGTAATTTCTGTGCCTTAATGTAATAAATAGTGAAAGAACTGACACTGAACTCTTTCATTACAACATCACGGTTCTCACCTTTCTGTAAATGTTTTATTATATCAAGTTTCTGAGTTAAGGTTAGCACAATCCGCTTTCTTTTATCACCTTTAGCGCATATTGGAGTTTTATGAGGAATTTAAAAAAGGTGCAAAATATTTTGTCCAAGTCCAAGAAACATCCATAACTATGAATTGAAGCTGCCGAAAATGCCAATTTTAGCAATAACATTCCGAATCAGATATAAACAAAAAATTGCTGAAAGCACCAATCTTATCAGTAACATTCCAAACTAGATGTAATAAAAAATCAAGAGGCAGGAGATGCTGGTTGCTTGAGAATTCCGGTCACATGAGTGCCAGATAACTGGGAGTTAACTGTACTATTATGATTATCTGGACAAAACAATCTTCATGTTATTTCCAATAACAATATCTTTGCAATATTCATGATCAGAAAATTAATTTTCAGTTACAATGATGAATAAATATTTTACAAATGTATGATTTCAGTAGTTCCTGTAACTACGAAATGGTTGCAAGTAAGCCAAATTTACATTTATCTATGAAGGAAAGTTAATTATGTGGCTGAGATATCATTGTATAGGTAGTCCATTCAGCTATTTTATAATTGCAGTACATGTCTAGATATTAGCTGTGAGCAATGAGCTGCATAGTTCATTTTTATATTGCAGACTTACATGAATTATTAAATTCATTACTTTGTAAACTTGTATGGAAGTAACAAAAAGTTCTCATTTTAAAAATATTGCCAATTCAATCACTATCATCACTGCTTTCAGACAGAAGAACTTCAGTTCTCTTTATTTTCTTTTTTGGAAATCGTTTATGCTGGTCTTTCCCTGCTCTCTTGCCTGCTCCCATTGATGATTTACGTAAAACTTCTATTGCTTTCAACTTACTTTGCAATGCATTTGCACACTCCTTTTCCCTTTGAGGAATCTTATCACTAGAGTACAATGACGACGAAAAACCAGTTTCTTTAACTGAAGCATTTTCCATACTTGAGGGATTTAATTCTCCTAATGTCTGTTTGACCAATTGCTGCCGAGCTCTGCTCCCAGATTTTATAGCATTAATATTTCCAGTTTTATTACTTTGTTTGATAATAACTTTAGCATCCTTTTCACCACTTTTTTCTTGTTCACCATGTAACTCTTTTTCAGATGTTGCTTTGTTAACCCTTTCATTCTGTGGTAAACTCAATTCCTCGCATTTTCCTGCAATTTTTTCTAGGGCTTTTTGTGCTCTAATACCAATATTAGAACATTCTAAATCAATGGGCAAAAAACTGGTTCTTATATGTGAGAAGTATGAATGGAGAGTTGTTTGGGTACGGTCTTTGTTATCAGACAACTTGAGACGAGCAAAGAGCGGCCTAAGTATGGAATCTGTCCTTTCATTAGTCCAGCCAAAGTGTAACTGTGCATAACTTCTCAAAGCTGCTTCATCAGGCTTCAACCATGTGAATATATCTCTGCACTCATCCACATATGGTTTGAGGTATGCTTGCACAACAGTAAGACTTGGGAAACCAGGAGGCAAGAGGGAAGTTCCGAGCTGTTTTGAACTTGCTGCCTTCCAGCAAGCACGTAACCTTCGTTTTAGTGTTTGCGAAACTGCTGGAGAGGGGTCAAAGTAGGAATGGCCAATGGGTGTGCCATTCTGTTCATTCAGTTCAACTCTCTTCCACCAGTCAGCAAAATGTCGTAAGCCAGAAAGTACATCATCCACGTCAATATCTGTAATGGTAAGAGAAGAAATAAATGAACTAAGTGAGAGAACAACTCTGAAATGTTTCTCTTAGAAGCAACCATTCATTTGCCAACATACCTGAAGTTGAGCTAGCACAAGGGTTTTTTTCTCCTGGAAAGGCTGCAAGAATTTCTAGGGCAGTAACTGTTCCTACACCAGGCAAGCCAATTGTATAATCACTACCAGTTAACAAGGCCAACTGCACCACTTGGACTCTGAGGAGTATGAAAGCATACCTCTTGAAAAATGTAAGCATATTTAGGATTATAATGATGGAAAATTAATTCATGGTAGTAGATATTTTATGGTGGGTAGTAATCTCTTTGGCACCAGCAGGTGAAATTCTATCCTACTAAAACATAAAGAATGAGCTTAGAAATTGATATGTATGTGATCTAGCACAATGTAATGTGATGATAACGAATTAGAATAATTCCAGAGAATATGTAAAGCCCAAAAGTATTAGTTATCAGAGCCATAATTCATTTTTAAATTACTAAGTGTTTACCATAAATATGGATGATCACACTGAGAAAAGAGGTTTTTTGTTGCATATTCATACAAGTTTTTGGTTAAAAGATGTCTTTGTGATTTTGCAAGACCCATACTACTGTTCTTAATACTTCTTTACATTCAGTACACAACCTATTTGGCTTGTATATATTGCCAGTCACATAAAAAAATTAATAAAACATTCAACATATTTGCTTTATTTCTGTTTTTACTCTTAAATTTTCAAGATTTGCGCCATTATCATCACGTAGCTGCACCAAAATCATCACAAATGATGACATACACATAGATGCAAAATCAGAAAAACTACAATTGATTCCATTTTTCTTGTTTTCACCTTGTTCTTGTGCTCATTCTAAGTTTATCAGTTTATAGCCAACAATTGGGAGTGGAGGGTGGTAATTACATGTTAGTGTACTGAAAATAATAATAAATGAATGAACCTCCATGAGGTCAAACTTATTTTAAAATTTACCTACTTTAAGAAGTTCTCTTAACTCATTTCAAACATTTTTTATTTTATGCATTTTAGGCTGTTGTCCATTGTTCATGTTTTTATATGTAGACTAGCTGCAGTATCCGGCGTTGCCTGGGTCAATTTGTCTACGGATTGGGTAACTTTAAATCAAAATTATGGGGGAACGGGAAGACATAGGCCCCCAGATTTTGTATACACATCAAGATGATGGAAAGCAAAGTTTCGGCATCATGTCACTCATGTAAAAATTACATTTATAATGAGAACAGCATATCCTGCGATGGCGGACGTACCATGATATTTCATAGAAATTGTACTGGTTTGTCGGCAAACAAGTTCACGATCATTAAGAGCAATAGATCTATTTTTTGGAAATTTGATGCTTGCCTCAATGGTTGTAGCGTTGTCTCGGAGAACAAAATGAGTCACTCAGATAATTCCGTCCAAGTTATCCTCAAAACTTTGGAGGATTTACAAGTGAGACTCACACGGATTGAACGTTCATCAGAGGAATCACTTGTTAACAAAGGAAATATTAAAAACTGTGAAGATCGCCATGATGGAAAGACAATTAGTATTACTGAAGAGAAGATAGTTGCTCGCGACCACTCAGACCAAAATAAACAACTCAAGAGAAGTTCCAGCGTATGTTCTCCCAGTGAAGAGGACACTGCCGAAAATGAGGAAGATGGATTCACCCAAGTAGTATACAAGAAAAAAGAGGAAATGGAAGAAAACTCATCTATGGCTCTGTTGAAAATATGAATTCTGAAAGTAAATTTATTACCACTGTAAAATCTGTGATAATAACTATTTATATTAAAACATCTGTATTGAGTTATGGATTGGAATAAGCACTTACCTTTATTTGATGATATTAGCTTAGAAAAAGTAAATTGTTATACTTTAAACAGCACTGATGAACTTAAATCAAATCAGTCAACTTATGTTTGTGTCAACCTAAACATTAGAATTTTAAAAAAATATTGGGATGAACTGTTAATCTATATCAGAAACCTAGAAAAAAGTATTAAATTGCTATGATCCTACTAACAGAAATCAATCTAAAGAATGATGAGAAGGAATTGTATAATATGTCTGGTTATATAAATTACTTTGCATTAAGAAGTCATAAACATGGGAGTGGACTAATGTTAATGATAAATAGTGATCTCGAATGTTACCTAGATAAAGATGATTCTACTTATTTTGAATCCATAAGTGGGAAGCTTAAGTTCCTCAATCATTCTATTAAAATAATCGGTATATATAGACCCCCAGATACTGACATTAGTAAATTGAATTGAAATTGCTAAATGATAAAAATAGTGAAACTCTAATAATGGGTGACATGAATATTAACATCAAAGATAAACTAAATTTAAATACAATGAAATAGAGACATATTGAGCGCTGCTGGATTCAGAGAAATAAAACAGTATACAAGAGAAGAATTTCTTTTAGATAAGACTGTAAGATCCTGCATAGACCACATTAACTACAAGGGCAATAAGCTAAATCCAGATGGTGTGGTAATAAAATCCAAAATATCTGATCATTATGTAACTGGTATCTTGATAAAATCTGTGTTTTGTAATGATGATAAAAATGCAAATGAAAAAACTTTCTTCATAAATGATTAGAAAGTAGACAACTTACTTCAAACCACAGAATGGAATAAATACAATGAACTAACTAATGTGACAGATTTATATAATCTTTTAAAAGAGAAATTTAACATGATATATAATAAGCCAATGATAGAGAAAAAAAACTAAATATGAATTGTAAAAGAGACTGGATGACAATTGAGTTATATAATAAATTAAAATTTAGACTACGCAAAAATAATCCAACAAATGCTGTATATAAATCAATTTATAAAAAATTTAAAAATAAAGTTAGTTTAGAAATACTACAGGCTAAACAAAAATATTTTTAAAATAAATTTTCAAATGTTAAAAATACTAGAGAGATGTGGAAAGAAATAAATTCAACAATGGGAAAAACTTCACCCTATACATACTAGAGATGGACAAATAGTTAAAAATATAGAGAAAAATATGAATACTGAAGCTTTTACTAATGAATTACTTAATCAATTTACAAATGTTGTAACAAATTTAAAATTAAATTGTCATAAAAAAATTGTGTTATAATCATATATGTTTACAGGAAAGTATATATATCCCTGAAGCTACTCACAATAATATACTTAAAATTGCTAAAGAAATGAAGAATACTGCTAGTGGTAATGATGGTATACGCGCCAAGGACATTAAAAGGAATGCCCATATTATTCCAATAATAACGAAATTGATTAACGCAAGTATCACACAAGGTACTGTACCAGAGAAACTGAAATTGGCTATTATAAAACCAATTCATAAAGGGGGTAGCTTTATGGACCCCAATAACTATAGACCGATATCTATTTTACCTTCAATAAGCAAAATATTGGAAAAATATATAGCAAATATATTAATGAATTTTATAAATAAACAATCTAATATCAAAAAATCAATTCGCTTTCCAAAAAAAATTGGGTACAAAACATATACTGCAACAATTTGCAAATGCGATTAATAAATATCTAGATTTAAACTTCCATATCATTGTCACTTTTATAGATTTTAGTAAAGCATTTGACCTGATTGATACGGATATTCTTTTAGACAAATTATATAAAATTGGAATTAGAGGAATAGCTTGGAGTTGGTTTAAGAGTTATCTTACATCAAGAAAGGTAAGGGTCAAATTAAGAGACAAGCTAAGTAACATAAATAATATAAATATGGAAGTGCCTCAGGAATCTATTCTGGGGCCATTATTGTATTTAATATATGTTAATGACATACACCCAGACCACACTTTGCGTCGGGGTTACGTTCTTAAAAACACAACACAAACTGAAACGACATCAATCGAAATACAATTTTCCATAAGAAACCATAGAAATATCAAAGATATGTACCGGCACTACAATTTTCGAGGAAGAATATTTTAAGAAATTGTAAATTAATCGTCATTTGCCTTTTCACTTATGAAATAAAAGAATGAATTGAAATAAATAGAAAAATAACTTTATTTTTCAACATATAAACATAAAAGAACAACTTTCACAAAACTCAATAATTTTATGAGGAACTAATTTGCTCAGACTCTTAATCTGTAGGCTTTGAGGTTGAGACGCCTTCCTATTCTTTTTTCTTCAAATATTAATCTAAAGTCTGCTGAACAGCTCCTTTTTTTGGGCCATGTAAATTTCCTTGTAGCAACTGATATCATGCACTATTGCCCATGCTACTTTTGAACTTCTTTCCCTTTCAGGATCGTCATTCGTAAAAATCTCAATAGCTTTGTCGATAAAACTCAGGACTTTGGAGATTCGTTTTAAAGTTAAAGTTGGTTGAGTAGGAATTTCTTCCAAACTGTATTGCTTGTTAGCTGTTTGTAAATCCAGCTGCATTTACTCTTCGTTGTTCATTTGTTGATTATGTGAGGCAAACAATTCATCTATGTCACTCTCGTTCATTCCCTCGAAGTTAGATTCTCTAGCTAAGTTAGCTATTTCTTGACGAACCATGGGCAATTTATCAACTTCTACAATGGCCCCATCGCTGTCTTTTATGTTATGCACACATTCTGGTCATATTCTGCGCCAAACACCATTCATACATGAAGGTTTCACCTCCTCCCACGAGCCTGAAATATTTTTATGGCATTCATTATGTTGAATGTTTTCCAAAACTTCTGCATGGTATGCTTATCTTGTCCATCAGTAGCATTTAGAAATTGTTTAAATGTACGTCAGAGGTAATAACTTTTAAAAGCTGAAATTACTCCCTGATCATTTGGCTGGATCAATGATGTGTTATTAGGAGGCAAAAAAATAAACTACGTTTTCTGATAAGTCATCAAGGTAAACTGGGTGACCAGGAGCATTATCTAATAGAATTAATGTCTTAAAGTCTAAGTTCTTGTTAGTGCAGTAGGCTTTCATTTCAGGAATAGCATGAGACAAAACCCAGTCTTTAAATAAAACTGCTGTAATACAGGCTTTTTTGTTTGCTCTCCAGTGGACAGGAAGTCGATCCTTTGAATAGCCCTTCATAGCTCTGGGATATTCTGAGTGGTAGACAAGAAGAGGTTTAAATTTAAAATCTCCCTCTGCAATACCACCTAAAAGAAGAGTAAGTCTATCTTTGCTAGCTTAACTCCTGGTGCAGATTTCTCCCTTTTGGCGATATAAGTTTTAGTTGGTACACATTTCCAAAATAAGGCAGTCTCATCCACATTAAAGACTTGTTTGGGAGTATAGCTGCCTTCACGAATTATCGCTTTCAGCTCTTCAGAGAAATGCCCTGCAGCTGCGGTATCTGCATTAGCTGCTTCGCCCTTTAGTGAAAAGCTGTGTAGATTTGCGTGAACTTTAAACCGCTCAAACCAACCCTGACTAGATTCAAACGTTTCTTCCTTATATGCGCTTTTCATTCATGACTGGGCTAAAAATAAATAAATAAATAATAAAAATGTAAACTGAAAATAATAATAGTACTCATACATTTATTAATCTAATAAATTTTACATACCTTTTACGAAAGGTGATAGAACCACAAAATAAAGTTTCTATGTATTATACAAGGCAACAGTACACACAAAATATATGCGTAAAAACTAAACCAATGAATGATAAAGCCACGTCTCAGTATAAGTTCAGTAAAGCCACTTTGATCTTTTGGTGATCGGAAAATGTCACAGTCTATCAGGCAGTCATTTACAGTCTATCGTGTTAGATGTGTGCTAGTTCACTGGCTGATATATCCCTTATTTAGACGGTCCGTCCTTGAACAGTGTGACAGAAAAATAATGAAATAGGGGAATCCCCAAACATACCTTGAGTTACTACCCGTTTGGATTTTGCCCGAACAGTTCGGCAATCAAATTATTTGTTCGTTGTTCGTACTGAACACGATGTTCAGTAAAGTTTAACAAGCAAGTTTTTATCATATTTAAGCTTAATAAAATTCAAAAGTTGTTTAACATACCAAAACAACGCAAATGCAGAATTTTACGACTCAAAGCAAAATTTTGGTTTTAATTGTTTAACGATGCAACTTCGAGAAAGACGCAAACCAAAACGACGCAAAGCGAAGTCTGGGTGTATTTGATAAAATATCTGTAGTAGATACATTGTTATACGTGGATGATACTGTGTTAAATTCATACCATAAAAATTTGAATAAGTCAATTGACAATATGCAAAATCCACTAAATGATTTGGCAAAGTGGGCACCTGATAATGATTTATTAATAAACTTAGAAAAATCTAATATTATGTATATTTCGAATAAGGCATCTAAATATGAAAGGATTGGTCTAAAACTTCATAATCATCAATGCCTGCATAATAATAACCCAAATATATGTAAATGCAAAACACTAGAACAAGTATCTGAAATTAAATATTTAGGATTGATAATTGATGACAACTTTAGATTTAATAAGCATATTTATAAATTAAATAGTAAATTAAGGAAAATAAATTATCAATTATACCACATTAAAAATATGTTACCAACCAATGTAAAAATAATTATGTACTATTCTCTTTATGAGTCTATTATCAGATACGGTATAACAATTTGGGGAAACGCTAAAACTGGTTATTTAAAAATATTACAAAGAAATCAAAACAGAGTTATAAAATTATTGGATGTAACTAATGTTAACTTAGATGTTAAAGATATTTACAGAAAACTACTAATTTTACCAATCAATGAATTGTTCAAATTCATAATTATCCTTGATAACTATTTCTCATGTAAATACAAAACAATTAAAACTGATAAGCATGTAATGGATATTACAAATAGAATTTCATACTATGTACCCAGATATTTTAACCTAAATGGTAAAAATAAATTTGAAGTTATGGTACCTACACTTTTTAAACAGCTACCATATGAATTAAAAACCTTAAATAAATATTTTAATATAAAAAAGAAACTGAAATTATGGCTATTAGATAACTTATTAATATGAAATAAATAATTCTATTGAGATAAAGGTCAATTATATAAATATTATTATTATTAAATATTATATTATATAAATTGTGTAATTGTATTATGTAAATAATTATATAATGTAAGTATAATTAGGGTAATTATGTGTAGTTTATATGGCTACTACATAATTTATGAATATGAAAAAATAATTCTGATAAAGGTAAATTATATAATATATTATTATCATTAAATTTCATGTGACATTATATACATTATATAATTATATTATATAAACAATTATATTATGTGAGTAATATTATTATTATTATTATTAAGACCGAGATCAATCTGCTGTATTTATTAATACATAAATTATGGCACCTGCTGTCAAGTCCTCCTCTGCTGGACTTCATATGATTAGTATTTTCAAACATTACACTTTAAACAAATGTACAATATATTCTTTCTAAAGAGCAATCCGTTGTTTATAATATTATTCTTGTTTACATTTACCAATAATCTATAATATATTTTGAAGCGTGTTTGTTCATGGAACTCCTCCTAAACGATAAAAGCTAGAATAACCAAATTTGGTACGATTCTTCCTTACATCCTAACTTAGTGAATGGTCAAGGTTTGGTCAACCGGGATTAATCAGTGCTGCCAATATAGGGGATTAACATTTATCCATAAGATAACACGTATGACTCCATTTCTTGATTTGCAAGGTATTCTTCCTTCAAGCATTAAAATACGTAAATATGGACCGATTTTTTTTGTTTCTGCTTTATTCGATGAATAAAGCTCTACACTATATTATTCCTGCAAAGTTTACATGTTACACGGTCGAAGTTTTCAGAAATACGCAATTTGTTTCGAAATTTTGTGGATTTTTCGTACCCCTCCCGAGCGTTGCCAAGGCGGCCGTCATTGTCACCTCCGATTCAATTAGCTTCAATGAAGCTTACAAATAGACGAAAGTTTACCATTATTCAATTCGCACTTTTGTTTAAGCAACGAAACGATCGATGTTTATGGATAGCAACGTAAATAGATACTGATTATTATTCAGGAAGCGTTTATAACGATTGATGAAAGTAATTGAACCTTCTTTCGTCTATTGAATACTGGAATCTTACATTTTTTGTAAGTAAAATCATTATATTCTACATTATAATATTTATTAACGTAAATAAGCTCATGTATCTGGTGTACATTTACCGGAGTCAGTGTTCAATCATAGACAACTGTACGTTGCTTTTTCATGGGTTTCTTGCTTACAAGACATAAAAGTAAATATTTCAGCGAGGCATAATTACACAAGAAATGAAGCTGGATTTGGCGAAAGTAATATGATAGGAAATAAAATTATCATTCTATTTGAATGCAATAGGCTCGGAAACGGACTGTTACAAGCAAATATGATTAATTGTTAAGAAAAGGTAATTGTAATTTTAAAAGTATCTACTATACATTTTAAAGAGTTTGTATGTTGTGCTGCAGTAGCTTCACTAAATCCGTTGAAATTCAACGGGAAATTCTGCTAGTTGTTAATATTTTTAATATATTGATGTGTAGTTTTGAAGAATTGTTTGTAGCGTACATAGCAGTTTTCATTGTAAAGCGATTTATTAGTTTATCATATTACTTTCGCCAAATCCAGCTTCATTTCTTGTGTAATTATGCCTCGCTGAAATATTTACTTTTATGTCTTGTAAGCAAGAAACCCATGAAAAAGCAACGTACAGTTGTCTATGATTGAACACTGACTCCGGTAAATGTACACCAGATACATGAGCTTATTTACGTTAATAAATATTATAATGTAGAATATAATGATTTTACTTACAAAAAATGTAAGATTCCAGTATTCAATAGACGAAAGAAGGTTCAATTACTTTCATCAATCGTTATAAACGCTTCCTGAATAATAATCAGTATCTATTTACGTTGCTATCCATAAACATCGATCGTTTCGTTGCTTAAACAAAAGTGCGAATTGAATAATGGTAAACTTTCGTCTATTTGTAAGCTTCATTGAAGCTAATTGAATCGGAGGTGACAATGACGGCCGCCTTGGCAACGCTCGGGAGGGGTACGAAAAATCCACAAAATTTCGAAACAAATTGCGCATTTCTGAAAACCTCGACCGTGTAACATGTAAACTTTGCAGGAATAATATAGTGTAGAGTGTTATTAGTCGAATAAAGGAAAAACGAAAAAAATCTCGAAGGAAGAATACCCTGCAAGTCAAGAAATGGAGTCATACGTGTTATATTATGGAAAAAGGTTAATCCCCTATATTGGCAACACTGATTAATCCCAGTTGACCAAACCTTGACCATTCACTAAGTTAGGATGTAAGGAAGAATCATACCAAATTTGGTTATTCTAGCTTTTACCGTTTAGGAGGAGTTCCATGAACAAACACACAAATACACAAACACACGCTTCAAAATATATTATAATAGATTAAAAAATAGAAATATATAGCATTATTAAGAAATAAGCATTTAAAATGAGGAAAGTGAAAATGTGGGAAAAAATGAAAAAAAAATTTTGGAACATGGACTCGAACAACAGATCTTGAGATTTACAGTCAAGCGTGGTAACCGCTACGCCAGCACCGCTTCTTACAAAATATGTTACTGTTTATGGTAGTTAAGCAGTGACTTGGGAAATATTAACTTATTTTTATTAATAAAATAAAAACGGCTTCATATTGGCCCTGATATGTATATATTTTCATTAATCGGATGTCATGGACATTATCTCTACGAAGTTTCAGCCAAAGCGGTTGGGGGTCAGTAGTCTTTTCCCCTTGTAAGAAGTACTTTGTGTGATAAAAGAGTTACCCAGGATCAGTGCAGCATAATAAAACCAAAAAACTATGACTAGGATCCTTGAATATTCAATGTATCCATAACAAGATGTTAGAACTCAAAT
This sequence comes from Uropetala carovei, assembly GCA_036926305.1. Classification (NCBI taxonomy): domain Eukaryota; kingdom Metazoa; phylum Arthropoda; class Insecta; order Odonata; family Petaluridae; genus Uropetala; species Uropetala carovei. The sequence goes on from JAXCHB010000224.1 coordinate 88,265, forward strand.
TATATTTACAGAAGAAGGACTTTGACGTTTCCTGTATTTGTGAACATTGGTTACGCAAGGAGGAAGAAGATTTGCATAATATACCTGATTTTGTGAAGGTAGTGTGTATTGCAGGAGTTACGTAAAAAATGGTGGGACGGCCACTTACGTAAGTAAGAGGTTCTGCTTTCAAGAAATCAATGTAAGTAAATATAGTAGCGAACAGCATGGTGAATTTACCGGTCTATCTTGTGGAATTTGATATAATTATAGTTAGTGTGTACACATTGCCCAGTGGTGATATCAAAAAGTTTTACGAATTGATAGAAAATGTCTGCATGCAAATTGAACGTATTGCTAAGAAAATAATTATTTGTGGGGATATAAATTTAGATGTCATAGGTCAATCAAGAAATGTATATAATTTTGAAAATTTACTAAGATCAATTTATTTTGTACGAATCGCTTACCTACAAGGGGAAATACTTGTTTAGACAATATATTAACAAATACTCATAAGAATACATATAGAATAGGAACAGATGATCTTTTGATATCAGATCACCTTTTAGTCTGGATGGAAATAGAGGTGGGGAAAATCTCAAATAAAAAAGTACAAAAGCTTAGTATGTTCAGGGCAATAACCTCAAGTGGTATACTTAACTTTCAGAAGATATTAGCAGGAACGCCCTAGGATGTCAATGAGGTATTTAATCTGTTTCATAACATTAATTGATGGCTACAATCATAGTTTTCCGTCTAACAATAAGTTGAAAAAGATAAAACCTCATTCTTATAGATCCAAGAAATGCTTTTCAAACAAGTTGATGGATATGAGAGATAGATTATTGTCTTTACACTTTTTATATCAACATAAGAAAACAAGAGTCAAAGAAAAGTTATTATGAATCTAAAAAGCAATACAAACAAGAAATACAAAAAGAAAAAATAGAAAATAATAATACTTTCATAAAACAGAGAAATAATACATGCAAAGCTGCATGGCAAGTTGTAAAAAAAGAAGTAGGTTTACAAAACATTCAAATAAATGTCAACATTAAACCTAATGACTTCAATGACTATTTTATTAAAATTATAGATAATATTAGAGATAGCATGGTGGAATCCATTATCAATGCTCCAGATTTGATGGGAACTATTAATATCAATAATTTATTTTTGGAATGGAGTACTGTTACTCCACTAGATGTAATTAAAATCGTCAGAGGCTTTAAAAGTTGATCCAGCAGAGACATCTTTGGTTTTTCAAACAACTTGGTAAAGCAGAAAATAGAGGTTATAGCTCTACTATTAAGTTGGCTGATAAATAGATACGAGGTGTGATCAGAAAGTTCTGAGACTGGTCCTGTTAAAAATAAACTTTATTGGTTATCAGTACAAATACTTAATCCCCTTCAAAATAGTCTTCTTCTGCACCTATACGCTTATGCCAGTGGTGCTGCCATTGTTGGAAACATTTTTTAAATTAATTTTTTGGAATGCTGTTCAGGTGCTTCGTCGAATCTCTTTCCTTTCAACATTTTCAGTTGAGGGAACAGCCAAAAGTCGCAGAGAGCCATGTCAGGTGTGTAGGGTGGTTGTTGAACCAAAGGAATGCCTTGTTTTGCCAAAAAAAAGCTGAACAGAGTGAGCTGTATGCGAGGGCGCATTGTCATGATGCAGTGCCCACGCGCGAGATTCCCATTTCTTTGGCCTCTTGCAACGAACGGCATCTCTCCGTCGCTTTAGAACTTCAACATAGTAAACCTGATTCACTGTTTGACCTTTGGGAACGTATTCATGGTGAACAATCCCTTCCATGTCCAAAAAAACAATCAGCATGACCTTGACATTGGAGCACACCTGACGCACTTTCTTCGGTCTTGGAGACTCGGGCGTCTTCCACTGCGAAGATTGATGTTTTGTTTCAGGATTGTATCCGTATACCCACGTTTCCTCACCAGTAATGATCCCTTCCATGAAGTTTTGATTCGTTTCTGCTTCTTGGAGAAGATTAATGGCCACAGACAAGCGGTGTTCCTTCTGCTCATTGGTGAGGAGGCGAGGAACGAATTTTGCAGAAACACGTCGCATGTTCAAATCCTCTGTCAAAATGGTTTGGCATGTGCCGTAGGATATGCCAACCTCTTCAGCAAGTTCATGCACAGTTAATCGCCTATTGTTACAGATTAATTCTCGTACTCGAGCCACACACTCATCATTTCTGCTCGTTGACGGTTGCCCAGATAATGGATTGTCATCGATTGAGGTTCGGCCTTCTTTAAACCTCTTAAACCACTCAAACGTGCATGCACGACTCAAGAACTCCTCACCGAAAGCTGTTTTTAACATTTCAAAAGTCTCCGTACCACTTTTCCCAAGTTTAACACAAAATTTAATGCATACGCGCTGCTCCTCCTCTTCCGACATTTTGAGCATGGACAGAAATGCGACGAAGGACTGGTACACGTGTTCGTTTGACAGGAGCTGGAAGGTCAATAACAAAGGATTTCGCGCCATCCTTTGGGCTATGTGGAGGGGAGAGTCTAGGTTATATTTACACAAACAGACGCGACACAACTACATTTACTTACAAAGTTGCAGAGCCAGTCTTGGAACTTTCTGATCACACCTCGTATTTAAAGGAGGGCATATTTCCACAGGCAATAAAAGTTGCTAAAATTACACCAATTTTTAAGGGAGATTCCAAGGATGAACTTGGGAATTACAGGCCAGTGGCAGTAGTCCCCATCTTATCAGATATAATGGAGACACTAATGAAAAACCAACTCATTTCATATTTTGAGGAGAATAACTTCTTAATGCCCACGCAGTTGAAACTATTTTAAATACCATAAATGAAACCTTTGAAAACAAAGAGTGCACTGCTGTAATTTTATGTGATCTGAGTAAGGCTTTTGACTCGGTTACACATTGTATCTTAAATAAAACATTTTATAAGTATGAGCTTAGAGGCAGTGTATTGAAAAGTTTGTCAACCTCTTTAGCAGATCGGAGACAAATACTATTGTATATGGATAGACTCCAATTTATTGGAGGTTAAACATGGTGTTCCACAACGATCAGTTTTAGGACCCTTTCTATTTATTGTATATATGAATGACCTTTGTAACAATCAAAATAATGCACCAGTTCTATATGCCGATGACACGACTCTTATTCACATCCATAAAGAATATGACGAAGCATGGAGAATAGCAGATAAAAGATTAGATAATGTAATCAAATGGTTTACATAATGAAAAGGGGAGGGGGGGGGTTGGAGACTACGGTGATATAGGTATTTCAAAAAACAAAAAACTTCTTAACCATATACTGTTAATGAGTTTTTCGTTTTTTGAAATGGTTTACAGCTAATGGAATGAATGGAAATAAAACAAATTTTCATTCAGTTTGAAAGAAACTCATAATGAACTAACTACTGTAAAGATCTTCGGTTTTCATTTAGACAGTAAACTTAACTGGGATATCCATATCCAATTTCTGTGTAAAAAATTAAGTAGAGTGCTATGCCTTCTAAGAAAACTAAAACCTCTGGTATCAATATCAGCAGGGCCAGCGCTAGGCAGTAAGCGAAATAAGCAAGGCATTGGGGCTCCAAAAATCAAGGGGTACTCAAAAGGTTTTCAGCGGTTCCCCATTTTCACTTTGAATCGATACATTATTGGAGGATGCTGAGTGAGTCTCCTTGTGGGTTTTACTTCAGAAGAGATACTAATTTGTTGTAGGTTTCGCTTGCGAGATATACAAGTAAAAACATGTTCAGTTACTTTGCACCCACCCTGTACCTTGATGGGAAGGCATTCTACGAAAGTTGGCGCCCTTATGCGACGCATTCTTTGCACCCAGGGTGGTTGATTTCAGAAAAGCCGCACGAACCCGGGATGCAATGGATGCAAGGCACCTGTGTCCCAACATACCAGGGGTACAATCAAATGATAGTATTTGTGTCTGTATATTACCGGAATGCGAGTTATAAGCTGGATGGGCGATGCATGTCCCTTGCCGATCTTTTCGAACCTATGTGTTAATGCAGAAAGTGAAAGTTGGAAATGCCAGAGCAGCAAATCTTCATCGTAAATTCTGCCCCGAACACTCGAGGTATGGGGTCGCATCACTTTAGCATAGGTAAGATGCTTATTGGAGGTGACCGAGAATAAGGGCACCGAAGGAGTCGGCAGGATGTAGGGGCGCTACCCTGCTAATTGCCATTCGTCTTCCATTCAGTCCTTGCATTAATTTTATATCAATTTATTGATATGCAGAAGATAATTTTTAGAATAACATGTGAAAGATTTATTCCATAATAAAGAGGGTCGGCAGATGGCAGGGTCGGCAGATGGCAGGGCGGGCGAAGAGCTTAACCTAAGGCGAGTTTTAAAATAGCTGGACATGTGTTCTGGGCAAAACCAGGAGTGGGCATCTATCCACATCATCCCAGCATGTCTACAGCATTGATGTGCTACAGTGGGCAGACATATGTGTGATGCTAGTTAAGAGTTCTTGGGTTTTCCACCGGGTAAGGTCTCGTACAGCATTCGACGTTTCGGCGTCAGACACATCTGCCATCTTCCAGAACTCCTGAGTGCCACTTTTAAGTCTGGTCCCGGTTTATATCCCCTAGCTGGTTCGTTGGTTGTTGTCCCACTGGTTCCTGCGCTGGCCAATGGTGTTGGCGTTCTTGCATCATCAAGGGGAAGAGGGGATTCCAGGTTTTACTCAGGGAGAACCCTCTGTCCCTATTGAAACTGTTCTTGTTTAGTTTGATTTTGATGGCCTCCTTAACAAGACGGTCCCAAAATCCATTAGACTTCGCCACTATTCTTACCTCTGGAAAATTGATATCATGGCCCTCACTGAGGCAGTGTTCGGCCACAGCTGACTTATCAGGTTGAAAGAGCCTGATGGACCTGGCGTGTTCTTTGATTTGGGTTTCCCCTGTCCGCCCCATATGTTCTAAGTATTCCTTCCCACAGGAGCAAGGAATCCTGTAAACGCCTGCTGTCTTTAACCTAGGATCATCCTTGACCTGGGGAAGAAAGTTCTTAATCTTTTTGTGGGGTTTGTGGATCGTTCTAATCCCGTTTTTATTTAAAATCCTTGAAATTTTCCCCAAGATGGTGGAGACGTAGGGGATAACTGCAGTAGAGATAGGTTTCTCCTTTTTCCTCGGGGGGTCAGCGTTGGGTGGGAGATCAGCCCTTTTCAGGGCCAAACTATTCTCCCGATTTCCATGGCCATTTTGTAGGAAGGTGAGATGAAGATGCTCGATTTCCCTCCTATGGCTCTCCTTGTCAGAAATGGAATTTGCACAATGGATGAGGGTAGTCAAAACTCCCTGGCGTTGGGATGAGTGGTGGTGGCTACCGCCATTGAGGTAGTGGTCAGTATGGATGGGTTTTCTGTAGACGCTATGTCCGAGGCAGCTGTCCTTCTCCCTCTCTATAGTAAACTGAATGTTGGGATGTAGGCCATTAAGGTGTTTCAAGAAATCTGCCAAGGCATCGTTGCCGTGGGGCCAAATCAAGAAGGTGTCATCTACATATCTAAAGAAACACTTGGGTCGCTGTGGGGCCAAGTTTAGTGCCCTTTCTTTGAAGCCCTCCATAAAGAAATTGGTTACCGCAGGGGAGAGCGGTGAGCCCATCGCCACGCCGTCGGTTTGTTCATAGAACTGTCCCTGGTAGCTGAAGAAGGTGGAAGATAGCGTGTGGCGAAAGAGGCCCAAAATGCCTGTACCGAATTGTGCTTCCAAAAGCTTAATGGTGTCCATTATTGGAACTCGGGTGAATAGGGACACTAAGTCAAAGCTCACCATTATGTTGTCTGGGTCCAACCTTAGGTTTTTCAAAATTTTCACAAATTCGGACAAGTTCTTAATGTGATGTTCACACTTCCCTGTCAAGGGGCTCAGGAGTTTTGTCAGAAATTTTGCTAGGAGGTAGGTCCGGGAACCTATAGCGCTTACAATGAGTCAGAGGGGCACTCCTTCCTTGTGGATTTTCGGGAAGATGTATAGTCTTGGAGCGGCTGCAGCTTGCGGGACTAGCCCTCTGTGTACTTGCTGTGGGAGGAGCGATTTCTTGATTAAAGAGGAGGTTTTCCTCATGATCTTCTCTGTAGGGCCCTGTGGTAATGGACTGTAAACCAGGTCCTCGAGTAGGTTCAATACCTTTTGATGGTAATCGTGGGTGGTCATCAGGACCGCGGTGTTGCCTTTGTCTGCGGGCAAAATTCTGACGGTGGGGTCCTCTCTGATTGCTTGCAGGGCTTTCCTCTCCTCCAGCGTGGTGTTGGGTCTTGGTAAAACAGTCCTTTTCAGGGCTAGAGCAATCTCTCCCCAGATTTCCTCGGCCGATTCCAGTGGGAGTGCACAAACATCTTATCCCACTCCCCCTATGATTTCGCGATAGGGAATGGTGGTGGGTGCTGGGGCAAAGTTGAGGCCTTTGCATAGGATTGACCTGGTGGGTTCGTAAATCCTTTGGTCAGTTAGATTGATGACGATCCGGTCTGGATCCAACGGTGGAATGTTCCGTTTTGGGGCGAGGCAGTCGAAGTTCTTGGTTTGCCTCGCGGTGTTCTTACAGAGGGCTAAGTCCTCAAGTGCTGCAGTGGACTGGTCAATGTAATCTCAGTCCCTGGGGGCCAAGATGTAGGTTAGCCGCAAATGTAGTTTCAGCTGGTCCCGGGCATTAGAGTCCAACTTGTGTCGAATATGATGGATCCATTCTCTAACCAGAGCAAGGCCGGTGCATCGTAGAATGTTCCTGGCTGCCGCAGTGACAACTGGCGGGTGGAGTCTGGCAAATCGAGGAATGATGTTCTTGTCGCGGCATCTCAGCAGAGAAGGTAAGGGAACTGAGTAGTTGTGCCTTCTTTTTACGCAGTTGCTCAAATCGACGGATACTGCCAAGGGTCTCCTCCCCATAGAGGCAGTTGAAAAAGGATTTCAATCTTTCCCGGCAAATGCTTCTCCCTGAATAAAACCTGAGATTCCCTCTTCCCCTTGATGACGGAAGAATGCCAACGCCATTGGCCAGCGCAGGAACCAATGGGACAACAACCAACGAACCAGCTAGGGGTTATAAACTGGGACCAGACTTGAAAGCGGCACTCAGGAGTTCCTGAAGATGGCGGATGTGTCTGACACCGAAACGTCGAATGCTCTACAAGACCTTACCCGGTGGAAAACCCAAGAACTCTTCACTAAGAGCATTCACTGGGAAAGATTGAAATCCTTTTTCATATGTGTGATGCTTAAGCACTTGGGGCAGTCACCTTTTCCCACTTTTGAAAAAGTATCTGCAAGGATGATGCTTCCCATCTAATAAGGTCATTCAAGAAGAGGGCAGCCAATGGCAACTGCAGCTAGACATGCTATGGCTTTGACACTGTGATCAACTGCTATGACAACTGCCTGAAGAAGCATGGAGATTATGTCAAAAAATAGCCTATGGATGTGCCTAAATCTAGCACCTATTCAATTGGATCTAACCCACTTGCGCTTGCAATAAAAAATTAGGAAACATTACTTATTAACTTAACCTTATATTTTTGGAAAGCTACCTCAACTTTATCAATCATGAAAAATGCTTAACAGCCTATGCAAACCACCCTCACCATTAAAAGGTTTTAGGATCAATGTGGGAAAATGGATGGGAAAAAGCAAGAATACTAGAGCAACTGAAGAACTTCCCTCTGCACACCCATTAGCATGTGTTTCATACTATAATTCAACCCTTTTCTTAAAAGGGTAGAATTATAGTAAAGGGTAAAAGACCAACCAAATTTGCAGAGCAGTAGTGGTATAATAGCAATGTCTACTGGCAGGGGTGTACTTACTGTCTTCTCTATAGTCTCTCCAACAAGGGTAACTACATCCTCAAGTACCACAATTGATAATATTTTCATTACAAACCCTCTCACTAGATACTCAAGTAAAACCTTAGACTTGGGCTTTTCAGATCGTTTTGGGCAACTCGTAAAACTTTCAACAGAAAATAATAAACTGGCTAAGATTTTTGAGTACAAATTACAATACAGCCCAGATAACATTAATATTTCTATACAACGACTTTAAAATGCAGATTGGAAGACTGTCTATGAAGCAACTACAGTAGATGAAAAATTTAATAATTTCTATGAAATTCTTCTATACTACAACTGCTCATTCCTATTAGTGAAACAAAAAACATGCTACAATGCAATGCAAAAATGGATCACTCTAGAATTAAAACAAATGGGTAGGTATTTATGTGATCTCCATGCCAAAGCAAAACTATCAAGTAATGATACATTGATGACAAAATACAAAATTGTATTAAAACAATATAAAAAACAAAAACAGCAAAAAAACAATTCAATGATAACCATCTCACTAAAGCCACATGCACTTTGAAAGCTGTTTGGCAGATAAAAAATTCATCTCGACCAAAACAACCTCAAATAGAGAACTTCCAACTACTTTTAGACAAAAATATAATCACAAAACCTTTTGATATAGCTAATACATTCAACAATCAATTCTGTTACTACCAAAAACAACCCCAAATAAAGTTCCAGCTATGAATATCTCTGAGCACTTAGATAGTAACGATAAACAAAATCCAAATAATTACATGCCAATATCCCAACTATCATCCTTCTCCAAATTATTTGAAAATATTGTGACAAATCGTTTAATCAGTTTCTTGGAAAATCATAACCTCATAAATTCATCACAACATGGCTTTAGAAAAAATATGTCCACTACAACAGCCATATTTCATCTTTTATCACAGGTATACTCCACCCTTGACCAAAACAACAAAGTCCTCAGTATCTTTTATGACTTTCGCAAAGCTTTCGACTCAGTAAATCACAAATTACTCTTCAAAAAACTACACGCTTTGGGAATTAGGGGAAATGTTCTAAATTAGGTAAGGTCCTTCATGACCAACAGAACACAAAAAGTAACAATACCATATATAAATAGTAACTGGAAACACTACATCTCCTCTGATTACAAAGACATAAATTATGAGGTTCCCCAGGGATCAGTTATCGGTCCACTGCTGTTCATTATTTATATAAATGATATTGGCAACATTAAGTCAAAAGGAGTTGAAATAATCTTTGTTGATCACATCTCTCAATTCATAGCATCCTCAAAGCTTACAGAATTAATCACAGAAACAGAAGCATCAATAAGCAAATTAGAATCATGGTCAAAAAAAATTCCCTCAATATAAACATACCAAAAACACCTATTTACATTTTCGTACGTACCAGTCACATCAAATTACCATTGATATATACATCAATAGTCACCCCATCAAACAATCATCTCATACAAAATTCTCATGACTAAACATATCAGACACCCTTGACTGGACCACACACATACGAGGTACTATCAAAAAGTTCCCAGACTGGTTGCATGGGGCGCTAACTGGACGTAGTACGGACTAGGGCCACTAGGTAGCACTAAAGAGCTTCATTGTGAACCGTGAGAACCACTCAAAAGTCTGGGTTATGCCCATGGCGTCATCACCAAATGCTTGTTTAAGCATTTTGTGGGTCTCCAATGTGGTTTTGCGGAGTTTGAAGCAAAACTTGATGCACATGCACTGCTCCTTCAAGTCTGCAATTTCTCTTCTCGCAAAAATCTCAGAACAACACTAACACTAACGCACAATAACGCTCGTGAAAAAAAAACGCGTGAATCAATGTGACACTCGGCACACTGCTTCACAATGAAGCTCTTTAGCGATAACTAGCGGTCCAAGTCTGTACTACGTCCGGTTAATGTTCCAGGCGGCCAGTCCGGGAACGTTTTGATAGCACCTCATACAGGGCAGTTACCTCAAAAGTAAACCCGGTAATATTCCAACTTCGATTACTGCGAGACAAGGCCTCCACAAATATCCTTCTCATGTTATACCAAGGTAAAATCCATTCAATCTTGAGTTATGGCATCATTTTCTGGGGATCATCACACCATACTGCCAGACTATTTATTACCCAAAAAAGAGCCCTACGAGCAATATATAAACTAAATAAACGTACCTCAAGCAAAATGAAACAATATAATGACACTTCCATGTATTTTTATTTATGAATCTGTTGTATTTTTAAAGATGAACCCTTATCTTTCTACATGAAATTCTGCCATACATGACTATTTAACAAGAAATAAAAATGACACATAACAAGGCATTGTCTAACGCTAACAAAAAATAATCCTAGCATTATGTGTTGTAAACTCTTCAATGCATTGCCAAATGAAATAAAAGAAATAGGCAACATACATATATTCAAAAAAACATGTAAAAACTTATCTCGTAAAAAATGGATACTACAGTGTTGACGAGTATTTACAAAACCATTAATTCTGCCCCTTAGGGCAAGATAATGGTAACCAACATGTTTATAAAATATGGGAAATTAAATTTTAAACTTTGATATTTGCTACATTTCTTATTTTGGCCAATAATACTTCAAAAGTTTTTCTGTTATAAATGCATACTCTAATATACTGAAACATTGTTACTGTTGAATTTAAATAATTTTTGACAAAAAACCATTAATAAAGAGAATGCTGCACGTGAATATTTAATGTGGGTTACCAGTATCTTGCCCTAAGGGGCAGAACTGTCTCCTGGTATATTATGTATAAGGTAATCTAGCTTTTGCCATAAAAAAATGCTAGAAAGAAATTTGGGGCTTACTATTCATTGTTTGAGTGGTACAATCCAATACATGAAAGTGACAAGAAAAATAACTTCACCACCAATGAATATGTTTGCATAATGATGCTTCCAGAATTGATGGAGTTGGTATGAATTAAAGATCTTTTTTATCTTTTAACTTGTATTTGTATATCACTTATCCTTGACTTACTCCATGTTTACATTGTAAACCTACAGAATGAATAATGTATTATTATTATTATTGCATCTTTGCTCAATTATAAGTATGGGTCACAAGGTCCTATTGGTGGTCAATTTAGGGTTGCAGCAAGAAAGGGTTTGGAATCACTGGTCTACAGCATAATACTGACTACCTATTAGGTCAGAGGTTCCCATAATTCCCAACTGAAACCTACAAACTTAATATATGTAGCCCATAACCTTCAGAAATGCTAGAAACAGTGTACAGATGCAGGGAGAGACTATTCAGAAGGGGAACAATAGTAATAGTGTTAAAAAATCTTGTATTCACACAGTCAGTCCTGGAAATTTCTGAACATAGGTTACATATGAATAACTCAGTGGTGTCCAAACTACATTCTATGGGTCGCATCTGGCTCGCCAAGTATCTTCACCCAGCCAGCTGCAACTTTAACAATTAAAGGAGACAATGTAACATAAAATGAAAATAGAAATTTACAAAAACAAAAATTTGTCTTTATCACTCTATTCTCATAAATATATTTAAAACAAATCAGGAAATACTGACACAATTAAACACTTAAGTTACCTTAAATTATTCTTTGATTCTATAATGAACATGATCTGCTATTCTGTCAATGGTGAAATTTCAACGAGGTGCTCTCATTTACTATGCTTATTACTTCACTGTCAAAGTTAATCACAGAAGATATTTGACATCAGACCAAGGAATTTCATTTTAAACCTGCCACTAATTTTGAAGTGTTGCTGTTGTTCTAAGTTTGAAGTAGGATATTACTTCTAACCAAATACTGTATTAACACATATGACCACAGCCCTTGTGTACCATGTGCACCCCTAGTTTTGGGCCAGTTCAGAGGGAAAAAAATAAATTCGTGTCAGAATAAGTTGACATATATAGGATTAAATAAAAGTTCAGCCTCTTCAATGATTTCCCCTCCCTGAAACAAGGTCCACCCAAGTTAAGCATCTTCTCCCTCCTACTTGCATGACATGATGCACTGGATGATCTCTTTATGCTGATGCTAGCAGAAATCTCCTCCTCAGTAGTTGCCACTCTTGTTAAAGAAGCATCAAGAGCTCATGATGAATTTGGCAAACATAAATACAAGATGCCAACTTATTCCGGCAAAAGTATAGGCAGGAATTGATAGTAAACTTTTAATGAGAGAGTTGTTTATTTTGAGTAACAATGATAAACTTTAACATCATTTAAAAGGTACACTTTTTTAATAGGAGGGTGAGTCAGAAAGTATCTGCAATGTATTTTTTTAAATTAATACAAAAACAATAGAGAACTTACAAGAGTATCATTTTTCAATACAGTTCCCTGCTTTTCAACACACTTAGTCCAACGTTGCACAAGCCTCTGTATGCCCTCAGAAAAAATGTTTTCGGCTGAGTGACAATCCACACATGCACCTCTTCCTTCACTTCTTGGTCACTGGCAAATTGGCAGCCTTTAAAGCATCTTTGAGTGGACCAAAGAGGTGACAGTCCGAAGGGGCGAGATCAGGGCTGTATGAAGTATGCTCCAACACCGCAAAGTGCAGTTGCCGGAGGGCTTCAACAGTCTGGGCAGCAGTGTGTGGACGGGCATTGCCGTGCAACAATGCAACACCTTCCGAAAATAGTCCTCGGTGTTTGCTTCGAATTGCTGGCTTCAGCTTGTCTCGCAGCATCTCACTGTAACGATCACTGTTTACTGTTGTGCCCCTCTCTTGATAGTGTTCCAATATTGGCCCTTGTGAATCCCAAAAAACTGTGAGCATCACTTTACCCGCTGTTCGTTGAGTCCTAAACTTTTTTTTGACCGTCGATTTCGAATGTTTCCATTCCAAACTCTGGCGTTTACACTCTGGCTCATAGTGGTGGACCAATGTTTCATTCCCAGTGATGATGTGTCTTAAAAAGGCGTCACCTTCTTTATGATAGCAGTTCAAAAGGCATAGGCAGATGTCCAAACGGTTGCACTTGTGCTCTTCTGTGAGTTGTTTGGGAACCCATCCCACACAGACTTTATGAAAGTCAAGTCTGTTGTGGATGGTTTCATGGGCAGAACCATGACTGATTTGCAGGTGATATGCCACTTCATCAATTGTCACTCGTCTGTTATTCAGAATCATGGCGTGGGTCATTCAGTGTTCTCATCAGTAGGGGATGTGAAGGCGCCCCAAACATTCTTCATCAGTGACACTTGTGCGACCATTTTTGAACATGTTAATCCAATCGTACACACTCCGCTGCAGCATAGCACTGTTCCCATACTGTGCTGAAAGTCTTCGATGGATTTCTGCCACTGGTACACCTTCAGTCCACAAAAATCGAATCGCTGCACGCTGCTCTTCTTTGGTGCATATGGCAAGTGGAGCAGCAATGTTAACACTGCTACACCGACATGACAACTGACCATTCAAGGTCGAAACCACACCAAAATGACTAAGAGAGTCCACACTTAGAGTTGCGCATGCAATTAGTAGTGCAGCCAACAAAACAAAAATTTTTAAAATACATTGCGAATACTTTCTGACTCTCCCTCATATTATAAAAATATAACATCATCTTAATATTCAAAATGTTCATTGTGATCTTGAAGATGCACCAATGGCAGTACAAACTATGCATTTAAACCCTAAACACTTGCTTCAGCATAAACTTCATAGAATCCCTCGTCTTCTGCGAAGACAAATGTAGATGCAAGCCTATTGCAGTAATATTACTATCGAGCCTCACAATGTATATAACCTGTTCAGAAATTTTCATGTATGATGTGTAGTCCCTTTTTACCGATATTTTTGGAAAAAAATCTTATGTGGCCAAAACATGACTTTCTCCATATTTGGGGTATAGATATTTAAAGTATTATGAATAGCATTATGAGGCAAAATTATCATTTCATATCGTAAAAGAATACAGTCGTCCTTATTGCCATAAATTACATATATTTTGAATATGTTTACAGAATTCACTGCTACATGGTGGTGGCGCTGTATACAGAATATTACGAAAAAAGTAGAATATCTCAAAAGTCGATGGTTCTACGAAAATTTGTTTCAAACAAAACTTGGAAGAAATATTATTCTCTACAACTTTGGTCCTTACAAAGATTACCAATAACAATGTTTTTAAGGAGATATTTGATGGAAACCAAAAAAACTGATTATTTATAAATAATTCCTAAACAATAACTGCTATGGAAAATTATTTCAAATGAAAGTTGTAGGAAATTACATTCTCTATAATCTTTGTATAGAATTGCATACACAATAATGATGTTTTATCAGAGAAATATCGCAAAAACCAAATCGAGTTTCGAATAAACCTTGACTTCCGGTTAACCGGTATTGTCCAACAACTAGTCAGTTCTTTGTGCTCATGCTAAAGTGTTATATATGAAATTTAGTGTTAATATGACAAGTACTTTTTGAGTTAGAGAGCCCACAATCACATATATCTATCCATCCATTCACACACACACACATACATCACTCCGAAAATAGTCTAAACGTGTTCTAGGGACCTCAAAACATATTTCTGTTGAAATCTTGAAGTCGATTTTTTTCGTGATCACAATACTTTCCCTATACTACATATGGAGAAAGTAAAAAAGGAACACAGGGTACACGAGCAAATACAGTATTCTTGTTATTCTTTGGTTAGTTATAAAGAAAATGCTGGTTATTTAACGTCATACCTTCTTTCAACATAATAATTAGAAAATATCGTAGTTTAAGTTTTGAATCTTTTCAGTATAGAAATAGACAAAATTTATTTTGTTACGCTGGAATTAAAAACTAAAAATACAATGAACTTACCTGGTCAAGCCAAATTTTTTTTGTATTTCTTCCTTTGAGAATAACCTGACTCTTGTTCTTCGACGATCAAACACATGGCGATAAACAGTTGATGCTCCAAATGCCCAAACGTCACTATCCTCTGTCACAGTGCCTTCAGCTAGGAATTTGTTAACTGAACTAGTTGAAACTAATATTGAAGTTTTAGGAGATGCAGACTCAAGAAAAGCACATTGTGCTTCAGCTTCAAATGGGGCTACCACCCAAGGTACTCCAAACAGACTGAGTAACTCTTGCAATTCAAGGCGAACCTTTTCTGTCACACCTGCATTGGCTTCTCTTTCCCTTTTCCTCATCTCCAAAGTCAAGCAGTGTCTCTCTTCTTCCATTTGCTCTACCATATACACTGGCATTTTATCATCCCTCAATTGTTTCTGTTTAAATAACACACAATTATTCATAAATGATTACTTCAAAAATTTTCATAAAAAAATATAATTCTATAAAAATTTATCACCTACCTCGGACTTGTTTTCTGGCATATGAATTCCTTTGGTATTTTCAGAGACATTGGTAACTTTGCTTAATTCTGTTGTGCCATCATAAATATTTTCTCGTATGTTGCATTTCTCTAAATGTGTCTGTTCTTTAAGAGGCTCTTGATGTATAGAGAGAATATTTTTATCTAGTGAATTGCTTTCAAAAACATCTGCAAAGATGTCATTACCTTCACCAGAATTTTCATCCAAGTTTAAGACAACTTCTAAATTTTTATTCTTGGCTGTTTTGGATCCTAGAACAACATTTCTTTCAGTAACATGTTCGCATAATTCTTTCAGATCAGAGTTGCATAATTTGTCATCCATTTGCATCTCTTCCAGAACTTCCTCTACTTCTACAAAGTCAGATTCATCTGATTCGGATCTGATGTCAGCATTAGTATCGTTGGCCTTAACATTGTTTGGTTTGGTTGGTATGTTATTGATTATTGCTAAAATCTCTTCTTGAGTTAAACCTTCATTCTCCATTTCTTGCACTTTCATCACCTCAACAAGATCTACAGATTCATCTTTTAAATCTTCATTTATTAGTTCACTTTTATTACTAGTCATCTGAATCAATGTTTCATCTTCAGATTGTTTGAGCATTTCATACTTTGTAATATTTTTAATTGGGTGGTTGGTTAACATTGACATTATCTTGCTTTGTAATGGTTCTTCTTTTGATGATAGATCAAGATTTTTTTCTAGTAACACTTGACATGGCTCTTTCACCTCTGCACTACTCAGCTTGTCTACTACCTTTGTATCTCTAAAAACTCCCTCAACTTCTGAAAAATTAGAACCATTTGGATCAAAATTCATATAACTGCTAATTTTTTTCTCACTTTCCAGCATTTTTATTTGGTCATGCATCATTACTTCAATCTTTTTTTGAGCAAAGAATGAATTTTCTCTTCCTTGATCTTCTACAGAGCTGAGTACAGGATCTGCATATTCATCCTCTCTCAAATTTTTCCTTTGATTATCGACTGTACATTGAACTTCATTTTTATCTTCTTGTGTGTCATCTGTGAGGTTCCTCCCAGGATACTCCTTAATCAATGCCATTATTTCTTTCTGCAATATGTCTCCTTGCAAATTAACATCAGTATAAGAATTCACAGTGTTTTTGAAAATATCACCTTCATATAATTCTGTTCCTTCTGATGTTTCTACTGCCACTTTAATAAAATCTTTCAACTTGTCATTTTCATTTAGCATTTTGGATTCAGTTAAAGTGGGTTCATTAAGACTTTCTCTCCTGTCTTGTTTTTTCTTCACCCATTTATTTGTTTCTCCTTCAGATAATTTACCCTGATTTATTCCTGCTCCAGAGCTCAGTGGACTAATATCAAAATTTTTCTTTTCACCAGCTTCCTCATCTGAAAAATATCAGAGAATTATAAAGTAACTTTAAAATTTTTAAATTAATAAAAAATGCAATAGAAGGAAACTATAATACAGCAATTTAACTTATTAAAATCAAGATGGTAAAATAACTTTATCTGAATTATCAGTAACAATTTCATTGATAAAGATGAACTAGAGACAAATAACATACAAACATCACAGTTTTAATGATTTATTCATGACCTATAACCATGTGTATGTGTGTGTGTTGTGTATATATATCTTTCTATATTATAATCTTCTAAAGTCGTAACTAAGTGACGCGTGATCAGAAAATGACTGTTGTGTGCAGGCGCAGTTAACCCAGCTCTGCCAGGCGAGAGGCAGCTGAAGTTTCCCGCCAGTTGCTCCCTGACTATAATGGAGATTGTCATTATTTTCTTCATCTTCACATGCAAAAGGGCCTTATCAGGCACAACTCTCTCTTATATTTCACTGCCATTATCAGGGCCAATGCCTTTTCTACTTCACGGCCAGGGTCATTTGTGTATCACATCATTGGAGATGGAAATTGTCTTTTTCGAGCATTATTGTACGACTTATATGAACTCCAGAAAGAGCATGCGTTAGTACGCAATCGAATAGTAACCCGTGTTGCTAACAACTGGACATATTACAGCAGTTTCATTACTGACGATACATCTTACAGTGCCTCAATAAAATCAGTAAATGATTATACAAATCACATGAGTAAGAATGGGATTCATGGTGGCCATTTGGAATTAACAGTTGCTTAAATGTCGTTACGACAGCCCGAATCTCTTTAAATACTTGAGATAATCATGAGTTACCTTTTATTCTTAACAGAAAACAATTCCCCATACAATTAGCCTTTGCAATGACAATTAATAAATCTCAAGGCCAAACATTTAAATGAGTAGGGATGTACCGAATATTAAAAAACTATTCGGTATTCGGCCATTTTTCCACTATTTGGAATTCGGTAGTATTCGGAATTTGACAAAATGGATATTCGGTTTGGTATTCGAATTCTGTTAAAATTTACCAAATATCAAATCGAATGATGAGCAGCAAAAATTGAAAATGAAATCATAAAATTAGTAAACTTCTTAAAATATTCAACTCTAATTACGATACAGACTGAAAAACACAAAATATTAAAAACGAGAAAGAATAAAAAAACTAGAAAACTGATTCTCGAAATTATTGAAAAGGGAGGTAAATTTGATAA
Source organism: Uropetala carovei (assembly GCA_036926305.1). Lineage (NCBI taxonomy): Eukaryota > Metazoa > Arthropoda > Insecta > Odonata > Petaluridae > Uropetala > Uropetala carovei. The sequence continues at coordinate 106,098 of JAXCHB010000224.1, forward strand.
CAAGCCAAAGCTTGAAAGTGAAACAAAATTCCACGAATCAACACTCAAATACGAGTATTTATTACCGAACTGAAATGTTTTCCGTCAAATAGTAACCACACATAATAATGATCACACAAAAATTAAAATTAAAACCCCCTAAAATATTTTTTCTGTAATTAGGACACAATAAGGTACCAAACACCGCAGGTTCTTTGTGGTATTGATTTAATAGATATTTTATAAACTTCCAATAATAATGATTTTACTGAAATCAATTTTACAAGTAGGTTTCTTTTATGTGAGTAATCGGTGGCTGAATATTCTGTATTCAGCAGTACCAGTATTCAGTTGTTTATTCGGTATTTTTTATTCCGCTGTAACAGAATTCGGTTACTTATACGTTATTCGGCAATTTTGATATTCGGTGCATCCCTAATAGAGAGTTATATTTTCACCTCAGTGATGGAGGAGGATGGGCAGCGAGGTCCCGAGGGATTGACCCATACATACAAGTACGATGAAAAACTGTAATACGAATAATTTTATAACTTAAATAATGGTGACTTTAGTACGTTGTCATAGATAAATCTGGCTCCGCTTCATCGATGATATCTTCTTACTGTGGACCAATGGGGCGGAATCTCTTGATTGCTTCCAAAATACAATCTCCACCCATCCCAACCTCTCCTTCACCCATCAATCCTTCAAGACAGAATCTACGTTCCTAGACGTAAATTTATGTTTTACAAATGGACGCATCAGCACCTCGGTGCATATCAAAAAGACAAACCACCAACAATACCTCCATTACACCAGCTGTCACCCACACCACACCAAAAAATCCCTCCCTTATTCCCTCGCCCGCCGAGGATATAGGATATGTTCGGATAGCACTTCGCTATCCGAATATTGCACAAAAACTCAGGAGGCATTCCTTAACCGAGGCTATCCTCCAGAATTAATTCAACACGAAATACACCACGCCATTTCTTCTTCCCCTCCCTCCAGAAAAACACTGAACCCAAACCCACCCACTGAAAGCGACACCCCCCTGACTCTCACAACAACCTTCCACCCAGGGCTACATGAAGCCCTGAAAAACATCCTTGCCACCGCCCACCCCATTCTCACATCCTCACCTACCACTCTTCCCCAAGCCTCCCATCATATCATTCCGTCGACCTAGGAATCTCAGCGACTTGTTGTGGTGCAAAGAACTCCCTATAAGTCCAACACCACCCCCTGCAGGGTCATTCCCATGTGAAAGACCACGGTGCCTCACTTGCCCCATTATAAAGACTTCCTCAACATTCACCAGCCCGATTACATACATCACCTACCCCATTACGTCCCACGGAACCTGCACCTCCAGAAACGTAATATACCTTTTAAAATGCACAAAATGCCTGGCGTTTTACGTGGGCCTTACCACCACACCCCTCAACATCCGCATGAATGGTCATCGGGATAGTGTCGCTCACAAATGCCCCCTTCCAGTGGCTGGTCATGCGGTAAGCCACTCCCTACCCTTCAATAGATGCTTTACAGCACAAACAATCCGGGCTCTCCCAAAAGACTCTCCCGCACCACAACTCCGCCAATGGGAACTCGCTCACATTAAAATCCTCCGCTCTCTTGCCTTTCCCGGTTTAACCCTTTGCTGACATCCCCATCTCAAATACCCTACCCCCCCTCCCACGAACCCCATCCCCTCTATCCCAGTGAGACACTTACTTTGGGTTTTAGTAATACTCTTGCGCCGAAGAAGGGTGGATGCCCGAAAGCTCCAAAAAACAGCCTTCATCTATCGCCATGGACGTCCACAACACCAAGTAAGTGTCCACTGGCTCCCTCCTATCCCTCTCAACTACTAGTTGCAATCCTATATATATCATCATCATAGGTAGTCTGTCCATTGACAGGACCATGATTACTGAAGGTTAAACTTGGTTCTCCATATACTCCTATTTTCTGCAGTTTTCTTCATGTCTTGATAGCTCTCTTTCCCTTTCAAGTCGTCTACTAGCTGAAACCTTTTCCTACCTCTTTCTCTTTTTCCATCCAGTTTTCCTTCTAGCACTTCTTTAATCATGCACTCTCTCCTCAGGTAATGCCCAATCCAGTTCGCCTTCCTCTTTCTGATAGTCTGTATAATCGTTCGCTTCTCTCCTATTCTTCGTAGTACTTCCTCATTTTTCACCCTATCTATCCATTTTATCTTCAGCATTCTTCTCCATGTCCACATTTCGAAGCTTTCCAAGTTTTTTATATCATTTTTCCTTAGTGTCCATGTTTCTGCTCCGTACAAAGCTATACTCCATACATAGCATTTTATCAACCTCTTGTGGATTTCCTGCTTTATATTTCCCGTTAGCAGGAGTTTCTTTCTTCTGAAAGCGGCTTTTGCTTTTGTTATTCTAGTCCTGATTTCATCTGTACATTTTGCTTCTCTCGTTATGATGCTTCTAAGGTATTTATAATCTGAAACTTGTTCTAATGGCTTTCCTCCAATACTTATGTTCAATTTTTCTTCTTCTTTACTTGATATTCGCATAACCTTGGATTTTTAAATAATTTTTAACACAAAAGTTTGCACCTCTGCGCCTATTTACGTGTTTTTCTTCATGGACAATAATGGAAAAAAGCAACCCCTAAAATTTATAATTGTAAAAATTTTATAGGTATTCATCATATGTTGCAAATACTTCACATTTCCGCAAAATTTCATCTATGTAGCACCTCTTGAATTGCATTTATATAAATTTCATTGTTTAAACTTTATGAATTTTCAGCAGCCACAATAATAAACTTTTCTAAAAATTTTCAAATCTAATTCTAACTGAAACACAATTCTTTAATTTTTAGCTTTTTAGTTCGTACGAAGGTATATAAAGATTAGTCAAATTTTTTTAACATTTATGAATTTTTAACGGCCGAATAAATAAACATTTTCAAGTTTCTATAATTCCGATATCGTTATTTGGTAAATTCTACTGTCAGAAAAAATTTCAGCATTGTAGAACCTTTAGAAGTACATAAACCATGAAATATTTTTTAAAAGTTTATAGTTTTTAATGGCCAATAAATTAAAATATTGTAAATTTCTATTTTTCCTGTCCATTTCTCCATGCTATGTTAATATGTGCTTGCATTCTGCAAGGTTTTCTAAATTTTACTATTTCTACAAATTTAAATTATTTACAATCGATTTTTTACGAAACCATATAACTGTCTCAAATTTCAAGTTAGAAGATCATTTTGAAGTGCCATACAATTTGAATACTCGTATGGCGCAATAATGGGGCAAAACAGCTAATAGGATTTTGAATTTTTAAAATATCAGATTCTTTCCTACTGTTGTAAGTAAAACCCTTAATTCTGCCAAATTTCAAGTTTGTATCTCAATGAGAAGTGCCTTATAATTTTCACACTCGTATGGGGCCGAATAGGGGCAAAATCGCCCCTTAAAAATTGGAATTTTTTTCCGATGTTATAATTTTATCTTAGGTTGCAATGTAATTTCTATAATTATGCCAAATTTCAAGTCTACATAATATGGAGCTGCCTCATAATTTTTGTTCTCGTATGCAGCAATACTGGGGCAAAACAGCCCCAAAAATAGGGATTATTACAATATCAGATTTCCTTCATTAGGTGTAGTTTAACATTAACAGCATTATAATATAAGCCTCTGATTCACATTAAAAGCTTACCCATATGAAAGGAAAGAGCTTGTTACCAAGGAAGCCTATTGTTAGACCCAGAAAAATTAGCAATTTTTTGCGATAAAAACTATAAAATTAGGGTAATTCTACTCGGATTTGAATTCTGTCTTCCAAAATAAGAAACTACAATTCATATTCTATCCGATAGTTGAAGTCCCGAGTTCGTATCCTGACTGCAAGTAATTTTAAAATGCAAATATAAAAACCTCTACATCAATTTAATGTTTTCTTATGGGCAAAAAATGGGGCAAAAAGGGGCCAAAATAGCCCCCCAAAATATGAATTTTGCCAGTTTCGGATTTTTTCCTTCGGTTGTGACCAAAAACCTATAATCCTACCAAATTTCAAGTTTCCAGCGCATCTGGAAGTGCCTCATAATTTTGTATCCTCCTATATATATGATATATATATCATGTGTAAGAAGCGTCTATATATTATAGATATATATATATACACTCGGATTGAAATTCTGCCTTCAAAAATAAGAAACTACAATTTATATCCTATCCAATAGTTTAAGTCTCAAATTCGTATCTTGACGGGAAATAATTTTAAAGTGCAAATATAAAAACCTCTACACCAATTTACATGTTATATTATGGGCCAAAAATGGGGCAAAGAGAGGCCAAAATAGCCCCTCAAAGCCGGAATTTCGCAAGTTTCAGATTTTTTCCTTCGGTTGTGACCAAAAACCTATAATCCTACCAAATTTCAAGTTTCTAGCGCATCTGGAAGTGCCTCAATTTTGTATCTTGCCAAAGTGGTTACAAACCGCTATATATACCTATATATATATATGTGTATATATATTTATATATGAAATGACAAAGTAAATGATGGAAACATGCCCAACTTCTGGAAGAGGTGAGACAGGCAATCAGAAGTATGAAGAATGGAAAAGCATCTGGAATGGATGGTATCACAGCGGAAGTATTCAAAGCATTGGGTAATCATATGGAACAATTCTCGCTAAGATTTTTAATTCCTGTCTGAGGAATAAAAAGATACCAGAAACATGGAACCACGCACGTATTATCCTTATGGACAAGAAAGGTGCCAAAGACTTGAATAACTACAGACCAATCAGTCTACTCCCAACAGTCTACAAAATATTCACCAAAATACTCACTATGCGCCTTCAAAATCATCTTGATTCTGCCCAACCCAGAGATCAAGCTGGATTTTGCAGTGGGTATAGCACGAAGGACCACATCCAAGTCGTGAGAGTGGTAATTAGTCGGACTAACGAGTATGAACTACCTCTATGTATGTGTTTTATCAACTACGAGAAAGCATTCGACTCTGTCCGAACTTCGTCGGTGTTACGTGCACTAAAGAAACATGGAGTAGAAGAAACGTACATAACCTTGATCAAGACTATCTATGAAAATACGACAACATCTGTCCAGCTGCATGAAGAGACGAGTGCCTTTAAGGCCGAAAAGGGAGTGAGACAAGGAGATATTATGTCCCCTAAGTTATTTACAGCAGCTCTAGAGGAAGTATTTAAAACGCTAGATTGGGAGGAAAAAGGCATAAATGTAAATGGAGAACATCCGAGTCACGTGCGCTTTGCAGATGATATCATGAATCTTAATAAAACAAAGGTTATGTACAACTCCTTCACAAATTCTGAGAAGATACATATCAAAGGAGCAGAACTCGGAGAAGTAACCAACTATGTTTACTTAGGTCAACTCATCACTACTGATGGTTCGCTTCTTGGAGAAATCAACCGGAGAGTGAAGTTGGCATGGAGTGCTTTTGGCAAGAATGCGAACATCTTTAAATCAAATATTCCAGTCTTCCTAAAAAGGAGACTGTATGACCAATGTGTTCTGCCTGTTCTGACATATGGTTGTGAAACATGGACCATGAATGCCAGAATGATACAGCGCCTGCAAACAACACAGAGGGGCATGGAGAGATGCATGTTAGGGATCACCCGAAGAGACTGTAAGAGGAACGACTGGGTAAGAAACAAGACTGGAGTCTGTGACGTGATTAGAAGAGTGAAGGTGCTAAAATGGCAGTGGGCAGGCCACATTGCTAGAAGAAATGACCAGTGTTGGACGTCCAGTGTCATCGAATGGATCCCAAGAAACATCAAGAGACCGAAAAGAATACCCAAAGACAGGTGGGACAGAGATTGTTAAGTTCTTGGGGCAAACTTGGAGGAGGGAGGCAGTTGACAGGGAAAACTGGAAGAATCTGGGGTAGGCCTTCAACCGTCAGTGGACTGAATAAGGCTGATGATGATGATATATATATTTATATATATATATCGAGTGAGGTTAATATAAAAGTTATTAATATACATATATATATATCATGTGTAAGAAGCGTCTATATAGTGTGTGTGTGTGTGTATACATATATGTGTATGTATCTATATACACACACACACATGTGTATACGTGTATATGTGTAGGTATCTATATATATATATATAAATACACACACACATGTGTATACATATATGTGTATGTATCTATATATATATATATATATACACACACACTATATAGACGCTTCTTACACAGGATATATATATATATACAGGTATCCCTCACCGTTCGCGGTTTTGCTTATTCGCGGTTCCTCAGCAATACCCATTACTCATTTTTTTGGTGTACCGAACGGGGAAATCTTCCATTTCCTGAAGGATCCATAGAATACTGAACGTGAAAATCTCCCAGTTTACTCCACTCTATGTTCTATTTATTTTTCTCGCCACCTGTGTAAACAGTATTAAGTCTGCTTGTTTTTACGCCTAATAAATATGGCCATCGGACCAAAAGACACGCGGCTTGTTGAAAAAGAGACTTTTATGGGAATATGGGAGGACCTTCGCAAGCTTACGTTTTCCACATTTATATCAGTTTCTGTTCTATAGTACCGCAAGCAACATGACTTGATATCCTTGGTGTGTCTGTGGTATTAATGTGTTGTTTCATTTTATTCTCTCATTTTAAATTAGACAGGACTACGCTTAGTGACGTTGACATTGTATTATAGTAGAGTGCTTTTATTATGGGTTTTTAGTTACAACAAAAATTCCAATTTTTAATGGGTGGTTTTGCCCCTTTTCGGCCCCATACGAGTGTGATAATTATAAGGCAGTTCTTAATGAGATACAAACTTGAAATTTGGCAGAATTATGGGTTTTCAGTTACAACAGATGGAAAAAATCTGAGAGTGTAATAACTCATAATGTTAGGGGCTGTTTTGCTCCATTATTGCCCCATACGAGGATTAAAATTATAAGGCACTTCTAAATGAGCAACTAACTCCAAATTTGACATGGTTATATGATTATGTACAACATCGATTGGGAATAATTTGAATTTGCAAAAAGGCTAAAATATGAAAATGCAAGCACATATTAACTAGTATATATCTATAATATATAGATGCTTCTTACACATGATATATATATTATATATATATATATATATATATATGAGGATACAAAATTATGAGGCACTTCCAGATGTGCCAGAAACTTGAAATTTGGTAGGATTATAGGTTTTTAGTCACAACTAAAGGAAAAAATCCGAAACTGGCAAAATTCCTATTTTGAGGGACTATTTTGGCCCCTGTTTGCCCCATTTTTTGCCCATAAGAAAGCATGTAAATTGGTGCAGAGGTTTTTATATTTACATTTTAAAATTACTTCACGTCAAGATACGAACTCGAGACTTAAACTGTCGGATAGGATATAAATTGTACTTTCTAATTTTTGAAGACGGAATGCAAATCCGAGTAGAATTAGCTTAATTTTATAGTTTTTATCACAAAAAATTGCTAATTTTTCTGGGTCTAACAATAGGTTTCCTTGGTAACAAGCTCAATCCTTTCATATGGGTAAGCTTTCAATGGGAATCAGAGGCTTATATTTTAATGCTGTTAATGTCAAACTACACCTAATGAAGGAAATCCGATATTGATATAATCCTCATTTTTGGGGCTGTTTTGCCCCATTATTGCCCCATTCGAGAACAAAAAAGGCGATGCAACTGCATAGGACCCAGAGACTTGAAATTTTGCACGGTAATAGAAATTTCATTGCAACCTAAGATGAAATTATAAAATTACAAAAATTCTCATTTTTAAAGGGCGGTTTTGCCCCTTTTCGGACCCATGCGAGAACAAAAAATGTGAGGCAGCTGCATAGGACCTAGAGACTTGAAATTTGGCACGATTATAGAATTTTCATGGCAAACTAAGATAAAATTGTAAAATTGCAAAAATTCCTATTTTTAATGTGTGGTTTTGCCCTTTTTCGGCCCCATACAAATGTGATAATTATAAGGCACTTCTTAATGAGATACAAACTTGAAATTTGGCAGAATTATGGGTTTTTAGTTACAACAGATGGAAAAAATCTGAGACTGTAATAATTCTTAATGTTAGGGGCTGTTTTGCTCCATTATTGCTCCATACCAGGATTAAAATTATAAGGCACTTCTAAATGAGCAACAAACTCCAAATTTGACATGGTTATATGATTATGTACAACATCGCTTGGGAGTAATTTGAATTTGTAAAAATGCTAAAATTTGAAAATGCTTGCAGAATGCAAGCACATAACTAGTATAATATATATATATATCATGTGTAAGAAGCATCTATATATTATAGATATATATAGGAGGATACAAAATTATGAGGCACTTCCAGATGTGCCAGAAACTTGAAATTTGGTAGGATTATAGGTTTTTAGTCACAACTAAAGGAAAAAATCCGAAACTGGCAAAATTCCTATTTTGAGGGGCTATTTTGGCCCCTGTTTGCCCCATTTTTTGCCCATAAGAAAGCATGTAAATTGGAGCAGAGGTTATTATATTTGCATTTTAAAATTACTTCCCATCAAGATACGAACTCGAGGCTTTAACTATCGGATAGGATATAAATTGTAGTTTCTTATTTTTGAAGACAGAATTCAAGTCCGAGTAGAATTAGCGTAAATTTATAGTTTTTATCCCAAAAAAGTGGTACTTTTTCTGGGTCTAACAATAGGCTTCCTAGGCAACAGTCTTAATGCTTTCATATGGGTAAGCTTTTAATGGGAATCAGAGGCTTATATTTTAATGCCTTTAATGTTAAACTATGCCTAATGGAGGAAATCCTATATTGTAATAATCCTCATTTTTGGAGCTCTATTGCCCCAGTATTGCTCCATACGACTACAGAAATGATGAGGCAGCTCCATATATCCCAGAGACTTGAAATTTGGCCTGGTTAGAAAACCTTTATTGCAACCGAAGATAAAATAAAACTGCGAAAATTCCAAATTTTAAGGGCGGTTTTGCCCTATTTATGACCTATACAGTGTGAAAATAATACGGCAATTCTTAATGAGATGCAAATATGAAATTTTGCAGAATTATGGATTTTTAGTTACAACATAAAGAAGAAATTCGATACTGTGAAAATTAGAAATCTTAGCAACTGTATTGCCACATAATTGTCCTATGCAACGAGTAAAATTATAATGCACTTCTAAATGAGCTACAAAGTTGAAATTTGATACGGATATATGATTTTGCACAAAATTGATTGGGAATAATTTGAAATAGTAAAAAGGCTAAACATCAAAAATGCTCGCAGAATGCAAGCACATATTAACATAGCATAGAGAAAAGGTCAGGAAAAATAGAAATTAACAATATTTTAATTTATTGGCCGTTAAAAATTATAAACTTTTAAAAAACATTTCACCTTTTACGTACTTCTAAATGTTCTACAATGCTGAAATTTTTTCTGACAGTAGAATTTACCAAATAACGATAACGGAATTATTGAAACTTGAAAATGTTTATTTATTCGGCCGTTAAAAATTCATATATGTTAAATAAATTTGACTAATCTTTATATCCTTCGTACGAACTAGAAAGCTGAAAATTAAGGAATTGTGTTTCAGTTACAATTATATTTGAAAAATTTTAGAAAAGTTTATTATTGTGGCTGTTGAAAATTCATAAAGTTTAAACAATGAAATTTATATAAATGCAATTCAAGAGGTGCTACATAGATGAAATTTTGCGGAAATGTGAAGTATTTGCAACATATGATGAATACCTATAAAATTTTTACAATTATAAATTTTAGGGGTTGCTTTTTTCCAATATTGTCCATAAAGAAAAACACGTAAATAGGCGCAGAGGTGCAAACTTTTGTGTTAAAAATTATTTGTCTGCACTTACTCTATATATTAAGGTTAGAGAAAATGCTTGCAGAATGCAAGCACATATTAACTAGTATATATATCATTCTATATCGACTCTTCTTACAGAGGATATATATAGGAGGATACTAATGTCTGGCCCAAACTACAATAGATAGAGAGCTGCAATTTTCAGTAATTGTAGATGGCATGGAGAAACCGCCAGAAAAATTGAGATCTCATACCTAGGTGTCATGGGTTCGACTCCAGAAATTCCTAAATTTCTATTCGTTGCCATAAGAAAAGCATTGCGGCATATTTTAAAATTCATTTATGGCACTTTCCGACAAGGTAGAGAATTCAAACTTGGAGGGTTGTTAGATACCCAGGAGATCTATAGGGAACATTTATCACTTTCACCGCAAGTGTCCTGGTTTCGACTCCGGATGACCCGGTATATCTCCCATAAGAAGGCATGGAAAAAATGAATTCCTTCATACAGACGAAACAAAGAGGAATAAATAAATGATATTTTCAGGGATTGTAGATGTCATGAGTATATCTCCATAGTATTTGACAACTCCTGCGTAGGTGTCACCGGTTCGATTCCAGGTAGCCTCAAATTTGAGATTATTTCCCAAAAGGAAAGCATTGAAATAGGTGCATGGCTCTTTTGCATTTAGAATTTTTTGTCGGCTTTTAGTCCTTTTTATTAAATGAGAGAAAATGCTTGCAGAATGGAAGCACACATTCACCTGTGTATATATATATATATAGGAGGATACTAATGTCTGGCCCAAACTACAATAGATGGAGAGCTGAAATTTTCAGTAATTGAAGATGGCATTAAGGAACCACCAGAAAAATTGAGATCTCATACATTAGTTTCATGGGTTCGACATCATAAATTCCTAAATTTCCGTTTTATCCCATAAGAAAAGCATTGTGCCATATTTGAAAATTAATTTCTGGCACTTTCCGGTAAAGTAGAGAATTCAAACTTGGAGGGTAGTTAGATACCCAGGAGATCTATAGGGAACCGTTATCACTTTCACCGCAAGTGTCCTGGGTTCGACTCCAGACGACCCGGTATATCTTGCATAAGAAAGCAATGAAAAAATGAATTCCTTCATATAGCCGAAACTAAGAGGAATAAATAGATGATATTTTCAGGGTTTGTAGATGTCATGAGTATAACTCCATAGCATTTGACAACTCCTGCGTAGATGTCATCGGTTCGATTCCAGGTAGCCTCAAATTTGAGATTATTTCCCAAAGGAAAGCATTGAAATAGGCGCAGGGCACTTTTGCATTTAGAATTTTTTTGTCTTCTTTTAGTCTTTCTTATTAAATGAGAGAAAATGCTTGCAGAATGCAAGCACACATTCACTTGTATCGTATATCCTCTATAAGAAGAGTCGATATAGAATGATAGGATATATATAGGATATAGGAGGATACTAATGTCTGGCCCAAACTACAATAGCTGGAGAGCTGGAATTTAATACATAGGTGAAGCGAGAAAAATAATCGGATGAATAATTGGAAAATTGCGACAATGTTTTTCTTGGCCGGTAAAAATTATAAACAATTTTACTAACATTTCATGCTTTAGGTATTTCTAAATGCGCTATCAAGCTGAAATTTTTTCTACCTGTAGAATTCGCCAAATAATGAAAACGGGAATATAGAAATTTGAAAATTTTTATTCGTTCGGCCGTAATAAATTCTCAAATGTTTAACAAATTGACTAATGTTTATGTACTTTCTGTAGATCCAGGAAGCTGAAAATTTTAACAGGGTTAGGAAATAATGTCCCGGTGGGAAATAACATTGAAAATTTTAGAAATATTTATTGCTGCGGCTGTTAAAAATTAAAAAAATTTAAACAATGAAATTCATATAAATGCACTCTTAGAGGTGCTGCATGGATGAAATTCCGCATAAATGTGAGGTATTCGTAACAAATGATAAAAACCTATAAATGTATTATAATTATAAATTTTAGGGGTTGTTTCTACCCCAATATTTTCGAAACAGAAAAACACGTAATTCGGAGCCGAGATGCGAACTTATGCATCGAAAGTAATTTTTGGGTTTTATTTTTACTTTAAGGTTAGAGAAAATGCTTGCAGAATGCAAGCACACATTTACTTGTATCGTATATCCTCCTCTGTAAGAAAAGTGATTATAGAATGATACGATATAGGATAAATGATATATAGGATATAGGAGGATACTAATGTCTGGCCCAAACTACTATAGTTGGAGTGCTGCAATTTAATACCGAGGTGAACAAAGAAAAATAATCAGAGGAATAATTGCAAAATTGTAACAATGTGCATTATTTTGGCCTCTAAAAATTATAAACAATTTTACTAACATTTCATGGTATTGGTATTTTGAAATGCGCTATCGAGCTGAAAATTTTCCTACCTGTAGAATTCGCCAAATAATTAAAACGGGAATATAGAAATTTGAAATTTTTTATTCGTTCGGCCGTAATAAATTCTCAAATGTTTAACAAATTGACTAATGTTTATGTACATTCTGTAGATCCAGGAAGCTGAAAATTTTAACAGAGTTAGGAAATAATGTCCCGGTGGTAAATAACATTGAAAATTTTAGAAATATTTATTGCTGTGGCTGTTAAAAATTAATAAAATTTAAACAATGAAATTCATATAAATGCACTTCTAGAGGTTCCACATTAATGAAATTTCGTATAAATGTGAGGTATTCATAACAAATGATAAAAACCTATAAATATTTTATAATTATAAATTTTAGGGGTTGTTTTTACCCCAATATTTTCAAAACAGAGAAACAAATAATTCGGAGCGGAGATGCAACTTTAAGCATTGAAAATTATTTTTCGGCTTTTATTTTTACTTTAGGCCGGTAGAAAATGCTTGCAGAATGCAAGCCCATATTTACTTATATCCTATATCCTCTGTAAGAAGAGTCGATATAGAATGATATCATGTGTAAGAAGCATCTTTATATTATAGATATAGGAGGATACAAAATTATGAGGCACTTCCAGATGTCCCAGAAACTTGAAATTTGGTAGGATTATAGGTTTTTGGTCACAACCGAAAGAAAAAATCCGAAACTGGCGAAATTCATATTTTGAAGGGCTATTTTGGCCCCTTTTTGCCCCATTTTTTGCCCATAAGAAAACATGTAAATTGGTGTAGAGGTTTTTATATTTGCATTTTAAATTTACTTTCCGTCAAGATACGAACTCGAGACTTAAACTATTGGAAAGGATATAAATTGTAGTTTCTTATTTTTGAGGACAGAATTCAAATCAGAGTAGAATTGGCATAATTTTATAGTTTTTATCACAAAAAATTGCTAATTTTTCTGGGTCTAACAATAGGCTTCCTTGGTAACAAGGTCTATCCTTTCAAATGGGTAAGCTTTTAATGGGAATCTGAGGCTTATATTTTAATGCTGTTAATGTTAAACTACACCTAATGAAGGAAATCCGTTATTCATATAATCCTCATTTTTGGGGCTGTTTTATATATATATATATATATAAAATTATATTAGGGTGGCCCTTAATTTTCGACTTTCGAATTGTTTTGGCCTCACCCCCTAGAATGGTTCCAATTCCTAAAATAATTAACTACAAAATTTTTTAGCCCGATCGGAGAATATTAACAGGTGCCACAAAGGCTCCAAAGTTATGAAATTGTAGACTTTTCTGGATGTATCAATTTTTTAACGTATTTCAGGTAATATCTCAAAAAGGGTAAGTCCTTATCGAAAATTTGATGAGATGATGTTGGCAGAGCATTAAATTTCCTACAATTTTGGTATTCAAAATTTTTTCATGCGCCCAACCACTTTTGAGATAATTGCATTTGAATGTAGAGAAAGTAAAAAACCATACTAGAATTAGGACATAGACCTAAAAACAATAAAGGAAAAATGCTGCAAATAATGTTATTATTATAGTAAAATTTTTGTCCATTATATATTAGAAATACATCACTACCCATTACGATTAACAGAACAACAAAATCATTTTTAAAAACACACAAATTTAAATTACACACTTATTTTTGTAATAGCGTTTCTTTTTTACAATCCGGAAATTTTTTTCGATAATGGTTAACAACTGGTAACAGATATTGCTTTTGACTTTCGTCTTTCGTTAAAATATTATTATACTCTTGTATTAACTTAATTCCCCTTTCTGCCACATCATTTACTACTGATAATTTTGTCAAGATTCGGATTCCTTTCTGATAATCATCTCCTGCTTCCCATGCATCGAGGTCTGCCTCCAAAAAATCGGTTGGAATTTCAAATCATGAAAAAATGTTCGTTTCCCATGACACGAATTCGTTAAACTTTTTCATTATGAAATCCTTCATACCTCCTGGACGGAATGAAATCCTTTTAACAGTAATATCCTCTGATTCCTGTGATAATTTTTTTGCCTCTACCATTTTCAATTTCGTATCCTTTGGCATACGAGATTCAAAAAATGCGAGAGCAATACTCTCAGGAGCGAGGTACCATAAGTGTCCAAAAAACTTATTCATGGACGTGCGAGAAATGTCAGTATCTGGATACTGCGCCAAGTTTTTTAATAATTGAAAATCGTTAAAAGGGGCTTCAATCGCAACAGGAGCCCTAAACCAGGCTTCTACACACGAATGAACCAAAAAAAAATGCGTATGTCTTGAAATGCTCTCTCTTCCCTAGCCTGAAGCTGAAATTAATTTCGGAACATAAATACTTTTAAGCTATATATCCTTGAGTGATGGAAAGCACCAGGATATCGAAAGGAAATGCCACGAGGTGGAGTTGCTCCCAGAAATATAACTGTTAACTCCAGTAATTCCCTATAATCCTCCCTACACTGTTGGACTTTTAGAGAATGTATACAAAATTCTGTAGTCTGATTTAGGATATTTTGAATGGCTTATTTCACAAATGCATCCTTTATTCTGACGTCAAATTCTGTTGCGTCGATATTTGGCCACGTTTCTTGAAATATTTTGAAAATATGAACCTCTGGACCCAATGTAGGCAATCTCAATTTCACATCGAACATGCACCTCAGCACTAGTTCCAAAATGTGGCGTCGACAGGGCAGATACAGAAGGTCATGTTTGGTTTGTCACATTTCCTATTAAATATTTTTCATCATGCGCACAAAGAGTGATACTTGCTGATGACGACGAAGATGTAGCCATTTTACAATAAATTTAATACTTTTAACACTTTTATAAACACAATTAACACAAATAAACTTGAACGAAAGCACTGTCAAACATTTCAACTACCACAGTTTTACCACAACTGCCGCATATACCTAAGTGAACTCGTCACGTGGTCAATGTCAATGTAACTGGAGCCGCCAGCAAGAGCAAATCGCGGGGGGAAAAAGCCGACAAAACAAATGAAATCAGGGGTTAATTACACTGCACATGCGCTCTCTGTTGTAAAGCGTTTGTTTATTCATGCTGCCACAAAAATGGTTACTTCCGAATCACTACTAGAATATTCTTTTTTGCTTTCTCTACATTCAAATGCAACTATCTCAAAAACGGTTGGGCGCATGAAAAAAGTTTAAATACCAAAATTGTAGGAAATTTAATGCTCTATTGACATCATCTCATCAAATTTTCGATAACGACTTACCATTTTTGATATATTACCTGAAATACGTTAAAAAATTGATACATCCAGAAAAATCTACAATTTCATAAATTTGGAGCCTTTGTGGCACCTGTTAATATGCTCCAATCAGGCTAAAAATTTTTGTAGTTAATTATTTTAGGAATTGGAACTATATATATATATATATATATATATATATATATATATATATATATATATATATATATATACAATATATATACCGTATCTGCCCGAATACAAGCCGATGTTTTTTGTCAAAATTTATCATGAAAAAATCACCCCTCGGCTTAAATGCGAGGCCGAGGAAAATTTGGGTTATGGTTAAATCTGATGTCTCTCATTGTCTTCGCATTCAAATGATTGTACTATATTTTTCGTAAAGTAAATATTTGACCTACGATGAATATATATAAAAATATCTTGGCGAGATTGCTTGCGTAAATTGACGGTTACGCAAAATGCCTTGACAACTTTGAACGCTGAACTGTTCGTATTTCGGTAAAACGTTACATGGACCGTGTATAATTATAAAAATGCAATGTCTTAAGGCAATGTAAATGCTAATTTCATTGAAAATAGACTTGGATGAAAAAATATCTTGGCGAGATCGCTGTTACTATATTTGACCTTTTGTGAAAATGAAGATGAATAAAATTATTGCCACTGAATGTGGAACATTACTCAGCAACGCAAAATTATTAATTGGAGTAATATTTCAAAATGTCCACAACTAAACCATTTCTCCCACATTTCTTCGATCTCGAATAATGTATTCTAAGATGTGCATGAATGCCCGGCACACTTCAGCATAAAATTGACGAAATTTACGTTTTTGCGAAAAAAATGGAAATTTTTGGGGGTCGGCTTAAATCCGGGGCCGGCTTCTATTCGGGCAGATGCGGGTTATATATATGTTATATATATATACACACACACACACACACACACACACACACACACACACACACACACACACACACACTAGAAGTTGTAAAAAAACTCCTTTCTGAACAGAGGTATTCAAGATTGGAATGATTTACCTGGAGATATCTTTGACCCCTTTCCTAAAAACCTGAAAGTCTTTATGAAGAAGTGCAAAAAATATTTGGTCTAATTGATAAAATTATAAACGAGTTATGAAACTGACATGGTGTTAATGTTTCTATTGTACCGTTACCACCAGGCCAAGAGCCTAATTGTAGCATGAATACGTAAATAAATAAAATATAAGATGTGAAAAAATATAATTATGATCTAATCGATAAAGCCATAGAAAACAATAGAAGTTACAAGAAAATGAAGCAACATCTCTCGATCGGAAAGAGACAGCTGGTGGCCTTGATGCTAGAAGACGGCTCCATAACCCATAGTAGGAAACTGATCCTGAAACGGGTACAAGAATTTTACACCAAGCTGTATGAGGATCCTCTAGGAAATGATGAAGTAAATGATGATGCAAACATGCCCACCGAAGAGGTCCCAGGTATCCTTCCGGAAGAGGTGAGACACACAATCAGAAGTATGAAGAATGGAAAAGCATCTGGAATGGATGGTATCACAGCAGAAGTATTCAAAGCAATGGGTAATCATACGGAAACAATTCTCGCTAAGATTTTTAATTCCTGTCTGAGGAAGAAAAAGATACCAGAAACATGGAACCACGCACGTATTATCCTTATGCACAAGATAGGTTCCAAAGAAGACTTGAATAACTACAGACCGATCAGTCTACTCCCAACATTCTACAAAATATTCACCAAAATATTCACCAAAATACTCACTAAGCGGCTTCAAAACCATCTTGATTCTGCCCAACCCAGAGAGCAAGCTGGATTTCGCAGTGGTTACAACATGACGGACCACATCCAAGTTGTGAGAGAGGTAATCAGTCGGACTAACGAGTATGAATTACCTCTATGTATGTGCTTCATTGATTATGAGAAAGCATTCGACTCTGTACGAACTTCGTCGGTGTTACGTGCACTAAAGAAACAAGGAGTAGAAGAAACGTACATAACCTTGATCAAGAATATCTACGAAAATGCGACAACATCTGTCCAGCTGCATGAAGAGACGAGTGCCTTTAAGGCCGAAAAGGGAGTGAGACAAGGAGATATTATGTCCCCTAAGTTATTTACAGCAGCTCTAGAGGAAGTATTTAAAATGCTAGGCTGGGAGGAAAAAGGCATAAATGTAAATGGAGAACATCCGAGTCACCTGCGCTTTGCAGATGATATCATACTGTTTGCAGGGAGCCCAGAAGAGTTCCGTAGAAGAACTGAAGAGCTTGAGCAAGCAAGCCGAGAAGCTGGACTTAAGATGAATCTTAATAAAACAAAGGTTATGTACAACTCCTTCACAAATTCTGAGAAGATTAATATCAACGGAGCAGAACTCAGAGAAGCAACCAGCTATGTTGTTTACTTAGGTCAACTCATCACTACTAATGGTTCGCTTCTTGGAGAAATCAACCGGAGAGTGAAGATGGCATGGAGTGCTTTTGGCAAGAATGCGAACATCTTTAAATCAAATATTCCAGTCTTCCTAAAAAGGAGACTCTATGACCAATGTGTTCTGCCTGTTCTGACATATGGTTGTGAAACATGGACCATGAATGCCAGAATGATACAATGCCTGAAAACAACACAGAGGGGCATGGAGAGATGCATGTTAGGGATCACCCGAAGAGACCACAAGAGGAACGACTGGGTAAGAAAGAAGATGGGAGTCTGTGACGTGATTAGAAGAGTGAAGGTGCTAAAATGGCAGTGGGCAGGCCACATTGCTAGAAGAAATGACGAGCGGTGGACGTCCAGTGTCATCGAATGGATCCCAAGAAACATCAAGAGACCAAAAAGATGACCGAAAGACAGGTGGGACAGAGAGCTTGTTAAGTTCTTGGGGCAAACTTGGAGGAGGGAGGCAGTTGACAGGGAAAACTGGAAGAGTCTGGGGGAGACCTTCATCCGTCAGTGGACTGAAAAAGGCTGATGATGATATATATAATATATATATATTTTATATATATTTTTTTATATATATATATTTATTTAGGGCAACTAGGTGTTGAAGGAAACCCAGTGAACACTTACCGGAAGTAGAGCCGCTGGGGTGTTGGAGAGACACATTTGTAGAGGTTAGAGCTTTCGGGATGATCCCTTCGTCAGCACAAGAGAGACACAACTGATATGGCAGTGACACTGGGATGAAGGTGTGGGGGTGGAAGGGAAGGGAGCGTGGAAAGGTCGTGGATTGGAGGATGTAGAAGGGGGAGAGGGGAAAGAGAGGGTGGAAAGAAGGAAATATTAACGGATATTGAGGCCGGGAGGAGAGAAAGAGTTTAAGATTTGGATATGGGCCAGTTCCCATTGACGGAGTTGGGGGGCGGAAGCGTCGTCCGGGAGTTTGTTTCACAGTGAAGGCCATCCGCGCCCTGCCGGACGACGCTTCCGTCCGCCAACTCCGTCAATGGGAACTGGCCCATATCCAAATCTTAAACTCTTTCTCTCCTCCTGGCCTCAATATCCATTAATATTTCCTTCTTTCCACCCTCTCTTTCCCCTCTCCCCCTTCTACATCCTCCAATCCCCGACCTTTCCACGCTCCCTTCCCTTCCACCCCCACACCTTCATCCCAGTGTCACTGCCATATCAGTTGTGTCTCTCTTGTGCTGATGAAGGGATCATCCCGAAAGCTCTAACTTCTACAAATGTGTCTTTCCAACACCCCAGCGGCTCTACTTCCGGTAAGTGTTCACTGGGTTTCCTTCAACACCTAGTTGCCCTAAATATCCTTACTTACCTTTCCTCTTCCTTAGTATTTATATATATATACATACATACATACATATATACATATACATACATACATACATATATATATACATACATACATACACACACACACACATATATATATATATAAAGTACTGCAGTAGTCTTATAATGTGAGTTGCAGGTCTTCCCCTGAAACCAGCATTATAATAAGGTAGGAATTTATGAAATTTTAGCCTTCATACCATTGTCACTGTCAATATTTTAAAAGTAATCAATGCTTTTATATTCATTCATCAAATTTTTTGTAATTTAGAGAGAACCTTACATATAAATGATGAAATTATAAAGGGAATACCTGTATTCTGGCCCTTGAGTCCACTGAGAAGTATAAATCCTTTATTTTCATCAGATGCTATTCGTTGTGTAATTTGGCCTAGGCCAGAAGCTACATCAACACCTTTCTCAGCAAGTATAACTTCCAATTCTCCAAGTGAGGCGCCCTTCATTTCAGTTTTTGAAAGTTCCTTTTCCACATCTTCCCATACCTCCTGCACTTTACGCCGATGTAATAGGCGTGACATTTGGAAGCTTGAAAAATTATCCAGTTTCTACCATAAAGAAACCAATACATTACAGCTCAATTAGAAACTCAACTTCATTTGACATTAGTTTAAATGAAATAAGTAAGTTATGATTTGTATAATTTACTGATTTTTCAGCTAATATTCAGGCATGTCTGAATTGATAGACCTTTGGGAAATTTTCCAAGAAAAGCAACTGGAACTTAATATAATTACCTAAATGCTGTGGTGAATTTGCAGAAATAATCACATTTCACTATATGAGGATTTAAAACTTAACTTAGAACTGTCAGCTAGGTGAATTTCAAAATACAAATATATTCCCTTTTAATCTACATTATCTACTGGACACGACCATCAAATCTGGCATTAACCACATTGCAAAAGTTAGGCATTATAATATATATATATATATTGTAACATTTCCGGACTGGTCATTTTTGAAATCACCTCTTCCGGTAAAGCCGGAAGAAACGGCAGTGTTTTGCGTGTGTTGGAAAAACTCCCCGGTAGGATCGAAAGTTTTCCTGGCGGGTGACGGCTCGAATAGACGGCAGTTCACGCTCAAGTACCAGGGGAGTCAAATTCAAGCACCCAGTCGAGTTGGTAGCAGAGAGAGACGACGGTTCCAGTCAAATCCCAGCTGAGTCTAGAGTAGAGGAGCTTACCCCAAGTCTACGTCAAGGACCCGCGTGCAGCTTCCTCGATTGCTACGACTTCGACGACGAAGCTAGCCACGACGTTGACTGCTTCCCATCATTTTATTGGTGAATTTCTCCGATCCCAATTGTGCCAGGAATTCTCACCCCAGAAGCCAACTTTAATCCTGATAATTGTTTATTAGTTCCCCGAACTACGGGGTTTCCCTTTTTACTTTCTCCATACGTAGTAATGGGAAAGTATTGTATTCATGAAAAAAATCGACTTCCAGATTTCTACGGAAATACATGTTTTGAGGTCCCTAGAACACGTTTAGAATATTTTCGGAATGATGTCTGTGTGTATGTTAGTGTGGGTGCTCTAACTCAAAAAGTAAGTGCCATATCGTTACCAAACTTCATTTATAACACTTTAACATTAGCATAAAGAACTGATTAGTTTTTGGACAATAACGGATAACCGGAAGTCGAGGTTTATTCGAAACCCGATTCGGTTTTTGTGATATTTCTTCGTTAACATATCATTATTGTATTTACAATTCTATAAAAAAGTTATAGAGAATGTAATTTCCTACAGTTTTCATTTGAAACAATTTTCTATAGGAGTTATTGTTTAGGAGTTATTTATAAATAACCGGTTTTTCGGTTTCCGTTAAATATCTCCTTAACAACATCGTTATTGGTAATCTTCGTAAGGACCAAAGTTGTAGAGAATAATATTTCTTCCAAGTTTTGTTTGAAACTAATTTTCGTAGAACCATCCATTTCGGATATATTTCGCTTTTTCTTAATACCAGCCTACAGCGCCAATACCATGTAGCGGTGAATTCTGTAAACATTCAAACGGCAACGACGTGTCTTCTTTTACGATATGAAATAATAATTTTGCCTTATAATGCTACTCATGATAATTTAAATATCTATACCCCAAATATGGAGAAAGTCATGTGTTGGCCACATCAGATTTTTGTAATGTATTTTTCACGTTCCTTCTATAATCATCTTTGCTCTTATCGAAGTGTTTAATGAATTACTCCTTTTTTGGATTGAACGGTGAGTTTTTATTAATTATTATAAAAACCTTCTCTTGTCACATTTACCTCTAAAAACCCTTGGCCATACGTTCATGACGTCGACTCCTTTCTCGGAACCCCCACCACTGTATAGGCACCCTAAGTGCTTCCTTGAGAGGGGAGTACCTCATGCTCCACCACAGTTGAGTTATCCGAGCGACTCAACCTCAGATTATTCCATTTGTATGCCCTTTGCCTGTTGGCGCGAGTCAAAATAGGGTTGGGGATGTTACAATATATGTGTGTGTGTGTGTGTGTGTGTATACATACATACCATATTTAATCGATTGAAAGCTGATCGTTTTTTACCTTTTTACCATTGCAGAAATCGCCACTCTGCTTAGAATCGGTGTAAAAAAGTAGTCAATGAATTTATGTCCGTAGTTACATTATAATGCGAGATATAAGCGTATTAAAGTGGAAGTAAACTATCTACTTTAACTGTATGCAAAAATGAATCAAAATGACTGAACACCTACAAAGAAATAAATTATGTAAATAATACGTGGGGCGTCAAAGTCGTAAAAAACGCAGCGATAGAGCTCGTATGCATAAGGAGCTACATATGTACACGTTTCATTTTACTCGTGAATTGAAACATTTGCCTTTCCTACCCCTCTCTCCTCGCTCCTCTTACCTATCTTGTTTCAGTGTGTCTAGCATGCACGTATTGGGATTTCCCGAGTGAATAGTCACTTCCTCGTGCATTAGCAGCATAGCAGCCAACTTGGGAGAATAATTTAAGAACAATAGTGAAAAGGAATGCCCAGGTGATACTAGTGTAGTACTAACATATGTTATGTAATACAGTGTCCGCATTTGATTGACGAGAAACGGCTATTTTTATGAGAATAAGATCCCGGGGGATAACCAGGTCAAACTACTCTTTTAGTAGGAGTTGTTATGAATAAGTGAATAAAACATATTTTATGTCACTGTAATTTTAGTTAATACTCTTTATTTAATTACGAACTGAAAATCTGAGGCATTCATACTTGTTGGCATTTTGTAATAAATGACCCCAGCTCTCTCATCACTTTAAAATCAAAATTTTTCCTTGAGTGGCCTTGTGAAAAGTGGGGGGTCAGCTTACAATCGGTGTCGGCTTACAATCAATTAAATATGGTAAATATATTATATAAAGATGCTTCTTACACATGATACATCCATACATATCTATAAAGTAAGGTGTTCATATGTATGTATGTATGTTCTACTAAGGCTCAGAAACTACAACACGCAGAAAAAAGAGGAAGGTGTCATATTAACCGTTATCATGTGTACCGTGGTGTAGTAAGGTTTTTAAACCAATTCGGTGTACTATTTAATTATAAAATATTTTCGTTTATATGGGATTTTCATTTAAAATTTTTTCATAAATTTCTCGAATTTTTTAACTCCTTACATATATATCGCAGACATATGTTCTCGTAGACTTTTTTGTGGTAAATTATCTCATCTTTTGGAATAATTTTTTAAAAGAGGAGCTTACAGATCAAATAAGACGAATTGAAGGGAAAATCTTATTTTTCATTATTGCTCAGCATTTGGATATACTTAGCAACCGATGTAAACAAATTACATTTGAACTATAAACATATCATAAATGTAGAAGTAGTTGATGAAATACTCATTTAATATCTTCTGATTTGATTGTATGTTTTTCGTTCATTATCTATGGTCTTCTATACACAGGTTAATTCTGCGCATAAACATTAGTGAACTGTTTCTTTTTCTGTAATCGTGTCATTCGCATTATAGGTATGTTTGGATAAAAGTTAAATTGTTTTTATATGCCTTTTGTCTTATTTTATTTCATATTCTGTTTAAGTGAAAATTACTGAAGATATATAATTCAATTACTACGTTAAAGTTTTTGTGTTTTGTTTTTTGTTGATTTTATTTAAAAATCTGATGTGGCCAACACATGACTTTCTCCATATTTGGGGTATAGATATTTAAATTATTATGAATAATATTACGAGGCAAAATTATTATTTCGTATCGTAAAAGAAGACACGTCCTTGTTGCCGTAAATTACGTATAGTTTGAATGTTTACAGAATTCACCGCTACGTGGTGTTGGCAATATATACTGGTATTAAGATAAAGCGAAATATATCCGAAATGGATGGTTCTACGAAAATTAGTTTCAAACAAAACTTGGAAGAAATATTGTTCTATAACTTTGGTCCTTACGAAGATTACCAATAACGATGTTTTTAAGGAGATATTTAACGGAAACCGAAAAACCGGTTATTTATAAATAACTCCTAAACAATAACTCCTATAGAAAATTGTTTCAAATGAAAACTGTAGGAAATTACATTCTCTATAACTTTTTTATAGAATTGTAAATACAATAATGATATGTTAACGAAGAAATATCACAAAAACCGAATCGGGTTTCGAATAAACCTCGACTTCCGGTTATCCGTTATTGTCCAAAAACTAATCAGTTCTTTATGCTAATGTTAAAGTGTTATAAATGAAGTTTGGTAACGATATGGCACTTACTTTTTGAGTTAGAGCACCCACACTAACATACACATACACACAGACAGACATCATTCCGAAAATAGTCTAAACGTGTTCTAGGGACCTCAAAACATGTATTTCCGTTGAAATCTCGAAGTTGATTTTTTTCATGAATACAATACTTTCCCATTACTATGTATGGAGAAAGTAAAAACACGGGTCGTTAAGGTGTTTGTTTATCATGGAAACAGTTTATCAATAAAAACGGACTTGAGTATTTCATGCTAACACGCAAGTTTTTTCCTATGCTCATCCATTTTGCGTTTCAATAATAATTAGATACTTTTTTGTAATATATAATATCGTTTTGAATTAAAAGAGAGTTTTATCAATTGGAAATAAGGTTCATTCTTGAGTAATTGTTATTTTAATACGAGAACTAAATTAGATTAACATTTTGAACAAGTAACGCAGTGAATTTCGAAAGATTTTATTTGAATAATACTTTTGCTGAACTTTATTATGTCTTCTGAACTAAAATTAAGAATTCGTGTCTGCGGTTCCATGGGTAAAATGTAAACACTACCGATACACTCACGTAATTAATTACGTTAGAAAAGTAAAACATTTTACTACATTATTTAAAATCGATTCGTTCGAATATCTCAATCTATTATTCAATTAATTACGATGGAAAACACAATTAAGATCAATAATTTTATATCTACCTATTTAGAGTAATAATAGGTATTCTTATTTAGGTTCTCCTGTTATTATGTTGACATACAAACTCATATTCCGCGTAATCAATATTTACTCATCACTACGACACGCTATTTTGTGATTGTTGGTTGTTTATTTAGCAACTGAATAGAAAGCGTCAGTCGCCATCATCAGAGACATTGAGCTTTAGGAGATTATTCGTTGGTTGGTTTTGGTTAGTTTGTTGTTTTCATTTGCTTTCGTTTCGTGTCCATTTTTTGTGTTCTTTGTTTGTTTTCTTTGTTTTCGTTCGTAGATGTTCATTTTGTATTCTTTGTTTATATTCTTTGGTTGTGCTCTTGATTTTTGTTCCTTGATTACTTATTTGTCGGTTTACACCTTTTATCTGGCATAACCCGGGCATCGCCGGGTACTTTCAGCTAGTATACCTATATATACAGTGGAATCCCAATATAAGGTTCTCCCATTTATGGTTTTCCTGCATTTAAGGATGTATTTTGCAGCTCTGACCTAAGTCCATGTAAATAATGTATTATATTACCCAATTTAGTGTTTCTCGATTTTGTGAATTGCCTGCATTTAAGCGACAAAATTCTGGCCCCTAGACGGACATCACCTCGATTTAAGGTGCGTTTGCACAATGCGGCACGACAATATATTATTTAGTAGAGTTGTAATGTAATAATTCACACTATTCATTGACGATGCAAGACAGATCAGCATTGTTACATTAAATAATTAATATTTTGTCATGCTGTTTCATCAATCCACCTTTAATCCTTAAGTCATCTTTTATGTAATTTACGAAAGTTGGGGTGACGTCATTACGTGGACATGGATTTTGTTACGCTCTGGATTCCAGGCTCTTTAATGTGACACGTTAGCTAGTTGTACCACTTGTGTGTACTACGGACAGATTTACCATGTTAACCCGAAAGAAGACAATCCCCTAAAAATGGGAAGGTTTACTCAGAAAAATGCTTCTTTTACATCGAGGTAATGTTATTCAAAGTTTGGATTACATACTCATCCATCGCTGGAGCAATTCTCTACCCTGCACAAGACAAGCAATCATATTTGAGTATTTCACATAAAGTGCTGAAATTTAACAAATGTGCTTAAAATCTAATGAATACAAGGGCGTGGGAAACTCAATCTGCTAGTGTTGTCATTTTGTGTGCACTCTCAGCCAATTACATGCGCTGATGCATATACCAACGCTCACCGCACTACTTCATTGCTGGATAAATTATTCAAAGCTCGTATAACTTATCTCATATGATCCATGCGAGATCAACTACCATATTTACTTGAGTAATTCCCATACCCATGTAATGCCCGCAACCCAGTTTTTCTGTTAAATATTCAAGAAAAATGGAATTCGTGTAATGCCTGCACTTCCAAAATTTCGATTTTGATATTTTACGGCAACATCGGTTGAATAATCTATCTGGAGCAGTCTCATGATACAATTATGGCAACAAGCAAATATTTAAGAAGTAACTTCTAAAAATGACTTTTAATACTTTTTAATGTACATAATTATTAAAAATTGATATCCAATATCATTATATTACACGAAGAATACTCGAAAACCTATTTTGAAGTAAAGCTCCTTGATAATGCAGAAAGCTTCCATTTTCAGTTGTTATACATTCTCAAGTTTTTATAAAATGCACGGTATATTGCTCCTACCGAAAAACGCTGACTCAATACATCACGCCAGGCACGAAGTATTAAGCAGGTGTTTCGAGGGTGGTCTACCCCCAAAAGATGAATGGGCATATCTCATGTAATGTCTGCACCCCCCAATTTGATGGAAACTTTTGGAGGAAAAGTGCAAGTATTACATGAGTAAATACTGTACATCATGTATACATCATTGTATACGAACTTAAAAAATCTGATGTGGCCAACACATGACTTTCTCCATATTTGGGGTATAGATATTTAAATTATTATGAACAGCATTATAAGGCAAAATTATTATTTCATATCGTAAAAGAAGACACGTCCTTGTTGCCGTAAATTACGTATATTTTGAATGTTTACAGAATTCACCGCTACATGGTGTTGGCACTGTATACAGGTATTAAGATAAAGCGAAATATATCCGAAATCGATGGTTCCACGAAAATTAATTTCAAACAGAACTTGGAAGAAATATTATTCTCTACAACTTTTGTCCTTACGAAGATTACCAATAACAATGTTTTTAAGGAGATATTTAACGGAAACCGAAAAACCGGTTATTTATAAATAACTCCTAAACAATAACTCTATAGAAAATTGTTTAAAATGAAAGTTGTAGGAAATTACATTCTCTATAACCTTTGTATAGATTTGTATATACAATAATGATATTTTAATGGAGAAATATCACAAAAACCGAATTGGGTTTCGAATAAACCTCGACTTCTGGTTATCCGGTATTGTCCAAAAACTAATCAGCTCTTTGTGCTCATGCTAAAGTGTTATATATGAAGTTTGGTAACGATATGGCAAGTCCTTTTTGAGTCAGAGCACCCACAAACACATACATCCACACACACAGACATCACTCCAAAAGTCTAAATGTGTTCTAGGGATCAAAATATCTAATAAACTATCGGTTTTTCGAAACATTCCTATCACATACACACAGACAATATCGAGAAAATAGTCAAAACGTGTTCTAGGGACCTCAAAGCGTGTATTTTCGTTGAAATCTCGAAGGCGATTCTTTTGGTGATCACAATACTTTCCCATTACTTCATATGGAGAAAGTAAAAATTGAAACGATCTGCATGCTCGGTTGATTCCTGCTATAGTAAGTACATCTTGAATGTGTTTATTTACATAAATGTTTTAGGAAAGTTTGTCGCGGAAAAATGATTGCAAATGCACAGCTAGGAGGTCACAACCATGAAGTTACAACTAATTTCATCTCCAAATCAAAAGTTTAACAAATCATCTTCGCCGGAGCACTTGCAGTATGATTCTCAGCCATTCTCATTCCGTGAAATCTAACGAATGAAAAAATTGATCGTAACCACTTCAAATCAATCAACATTAAAAGCTGCAAGGTTTTTTCGCTAACTGTGCATTTCTTCTCTTGTGGTTACTTATCCACTGGGATGAGCATATGTTTACCATCACTGCCGGCTGCAATATCACCCCTCTCCTGCCTCTTTATGCATTTGCCATCTCCTACACCCCATTCACCGTTTTAAGTAATAGACAACATTTGTATCTGGTAACAATGTCAGCGGTGAAAATTAATATGTACATATACTCAGCGATTAGCTGAAAAAATTAAGAACCGGCTCTAAAAAACAAGTTCAAGGAAATTTGTATGAATGTGGCAGGAGGCCTACCTGCCAGGGGAACCAGATCGCTCCATTTCATCACACACGTCAGCAGCATAGTTCTCTTTCTTCAGAAATTTAGTATTACCGTTCCACTAACTTAACAAGTGTTCGATTCGTAATATATTATATTTCATACACTGTTGGTAATTGAATGTCGGATAGGGCAAAATGTACTTGAAAGGACGAAAATCAATAAATTTTCATATTATCTAAAAATCTAACAACCGGCTTGCAAATTCAGAGAAAAATTAAAAAAAAGGTTGCACGAGTCGGCTTGAGCTCATTAATGCATATACTTGTACATATTATATTTCAATCTCTTCCAATCATTTCTCTCGGCCATGTAGAAGTGAATCACACTGTATGGGCTTATGGGTGTGAACAGGTCAATATGCTGGGCAACTCACTGACAGTGTAGCTTTTCCCTGTGATGGTAAAGTAACACCTAACATACTGGCATTGCAATGTTGAGTGTTGTTTTTTCATGCAGGTATACAGACAGTGTTTTCTGTGCGGCGTTAAAAACACTCGCTAGTTGTGCCATTCGTGTGCATGTCTATCTCGTTTTGTGGAAAAGATATTTATTTAATTCGGTAATATTTTATTAATATGGGTACCAAAATGAGTACGCTTATTTTAAGGGAAAATGTTTCCATTATTCATCAAGTTGAGGCCCATCCAAATGTGGCAAACTGTCTTAGACTGGCTCCATCTTTTTTGAGCAACGTTATCTCTCTGTATTCTTAATATTTGTTTTAATTAATAAGAATTTGATATTAATAAACTGCTGTTTAGTCTTTAAATATTAGACTACCCCCATTTATGGTATTACTCGATTTAATGTACAAAAAACTTGTTCCCCAGGCAAACGTTAAATGGGGATTCCACTGTATATAGATGCTTCTTACACATGATATATCTCATTATATATATATATATATATATATATATATACACACACACACACATACACACATGCACACTATTAATATGTGCTTGCATTCTGTAAGCATTTTGTATCACCTTAATATAAAAAGAGCCAACAAATAAATTTTAAACACGAAAGTTTGCACCTCTGCACCGATTTACGTTTTTTCCTCTTTGGAAAATATTGGGGTAAAAACAACCCCTAAAATTTATAATTATAAAAATTTTATACTTTTCATCATTTGTCACGAATACCTAACATTTCTGCAAAATTTCATCGATGTAGCACCTCTATAAGTGCAAGTTTCCAAACCCGCCACTGAACATGTTTAGCAGTTTTTTATAACATATCCGATTGTAAATGGTCAACAATTACTACTATCTAGAAATGTCACAATGGTGATTTTTATTCTTTTTTATGTGCGTGTCTATTAGTGATATCCGTTCACATGCTCGTTCTTGGCTTCTACCAAACGGATTTTCATGAAATTTTATATTAAGGGGTTCCAGTAAAAAAAACAATATGAAAAACACATATTCCAATCAGGGGTACCATTTTACTGGCGAAAAAAATGAACTTTCCATCATATCTTTTAAGTATTGGTCATATCAAAATAGTTCTCAAATAACACTTGTAGAACTATTAATGTAGAGTAGAGGCGACTCCCGAGATTCGACAGTTCGAGATTCGACAAATTCAAGATTTCGACACAGCCGATTGAATTGGGAACTAGTTTATATGAAGTAATTTTCGTCACGACCAACCACACGAGGATTAGTTTCAGTGTAGACATAGTTATTTCTGCTCTAATTGTTTGAATTTGTGCTGATTTCACTCTTTTTTCTGTTAACCTTTTATTTAAATTTATTTTATTGATTTACTTATAAATTTATCACTTGACATGGCATCTAAAAGGAAATCTAATAGTGATAATGCAAGTGAATCAAATAAGAGTGCATAAGACTCATAGTTATGAATTGAAATTAGAAATTTTAATGCATGTTGAGAAAGTTGAAAGCTATACTGAAATCGCACGATCATTGGAAATGTGTCGTTCAACAGTCCTAGGCACGGTGTTGTGATTCCTAAAATGGAAAAACTTTTAAAACTTTGGGTAGATGATCAGTGTCAGAAATACATTCCTATTAGTGAGATCATGATTAGAGCAAAGGTCCAGTACGACTCACGCAAGCCGGACCGGGCTGGTCTGTAGCACATACCTGCATACATCTATCTATATATACAACTACATATCGCAGCAAAAATATGAAAGTTATTAAAAAGCACAAAATAACTTGCAGCCTTGCCAGTTAATTTAAGGTTATGCAAACCTGCCCTTCTCTTAAATCTGTCAAACCAGCCATGACTTGCACTAAATGGAGGCTCATCAACAGAAATTTCATCCATCCTTTTCTTCAAATCCTCATAGAGATCCTTAGCTTTTGCTCTAATCATAGTCTCACTAATAGGAATGTGTTTCTGACACTGATCATTTACCCAATGTTTTAAAAGTTTTTCCATTTTAGGAATCACAACACGGCGCCTAGGACTGTTGAACGACACATTCCCAACAATCGTGCGATTTCAGTATGGCTTTCACCTTTCTCAACACGCTTTAAAATTTCTACTACTACTACTCATTCCTCCATTTAAATAACATGAGAATGGATGAGGCACATTTGATTTAATTTTTAAATTACGTAAAATAATCATACAAACAAAAATTTATTTTTTTTCCTTTTTAATGCAAAAAATAACTTATACATTTAAAATATTTATTTAATTTATTCATAATTTAACATTGCTGTATTAACATATTAGTAATGTTATTTTATGTTTATAGAATGTGAGGGGAGACTTCTGCCCGAGATGCGGGAATGTATCTCCAGATTATAACATGCAAGTCTATGGTAAAACGGCGTTCGACATTCGACCATGTTTTCAAGAACACATCCCTGTCGAATCACGGGAGTCGCCTGTATTTCCTTTCCTATACATTTTTATTTTAGGAGTAGCTGTCATCAAGAAAATCAAATAAGAAAGTATTATTCGAGTTGAACTTATAAAATTTCTTGCATGGTTACTTCTTCATTGTTGCTAACATAAACTATCTCAAAAATATCTTTAATTTCCTTGTGTGTGCATGCAATATTTGTAAATATATAGGAAGTAAATGGATTATTTATGATGAAGAATAGAACTTTAAAACTCTGTATATAATTTCTTTCAAATACCCCAATCCATGAAATATGCCCATTTGTGATATGCTGTACACTTTCCTAACTTGTTAGGGTTATATTATAAATATTTTCCTTACTATGTAACCATTTATAGGTTATTAAAATACTTCTCATTTTCTCTTAATAATTACCTTTGGCATTTTGTGCAATCTTCCCCAAGAACTTTCTTTTCTTGCTTCTTTCAAATCAGTAAGAATCTCACGACGAACTTCCACAGGCAAAGCTTTGAAGTTTTCATCTTGGACATCAACTTCATGGGGGTCTATCCATCTGCTCCACTTCTTCCAACCTCCTCCAACATTTCCTTTGATGCTACTTGCCTCATCTTTATCAATGCATTCTTTTGTTTCACAATAACTCATCAAATTATCATCTTCATCTGACCTACTGGCAAAGCAATTCAATCAAGATTTAGTGGATGAATCTACAATTGGATGGAAAGACTTAATACATATTACATACATCACATTATTTAATTTAATGAAACAATTTTCAATGTTTCTTTTAAATGAACTTATTACCGTATTTACACATGTAATACCCACACTTTTTTCCTGAGATATGCCCCTTTACCTCTCGGTGGTAGGCCACCCGCGAAACGCCTGTAGTGTTACGTGGCAAAGAATGAATTCATTGTTTCCTGAAAGGTGCCGAATGCTGCGGATTTCACCTTTAATTTTATGTGATTCATGCTTAAATTTGAAGAACACAATGGCAATGGGCAGGTTGAACTGCGCTCTGCTCTCTGAGGTGTGCCGATGGGTGCTCACAGCATGGCGTAAGTGACGAAACTGTGATCAAAGGTTTTAAAGTGACTGAAAGTTTGAATTCATTGGATGGAGCTGAGGACCATTACTTATGGGGTGATTATGTTGCAGATGAAGACCAGATCAGTAATTAGGTATTAGAAAAAAACGAACGTGGAATTCCTAAAGACGCCCTTGAAATGCGAGTTAAATAAATTCTTTGTTTAAAAATTTGGGATTTTATGATATTTCTTGTTCTCATTGTAATTTTTACGGGTATTTACATACAATGGAGCCTTAAGACCTAAATCGATTTATAATTATGTTAAGAAAGAATTAAAAAGTCGTCCAATTAGATGTAAGGATTTAGTTTGTGCACATAATTTATAAGTTTTCTTTTATGAGAGGTGCACTCTTTTCAGTGATGGTAGCATATCCATCATTATTCTGAACATTTAGCGAAAATAAAGCATGTACACTGTGCAGTGACTCAAAACGGAACCTTTTACTGACCTTCAAAATACGCTACCAACTTCTTTCCTTATACAGTGAAACCTCAATTTTGCAGTCTCTGATTTTATGTTTTTTCCAATGTTGTGCATTTTTTGTCTGGTCCTGGCCAAATGCTCATAAGAACAATGTAGAATTTTATCCGATTTTACGTTTCTTTGAATTTACATTTCCCCCGAATCTGCTTCTTATTTTTCAAGTTCTGACAATGGAAATTTACCCGATTTTACGTTTTCAATTTTCTATTTCAGAAAATGCGAAGAAGCACCGCTCGTATTCAAAATTAAAAACAGGCTTTATCCAACAGTTATAGTCGTAACTTTGTCAAACTCATGTTTAAATAGGCATATGTTTACATAAGAAATGTTTGCAAGCCCACATGGCAATACATTTATTGGCTGATCCAAAAAAAGAGCACATTTCATGCTTAACGTTACTCTTGCATAGTTGCAGCCATTTTTTTGTACGAAGTTTATATCAACACGACGCTAGGCATTGCGTATACCATATTTACTCATGTAACCAGCGCACTCCTAATTTTGGGATGGTTCGGAGGGGAAAAATTAATTTGAGCCAGAATAAGTTTTTTTTTTAAGTCACCAATTCCCACTTCCTGAAACAAGTTCCACTCAAGTTAAGCATCTTCTCCCTTCTATGTGATGCAATTAATTGGATGATCTCTTTATGACGATACTAGCAGAAATCTCTTCCTTGATAGTCCTCTTTTGTTAACCCCTTAACTGTTTTTGTTGTATTATTATGGAACTTCGTCCCCACTTCTCTGTTTTTGACGTAATATTACGCACCGACAGAGTTTCACGTACTGCCTGCTCATCTATGAACGGGAACTTCCCTACGTGGATAGAGAATTTTTTTCGTGTATCGTCTCATGAGTAAATATTGGAAGGTTAGGAAGAAACAAGTCCAAACACTTGAGATGGGGATTTCTGTCTTCCTTTCGAACGATGAAATCTTTCATTCGCAACAAAATTTCACCTTTCCGAATTCCGTGAAGTAGATGAGGAAAAAGGACCAAACTTGAACCTACCTATTCTCAAGCCGGCAAACCCTCAGTAGTCATTGAACTGTAGTTATTAGTTAGTCGGCATTTTCTTTCTGCCTACTTTTGTGAGTTTTTGCCTGCAGCACTGGCATAACTTACACATAAATATGCGTATATAGGTGACTCCTGAGATTCGACCGTTCGAGATTCAACCAGCTCAAGAATTAGACCGGTTGAATCGACCTAGCCGATCGATCAGTCGAATTAGAAAATAGTTTACATGAAGTAATTTTCGGCCTGCCCGACCACGAGAGGTTTAGTTTCAGTCTAGACATCGTTATTTCTGCTCTAGGCTGGTCGTCCATTGGATGCGTGTTCGTCCGAACTCAGTTCGTCAGAAAACGTGCGTAAACGTGCGAACAGTCCCATCTAATTGAAATACATTGAAGGTCATCCACTAGACGCCATTTCATTCGTGTTTTCGGACGAATAGTTGCGAAGTGCGAACGATCCCATTCCGTTGGGATTTTCGCAAGCAGTCGTGCGATTTTGAACCTGTTGATAATCTCCTTCTAGAAA
This sequence comes from Uropetala carovei, assembly GCA_036926305.1. Lineage (NCBI taxonomy): Eukaryota > Metazoa > Arthropoda > Insecta > Odonata > Petaluridae > Uropetala > Uropetala carovei. The sequence goes on from JAXCHB010000224.1 coordinate 140,286, forward strand.
CCTTCCGGAACTTTGCTTTTTTCTGTTGTTAATTGAAATTTCTTGATTCATACGAAAATAATAATAAAAAACTTCGCTTCATTATCTTTTAGATCCTTAAATAAGTGATGAAATTCCCATAGCGAATTTTTTTAAATAAAATATCATTAGTCCAAATTGTTCTCCGCTTCGCTTCATTATCTTTTAGATCCTTAAGTAAGTGATGAAATTCCCATAGTGAATTTCTTTTTAATAAAATATCATTCGTCCAAATTGTTCTTCATTTGGCCATCATACGTCTAACTAGGAAAGAATTTTCTAAAAATAATAGTTCAGACCGTTCCACCTTGGTAACTGAAAATGCCATTCGCGCGTAAACTGCAGGCAGTGGACACTCCCTCATCGTCGGAAATTGTACAAAATGGTTCGCACGTTTTCTGACGCACTGAGTTCGGACGAACACGCATCCAATGGACGACTAGCCCTAATTGTTTGAATTTGTGCTGATTCAACATTCAACGGTTCATGATTCGACCACATTATCAGGAATGCATCCCTGTCGAATCTCGGGAGTAGCCTGTGCTTCATAGAATTCGACGTCTTTTATGAATATAAACATAGACGCAAGCATATTGCAGAGAATTTACTATCGATACTCACAATTTATATAACCTGTTCAGAAATCCTCGTGTAAGACGTGGGCCCCCTTTTTCCCCCGGCATTTCAGAAAAAATATGCAAGGGGTACACAAGTAAGTACGGTTAACGCGGTAATCCATTTATGTATCTGTCATTTTAGTAGGAAGTTGACGACATCTACATGACGCTTGGCGTTGTTTATAAACGTGGCAATCCATTAATTAATTTTTGGCCAGAAATATGGATAATAAAGCAAAAGGAAAGTATTTACAATAAGTAAAAAAATTAATATCTTAGCTCAACTTGATGTGCATGTTGGAACACATATCAAACTTCTTGACTGGTTAAAAAAATAAAATGTTATGTAAGTTAGTTTATTTGCAATTTCATTGTTATTGTGTTCAAACGTATATTTTACCCAAGTTATGATATGAAGCAACCCACATTTTACTTTATTTTAAATAATCTTCATTTCCCCCATTTTACACTTTCCTCGATTTTACGTTTATTTTAGGTGGTCCCTTAAATGGTGTAAAAGTGAGGTTTCACTGTAATATAATACTGTTGAATGTCAATTTTTTGTGATTGATTGCGTTAGAATAGGCATTAAAAGCTGATTTAATAGCTACGTCTTAAATACATGATTTTTGCTGCTTATGCATCATCAGACTCAACTTCAGATAGAGTAGTTTACCGATGTTGCCGTTAAATAACAAAATTGGAATTTTTAAAGTTCGAGTTTCGATTAATTCGAGATTTCGATCCCGCCGATTGATAATATACGCGGAATAAACTTTGTGTAGTAATTGGTTCCGACCAACCACGCGAGGTGTAGTTTTGGTGTAGTTATATCTGCTCTAATTGTTTGAATTTGTGCTGATTTCACTCTTTTTTCTGTTAATCTTTTATTTAAATTTATTTATTTTATTGATTTATTTATAAATTTATCACTTGACATGACATCTAAAATAAAGTGACCAGATCTCCAAAAGCTCAATGCTGTACAAAATGAAATAACATACAAAATACAATACATATTTCTGAATCTGTTTAACAAAATAAAAACATTTCGATAATACATCAATATTGAATTATTAAAAACAACAATTTTAACAAAGATAATAAAATCCAATTTTTTTATTAACCATATACTAATTCTCCAAAGTCATACCCTCCTCGCGGTGCGTTTGAAGTTACATATTTTTCTTAAACAAACAAATACAAAATAAAATTGGAACAAATCATGTAATTAACCGTAACATAAATTAATTCATTTTTCAAATTACTTCACTTACTTTTCGAAACTTGTGACGATGACTTGAAAAAACTATAAAACTTTGCAGGTGCGCTGCGGACTGTGACAGGTGACATATGCTAAAACCACAGAAACCAGCTACAACCATAGATTTTTCTGAAGTGGTATGAGTGATACATTCACTTTGACAAAAAACCATGGGTGTAGTAGTGAAACAAAACCATGAAGTATAGAGCTACAACCACACCACGGAAAACAAATTATTGTTCTGCATTTAAGTACTTTTTATTTATATTGCTGACATAAATAATAAAAACAAATTATTGCATTTATTATCAATTTTGGCGGGCAAATTTTTAAAATGCTGTACGTTTTGCTGTACACTTTCCAATGCTGTACAATACAGCATAATGCTGTATGTCTGGTCACTTTAATCTAAAAGGAAATGTAATAGTGATAATGTAAGTGAATCAAATAAAAGAGTGCATAAGACTCATAGTTATGGATTGAAATTAGAAATTTTAAAGCGTGTTGAGAAAGGTGAAAGCCATACTGAAATCGCACGAACGTTGGGAATATGTTGTTCAACTATTAGCACTTACGTGAAACAGAAGGAGAAAATTCTAGAACGTGATAAATTCAGATAATTTGATAACAACAATAAACAGTCCTAGGTGCGGTGTTGTGATTCCTAAAATGGAAAAACTTTTAAAACTTTGGGTAGGTGATCAGTGTCAGAAACACATTCCTATGAGTGAGACCATGATGAAATATTTTTAACTAGCTTTACCCGTGCAGAGCATCTGTGAGCTAGTCTAACTTTACTGCTCAATATCTTAAATTTCTTTATACACAACATTTTCGATTTCTTGATTTGTAGATACAATAATTAGAGAGTCAAATGATCTTACTCGTGAGAGACCTACGTAAAGTTGACCATGACTAAAAACTGGTTTTGGTAAGTAAAGACAGATTTTGTCAAAAGTATGACCCTGCGGGTCCATCTAGAAAAAACATTTCGGTCTCTCCCTTTGATTACCATATATTGCATCAAGTACTGTTTCTACGGCCATTCGTTGCTCATCCTTAAGTTTTTCTGTATTTGTACTGGCTTTAGCTTGCTCTTCTAAAATGTCAAAGGAGTATAAATTCAGAATAGCTGAAGATAGATTTTCAACTGGCAGTTTAAGTTCGCTCAGACTCAAACCATTAGCCAGATTTTCAACTGGCAGTTTAAGTTCGCTCAGACTCAAACCATTAGCCTTGAGTAGTTCATCGATTTCTGCAAGCGTGTATTGTGGTCCAGTCTCTTCAGAATATCTATGTATAAAATCTTCACACATTGCATCTTTATGCTGAGCTCAAAGTTCAGGAACATTTTCCGGTTCTCCAAATCCACAGATTATTGCGAATAACATTCGCAGATAACTCGGCATTTTCATCTAAGCCGCTTCAGTTAGCGTATCATGCCAAATTCTATCACCTTCAAGAAGTCCAAGTTCTCTACACGCCTCTTGGAAAGTCTCACATAGTACCTCATTGATAGTCTTCAGACTCTTGAAACCAATCGCACCCTTATTTCGTGTGAGTAACATACGCAGATAGTACCTTTCATTATCTTTTATACTAACTACCGGCATTCTCCTGATCACTCCTTCTCCTCCTCGTTGGCATCTTATCCATTTTGTCCCATTCTTATCGAAAACAGTACTTTGGTATATCTGTGTAAGTGTAGTTACGTGCTTGTTCGTCAGTTTGATTAAGTTTGAACCATGCAGTTAACATTCTTTGTTTTGTAGATGCCCTTGCAACTGCCTGATCTTCTTGTCCTTCATGATAAATTACGTTGTTGTTCAGGCAAATGTACTGCTAATCTGAGTATAGAGTGAGACTTTTCTGACATGGTGAACTCATTCATTCGCCACATTGCTTCTGGAGTACTAACATATCTTCCATCAAGAAATGTTGATATTTCATCGTGATCGACTATTCCAGTACTATTTTCCTTTTCCAGTCTAACTGATGCGGCATCATGTCTTTGTAGACGTATTTGTAGAGGTACTTAACACTTTTGACAGAGGCACATACTTCTACGTTGATATGTGCGTTGAATTTCTTTAAGAGCCAAGGATTATACAGAACGGCCCATCGACTATCAACATCATATTGACCAATTTAAACAGGAGTTCTGGATCTTCTTCTGTAGATATGGTATCCATTAACGTTTTCTTCAGTTGTCTCTCTGAACTCCTTCGGAAAGTTTTTAAAACATGCACCTTCCTTCATGCAAGGCGAACACTGATTAAGTGTACCACAGGGACCATGAATCACTTCGTTACAATCTCGTACAGCTTTGGGTTGGCATTCTTATCGGGTATCTTGGCACTTACGTACTTGTCAATATCATCTTTTGTGCATATTTTTCAACCTGAATGTAACGTCAGTAAAATGTGAGCATGAGGTAAGCCTCGCTTTTGAAATTCAATTACGTAGATTTTGCAATGACAATTCCGAATAGATTGCATTTTAAAATATCATCCAAGAGCTCTGCTAATTTTATTTTAAAAACTCGGACTATTATGTATAGTCTGTTTTCAGGTCGTTGAATGCCTTGCATTGCATTCAAAATCTCAGGCCAGGTCGGGTTGCAAGTGAAGGTAAGAAAAAGATCCGGTCGTCCAAACTTTCTGACTATAGCCATTGCGTCTTGATAATTTTGCTGCATATCGTGGATTTGCTTGGAATGTTGAAGGTAATATTATCATCTTACCTGTTCGCATGTTCTCATTTTTTGCTTGAGACTCTACTGCATCTAACAGTCCTTGGTAAATCTTTCTGATTCATTCGCAGATAGTTCAATCGGGCTCCTTGCGTCTTCACGTAAGCGTCGACGACGTATTGCTGGAATAATTTTCCACTGCTATGCAAGAGACTGAAACCGTTACGCACAGAGAGTCGATAAGTGAAATACTGTAACTGTGTGACTCGAACTCGCTCAGCTGATCGTTTTTCTTCTACATGTTCCATTCCGATATGCCAACCACACTCGCCTCTCGGGAAAAGTAAAGGGTAGACCATCGGATCACTTCATCGATTCATTGGTGAAATCTTCTTGCAAGTATCTCCTATCGGGTAAATGCAAATATCTCGGTTGGCCGGTGGTTCACCGTCATCACCAACAAATATTACTGCAACTTCTGTTTTTTAAAGTAGGTGCATTATATCTTCTTAATTCTAAGTTTGGATCTTCCATAAAAACCATTCTAACTTTTACTGTTGGATTAGATTGTGTTATCCTATGCATTTGATTGTAAGAATCAGCAAACGGATTTATTTGTCGTAACATCGTATCTAATCTCTCCATTACAATTCGTGAGCGGCCTTGGTTATAATCCATGTTTGTTTGTTGCTTCAACCGAATCAAATATATACAGTTGTCCATACCCTGGTTTGTTCTGTTCGTTCGTGAATAGTGGAGAAACCTTATGGTAAATTTGTCCATGAATACGAATGCAGTAGGGTCCTATTCCTGGAGGTGCTTTGATTTCGGCAACCATTGAAGCGAGAGCTAAAGCAGCGTTGTATTCTCTGATATGTTCTCGATAATTTTTAGCTTCAGGTGAGTTTGTTGTTAGTAACCCTTTTAGTAAATCAGGCATTTCAGATAAATCTTTGAGGGAAACTTTTCCGTCGTGACAGCATATGGTGTATTCTTTAGAAGTGTTGAGTTCATTCGGCCAGTAAAGGGCACCACAGTAATTGCAAGTCTGAGTCATATTTCCACAGTTATGTTCTTCAATGGCAACTTCAAGTTGAGAATTATCTGCATCAGGTGCACGTTCATTTAATCTACGTCGTTTTGCTTGCCTTCTCTTGCGTAGTCGATTTTCTCTCGATTCCAAACTCTTCTTTGTTTTTGATTACGTTGTTCTCGTTGTTGTTCATCTTCAATGGCTCTTCGATCTCTGTCAGCTTGATTTCTTTCAGTTCTTCTTTGATTTGCTTCTTCAACTCGTTTCGCTCTTCTTCTCGCATTATAATTAACGTAACGTGTTGCTCTTGAAGCCATTACTTTTATTCTGAGCAAATAATTTGAATATTAATTAAATTAATTAATATATAGTTGCATATAAACAGTATCTAAATGGTTTTAACTTTATATTGTATTTCAATGCGATACACAGAAGCTGTTTATCACGTTGCTACAGACATTGAGTAAATAAACATTAGACATTGTTATTTGGTTGCGACATTAATACGGAAAAGTATTATCATGTATTACTTCTAAAATGGTAAATATTTTGTTTTTATTTAAATTGATGTAGTTCTACTTAGTTGTTATGTATATATATCGAATGATATTTAAAAATAAATAATTTCTGTTATTAATAATTTAACACGTAAGATTTGGCTAAATGTGATACATTCTGATGTACTTCTGTCGAAATGGTAAGTATAGCGTGGTCATTGTGTTTATTTAAATTGATGTAGTTGTTGATAATTTGTTTTGTAGAAGAAAAGTAATGATAGCATTCAATGCAGCTTATTCATGAAGTACTTTACAATGGTAAGAAAAATTCTGTATCTCTTGAAATGCTAAATGATAAAATTTATTTGTTATAAATTCTCATTGAACAAAAATGTCTCTGACCAACCAAGAGGGATTCGGGTTATTAAGTAGATGAAAACGCTTAATCATTTAAGTTCCGTAATTTTTTATGGGCTTATGATATATACCGTATTTAATCGATTGTAAGCCGACACCGATTGTAAGTTCAGTCAATTTGATTCTTTTTTTGCATATATTTAAAGATCTCGTGTTATAATGTAACTACAGACATAAATTCACTGACTACTTTTTTGCCCCCGATTCTAAGCCGAGTGGCGATTTCAGAGATGGTAAAAAGGTAAAAAAAGGTCGGCTTACAATTGATTAAATACGGTAATCTACCATATAAGATTGTACACAAATTAATTTTAAAAAGTAACATCTACTTAATAATAATAATCTTTAATACATATTTTACAATACTATACTAACATTATGATACAAAGATCTGATATGTTTCAGTGACAGCTGTTTCAGCTGTTTATACATATCCTGTTGCTTAGCAATACAATGTTATTGTGTGCCACGTATTGCCTTAGCGTTTTACTAAATAGATTTTATTGTTTCTTTATTCTTAAGTTATTTTGTGCTTTTTTAATAACTTTTATATTAATTTCGCTGCGATAAATAGTTGTATGTATAGATAGATGTATGCAGTTATGTTATCCAGCTCGTGCGAGTCGTCTGTAACAAACAACTCACGCGATCCGGACTGGGCTGTCTGCACGACATATTGCATACATCCATCTTTGCAGTTCAAAACAAAAATTTATTATTTCCTTTTTAGTGCAAAAAATAAGTTATACATTTAAAATATTTATTATATAATTTATTCATAATTTAATATTGTTGTATTAACATATTAGTAATATTATTTTATCTTTATAGAACGTGAGGGGTCTTTTTTCCGAGATGCGGGAACGTATCCTCCGATTACAACATGCAAGTACAGCCACTCCCCGGCTTACGTAAGCCCCAACTTACGTAAACTCGACTTTACGTAAACTTTACGATAAACTAAAAAAAAATTTTTAACGGGTATTGCATGCGGCGGTGGCTATAGTATCTCCCATAGATCATAAATGCAGCTATGTATATATTCCAGATTTATGGCATCTCCCACAAGGTGCTTGCATTATGATCAGTCATCTATTGCCATTGTTTCTGTTCTGATACCCGTGGCTTCGTCTCGCTATTTTCAGTGATTTTTTTACCTCATATTTTCATTACAATCATGACTGGAAAGCGACCAAGAGAGTGTAAAACTGCAGGGACTACTAGCAAGCATAACAAAATTGATTTAGAGAAAAAAATGAAAATGATAAAGAAGTATGAAGCAGGACAAAGCTTGTCTTCCATCGCACGTGAACTAGGTCTCGCTGCTTCAACAGTGAATACGATTTTGAAGGGCAGTGCACGTATAAAAGAAGATGTAAAAGGTTCAGCGCCTTTAAAATCAACAGTGATAACAAAACAACACTAGGGTCAACTTAAGTGGCATTCTTTGTTTAATTTCGGATATCTTTATATTACGTAAATTTCTAATCAAATTCAATAGCGTGTGACGCTAAGGCTAAATGCCACTTAAGTGGAATTTTTGGTTTAATTGCAGGTATTATCGATATTATTAGACATTAGGACTGCACTTCTGCTAACTTTACTGCTACCGATGTTTAGCATCGCCAACATTACCGCTACCGTTGTTCCACACTGCCAACCTTATCGCTACTGTTGTTCAGCACGCCATCTAACGTCCATCATTCCAACTACCTCCGATTATCGGGAATATTACCGCTGTTTTTATTAATTTTTATTACTTTATTATTATTGTTACTTTCGAGGCTGGAATTTTTTGTAGTTCCTGTTTTCTGTGTGAGAAATAGCACATGAATAAATAATTTCCTTAATTTATATGCATGGATTGTTTTTTTTCGGGTTGACTTATTCACTGCACATACTGTATTGCATGGGTAGTTCGGCGAATTCCGACTTACGTAACACTCGGGTTACGTAAAGTTTTGCAGAACGGAACCCTTACGTAAGTCAGGGAGTGGCTGTATACGGAAAAACGGCGTTCGACATTCAAATATTCGAGATTCAAACATGTTTTCAGGAACGCATCCCCAACGAGACTCGGGAGTTGCCTGTACTTCCAAAAACGGGGGTGCAGGTATTACATGCATGCGAGTATTACTCGAGTAAATACGGTATTTTTTGAGTTTATTTTAAAAACTTAAGGTATTACTTGCTAGTAATAAGATTAGGATAATATGTAATGGAAGCTGATTTACTAAGTGCCCCTTAATTATAATGACAACCCAATTAAATCTTCAAGGATGCTATTTCAACAAGTTAGCAATAAGTATATCATACTTATACTTTGGGTTCTGTCTCAATACTGCTGGGTGCACTCGAACTACTTGCCGTGTCCGAGTAAGAAGGTCTCCCTCTTAACCACAACCAATCGCCATTGCTGCTACCTACATTACTGTGCACTAGTTCATGAGATCTTGCTATGCTTTTGCTTTAATTTTATGTGAAATTATAGAGAACTATATAAACACTAAGTACTAGCCAGTCATATGATGGGTCGAAATAATATATCAAAAATGGAAATTTCAAAAGATAATTTTTATTCTGTTCAAAAGAAATTTTCCCTTCCCTTCCCTCTTGTATTAAAAGCATTCAAAGCATGCTTACACCCATAACGATTGAAATAACAATAGGAATTCGAGGTTTAACAATGTAATTGGTTGGCAAGGCCATTAAAATGGCAAGATTTCCACAAAATATCCTATATATTAATTTTTTAACATGTTTTTGTCATGCCCACCACTACCCGCATGCTTGTCTTGGGCATCCCACATACTTGTCTGATCACGTGACCCTCGTGCCCCCAGACCCTTGTGCCCTCCTGCCACCCTCCTACCCTCGCGCCCACGAAACCCAGCTGTCATTGCACTTCCACTGCACCTCTAGGAGCAGCAGCTCACACTTTTTAACCTCAAAAATCCAGCTGCTGCACTGGCACAAGCACCATGCATGCCATTAAGAGTGGTTTGAATACAACAGGGAAAATCTGGGCACAAGCTATTTGTATTGCAATTTTCCACAACATTTTTGCGCAAACTAAATCAGCAAGGACTTTGCAACGGCACACATCTAATTGTGGAATTATTGCTTGGAAACTGTTTGCTGAAGGTTAAAGTTGCTGGATCAAACAGACCAGCCCTAATTCTGTGAATCAGGTTTTACCCCCCAGATGAAGGAACCTTCCCTTTGGGAAAGGGTCTAGTTCCCTATTTGACATGCATTTGCAATGACGATTAACAAGACTAAGGGGCGTTTTTCTGGAGCAGCCTATTTTCAGTCTCAGCCAACTCTCTATGGCTGCATCATGTGTCAGCATCCCACAGAATATGCTGTTTGTATTGCCTGCCTCACAGCTTGCTGCAACACCTACAAATGTTGTGTACTCTAAGGCTTTGTAATAAAAGGGGAAGACTTTCCTATTAAAAACTCTTTTGATATACTTTTCTCTTTTTCTGAGCAAAAGGATTGGTAAAAACAAAGGTTTAAAAAGTAACCATCCTTTCAATACTGTCTTTGGCATGCAAAACATGCAGGCTAGTGTGAATTAAGTGTTTAACATAAGCAATTTTGAAATGTAGAGAGAAAAAGATGAACAGAATAAGAAACTTTATAATTTATTCTTCAAAATGGTTCAGATCTGAAGTTCATAGGTTAATTCCTTCTAATTTTGATCTAAAAAAGAACAAAAGCCTGCACATCAAAAAGTCAATTTTTACATGTTATTTTATGGGAAATGGAAATGTCTTCCTTGGAGTCGAACCCAGTACTTTTTCAATCACCACCTTAAAACGTGAATCGAGCATTCCTGCCAAATTTTTAACATTTATCTCGATCCTTGAGTTATTCACATTTCTATATATTTCTGTATGCTAACAACCATCCAAACCCATGTGGCAAGTGGCTCATGGATTTCTCACAAAGTTGCTTAAGCTAGTTTGTGATCAAGATATCCATATATTACTGACCATATCTCTCTTAAATAAGCAATGCAACTCTAATGAAGAAATCTTTCTCACCCCCAACTATCCTCTGAATCATGTTCCTCCTCAGGAGTAATGGCACTGGCAGGCATGGGTGGAAGATTATAGAGGTCCTCTTCCATTCCATTTTGTACTTTTCCTCTTTTTGGCTTATCTTTATTAAAATAGGAGAATAGATGTTTAGCATTACAACTCCCATTTTCTTATCAACAAAAGTCACTTTCTCATATTAACAAACAGTAGTCTTAAAATTCCATGTTTGAAAGGAAACTCCTTAGCCATAAAATTCGAATATTCAGGGACAAGACACAAGGAAGAAAACGGAAAACAAACGAAGGAAGAAAAAAGAAATGTCAAACTTACAGGTTTACCAGAAGGCACCTCACAAGCTACTTGATGTCAAGGCCGCAACCTCTGCCTTTCACCGAAATGGTGGAATGCAGGGCACTGATAGGTACCAATCACTCAACAAAAAACAAGACTGTCCGATGAACAATCACTCACACGCGCTCAAGAAACAAACAAGAAACTCTAAACTCCCTCACTCATACAGGCACAAACTTTTAGACAAACAATCAAACACATGCACTCAAAAAGAAAAAAGGAATCTCTAAATATTCAAAAATAAACTATATATTTGTAGTTTACTGGGCTCTCCACACTGAGCCCTCATCACTGGGCTTGGACAAATAGCAACCCATCTTATATACCCGAAATATCCCCCCTATTTCCTAACTTACCCCTTTTCTACCATTATGTAATCTCCCAAAAGCGTTAACCAATACAATATCCTGGAGATGCCCATTTGAAACTCCCATCTGAATGTCATATCCCCTCCCCTCCGCAAACCATCTTCCTGCCGACATCACGTAATGACCAGTTTTCTTCCGCCAACGGAGAGACAGAAAAGGGGTTTTTTCCAGTGTGTGTGGTTGCAGAACATAGAACTTCGGCTGAAGATCTCTCAACATCCTGCTTTCGAGTAACCTATGATTCCACATGTGCAGTGACCTGCCAGGCAGATTCAGAGACGTTGTTGTAACTATAACTTATGTAATATTATTGACTGTTTTGACCACGAGACAAGTTTTCGTCTCAGATATATTCTCATTTTGTTAAAATTGTATCTGTACATTCTGTTATGTAAAAATGTGGTTTAACTAAAAGCGGTGTATGGTCTTAATTCCACCATGCCCTTAGATATAGCAATCAGGTGGAGTCTACGTATCGAAAATTTTGTTCACTACAGTTGGGGTGTATTAACAGGTCACCCTCTCAATTCTATGGACTGCTTCTGTGTCAGACGCATATATAATGCCATCTTGCAGCCAAAATTTGAATTTTCTATTGTTCACCTGATAATACACAAGTACAGAGCTATGATACTTATAAATTTTTATTTACAATGTATATAGATAATTATGAGTTTTATTAATAATTACTAGTTGATGAAGTATACCATATTTAATCGATTGTAAGCTGGCCTTTTTTTTTACCTTTTTACCTCCTTAAAAATTCTCACTCGGCTTCGAATCGTGTCTTAAAAATCGAAATAAATGTTACGATAAATTCACTCCTGAGCCATCTCTAGTATGCGCGTGCGCACAAACCTAGGATTCTCTGAGCCAACCATGCCTTTGCAAGCATAAATTTTTGCTATTTGCTTTGGCGAATTTTTCAGTTTTTTTTTTTAATAATCCCATAATGGGATGAATGCATTATTCTGCAGACTTTAAGAGAAAGGTGATAGCATATGCAGAAGAATCATCAAATCTTGCTACACAAAGGCGCTATGGGATTGATGAGTCAGATACGAGATATTGGAGAGGGCAAATGGGAAACTGGATATTTTTGCTGCAAGATTAAAAATCTGGGACATAACCGGGACAAATTAGATTTCAGTAAAAATTGTATTGAATGCTTGAATATAACATAATTTATGTTGTTGTAATTTTATTTGATACCTATTTTATTTAATTACAAATTGAAAGAACTGGGCCATTCATACTTTTAGGTATTTTTTTTGCGACACCCAAAATGGAATTTTCCTCGTGTGCCCTTGTGAAAAGTGCGGGTCGATTTACAATCAATTTAAATACGGTGACTTATTAATAGAGACTGCAAAGAGTTGTAGTCAAGCTCAATAAAAATTTTAGAACATTATGAAAACCGTTTTAATACAATTTTCACGAGTTTTGCGGCTTAAAAAACATGAACTTGTTTGCACTAATGAGTATTTACCATATTTTCCAGCTGATATGAAATGCATAGATTTGAAGACAAATTTTTCTGAAAAATATTTTCAATTCACATATTTACACTCACATTCTTTAATGCAACAAAAGCAACTACTGTATATCGCGGTGTATAAGTCGACCTTTGTAGCTTAAAACAAATTTCCTAAAACTTAAAGTCAACTTATACACCAATAAAATGTGATCCTTAAATTACAGATGAACAACATCGATATTTATAAAGACAGTGTAGGTGATTGCCATTTTGAATCATCTGTTTCAGTGTTTCCATTTTCTGACATTTTATAAGATTTAAAATAATCTATATATTAACACTAGGCTTACCGTGTTTGCTCACCCCCCTCGCCTTATCACGGCGGTCATTTTGACGGTTCCATTACTGAGAAGGAAAAATCGCCTTGCAATTTCTTGCAATATAATTGTTATGCTTAGGTCAAATAGGTATTTCTTCCAGGAACTGTTGGTAATTACAATGACCATATGTAAGGTATATTACAAAAATAACCTTTATTTATCAATGGACAATTTTTCTGTAGAACAGGTAACATCACCATTCATTTGTATCTCTTTTTCTTGCTTGCTTGCATGGCAAAAAAATTATCAATGGAAAAAAATAGGGTTTTCAACATTACTCTTTTAGAACTTCGTAAATATAACGGGAATACAGTTACCGTTTTTCTCACACTCTGCCCTTCACATTACATGTTTTGCAAATTCTTGCTTGTTTACTTGTGCAGGCACCACACACAGCTTTCACGCAAACGGAGCACTTGTCTGCAGTCTTGTTTTTGTTGCAGAGAGCTATCTGACATTGCAGACGATGGCTTCCGGTGTGAGAAGAACTCCCGCAATTATCTTTGAACCATGCAGGAACACCATGGGAAATGTGTGATCGTCCCTGAGAGTAAGGTGTAGCCAATTCCTGAGACAGGCTAAGAATGAAGTTTCTTCTGGAAATCTTTGAGTTAGTCACACTCTTGTACAGGGTATAGGAATTGATGCATGCCAGGTTGAGAATATTATAAAACACGTGGACTGGCCACCTGCGACTCATAGCACAAGCTGAGTATTTACGTGCCATCTGATCAATGGTGTCAACACCAAATTTAGTGGAATCATAAAAATGAAGTTTCTGGAAGTCTCTTTTCACTTTTTTCATCAATTTGCACTCCTGTATGTAAAGTGCTTAGCACAAGAACATTCTTGGAAACTTTTCCTTGGTATGATGTTAAAATAATATCATCACTTCTGAACAATTTACATGAGTGTAAGGGATCACGAGTATTCTTCACAGAGAGTGACACTTCCCTCTTAGCTCTGTTTAGGGTTCCAACGAGGCTTGTTTTCCTCTTCTTCAACTCTTTAGCAAGGCACGAGATGTGAAAAAATTATCGGTCGTGACATTCCTACCCTTATTGATGAATGGCTCCATCAGACGGAGTACCACATGCTCACCAAGAGATCTAGCACCAGGCCTGGTTTCATCTTTGCCTAGATAGGGAAAACCATTGAAAACATACCTGATATTTGCATCTACAGCTAACCAGTATTTAACACCAAACGTATCTTGTTTACCAGCCATATATTGTGTAAAGGAAACAACTGCTCATCAACAGTTATATTCTTGGTTGGTTTATAACAGATAATGCAGTTTTCTATGAACTTATACCAAATCTCCGAGACAAGGCAGAATTTATCAGTCTCCTTGCGCTGATGGCGAGTTGACTTCTCATCAAAGCACAAAAACCACAAGATCTCTAGAAATCTGTTTCTTGCCATGGTCTGTGTGAAAAATGGAGGCCCCCACTCACGAGACCAAAGTTCGAGAACATATGAGAGGTGGCTCTATATGCTCCGCGAGCATAAAGAATTGCGATAAAAGCATCCAATTCTTCCAATGATAAGGACCATGTGGAATTTTTCAATATATTTCAGACCTCTAATTCTCTGCATTTTTTGATGTGGCGCAAAACTCTTTCATCAATGAAAAGATGCAAAGCACTGGACGGAGATCCATCTTTGATGTGATGCCTTGCATGGCTTGTAGGTCCTGAAACTTCCCTGAGGACATTCTGATCCCCTCGCCTTCCTAGTAGATTCCCCGAAGCAATATGTGTCCACATAGTACCATCTGCAGCTTGCTCCTGGTCTCCAACTGCAGGTCTTTCTGGGTTTGGCTCATCCCCCTCTGCTCCTCCTCGCTGTTTTGCAGGTTGCCGCCCACACCCACATCCGTGACTGCACCCACCACAGGATTTCGCTCGCTTTTCTATTATCATTATCCTCCCCCTCTGGATTATTTGACAAAAATATCTTATCATTAGCTGAAAAATCTATATAAGAATAAAAAAGATTTACTCCACTTACGAGTTCCACTGCACATATGGCTTCCACCAACATTCGATGTAACAGCGAAATGGGACAAACCGCCAGATATAATATTTCTCTGGTCTTCCTCGTCTCCACTGCTTGAATCTGATCAAATGCCCCCAGGAGGGAGCACGTAATTACTATAATTATCATCACTTTCCGACACAACTGATTCTTCTTCCTCTGATTGTGTACGAGATATGTTTTGTAGGTGCCGAAGGATTTCGTAATCAGTAATGTTCATTCTCCACTTCATACTGCGCACTCTTACAGAAGAAACGGTCTTGAGCTCTGACAATGTGCACAAACAGTGTGACGAACTTCAGACTTACGGTCGACCTTTGTCGAGTCTGCCTATCTCCCTGCGCATTCCTGGCGTTTAGATGTATTGCGATAAAATTGTCAACTCACCGAGAACTCACAACTGGAAATAAGTACAATTTATACAAAATACTAAAACATAATAAACACTAAATATTCAGACTTACTGTCAACCACCGTCAAGTATATGCATGTATTTTGTATGTAGCCCAACCCCCTCCAGCACCCTGGTGCCGAAATGCTTCTCTCACCTTCTCTCTCTCTTGCGTCTGTCCCTCGCTTTCTCTTTCCCTTATCTGCACCTTCATTTTTCTTTCCCATCCTCCTTTTCTCTTTCATGATCCCTCGTATGCGTGTACAATCACTCCTTCCTATGCAATTATATTGTCCACATGCGGAGAACTCCCAAGTGGAAATAAGCAAAATGTATAGAGAATATTAAAAATAAAACTTCAAATAATCTTCATAAATATTGAAAAGGGATACGATGCCATCAATTGTGCGCCAATGACACAGAAATACTGAAAAACATTAAAAAATAAGTCAATAGAAGGCAGCGGTCAAATTGACGGTTCGGTAAGTTTACATACGCATATTTAGTTCCACTACATAAAACACCGAAAAAACTTTCCTTCATATTACTTGAAACTAGACCAAAAATGAGTAAAAGTCACTAAATTGCTTGAACCTGTTGATCATCTGAATAAAATAACAGAGAAAAGAAAACATGAAACCGTAAAATGACCGCTTCGGTAAGCCTAGTGTTAAAAGGATTAGCTATTTGTCCGAGAAAGAGATATTAG
The DNA here is from genome assembly GCA_036926305.1 of Uropetala carovei. Taxonomy (NCBI): domain Eukaryota; kingdom Metazoa; phylum Arthropoda; class Insecta; order Odonata; family Petaluridae; genus Uropetala; species Uropetala carovei. The sequence continues at coordinate 156,589 of JAXCHB010000224.1, forward strand.
GTATGTGTGTCGGTTTAAGACACAAAAGTTTAGGTACTTCTAGATATGCTAGAAACTTGAAATTTTAGGATATGATCAGTCATTGGTCACAACCAACAGGAAAAATCGAAAATCCGAACATTTTCCATTATGAGGGGGTCTTTTTGACTCCAAACTTCCATTTCATTACCCCATAAGAAAAGCACTGAAATTGGTGCAAGCCACTTTTAATTGCATTTTAAAATTACTTATAATTATGATACAAACTCTGGACTTGAAGTATTAAATGGAAAAAAGAGTGAAAATTATTAGTTTTGAAGAGAATACGAATCCCTCCCGAATTAGCTTAAATATTTGATTTTAACTGCATAAAACGATAAATTTTAAAATTTATAACAATGGGAAATTTTATCTACCATGGAAACGCTACAATGCTTTTACCTTATCTGCCCGAATAGAAGCCGACCCTGGATTTAAGCCGACCCCCCAAAAATGTCCACAATTTTTTGGTAAAAATGTAAATTTCGTAGATTTTAAGCTGAAGTGTTCCAGGCATTCATGCACAGCTTAGAATACATTATATGCGATCGAAGAAAAGTGGGACATGGTTTAGTTGTTGACATTTTGAAATATTACTCCAATTAATAATTTTGCGTTGTTGAATAATATTCCATATTCAGTGACAATAATTTCATTCATTTTCATTTTCACAAAGGCCAAATATAGTAATAGCGATTTTGCCAAGATAATTTTTCATCCAAGTCTATTTCCAATGAGATTAGCATTTACATTACCTTAAGAAATTGCATTTTTATAATTATACACGTTCCATGTAAAGTTTTACTGTTATCAGCTGAATTTTGCACTTCAAGCCATTGCTCACACCTTCAGAGCAGATCTTTCACTATTTACCAATATTCAAACAGTTGAGTATCAAAAGCCGTCAACGCATTTTGTGTAATTGTCTGTAAATCACGAGACCTCTCAAATAATGTGAAAAACCCAGCCTTAAGCAGGAACAAAACACAGGTAGTGCTAAATTCAATATTCTGGCCATTATTATTTATTCAATGATATTCATTCTAAGTCAAATATTTACTTTACGAAAAATATACTGGTATCATGAGACGTGCTGCCATCTATGAGTGACTACGAGATTTAACCATAACCCAAATTTTCCTCGGACTCGCATTTTTCATGACCGATTTTGACAAAAAACATCGGCTTGTATTCGGGCAGATACGGTATATGGGATTCTTGCCTTTTAATACTATGAACATCTATATAGCTTACGAGCGTAAAAATAACGTGTTTTATAAGCAGTTTAAATGAAGTGAGGGTAAGGGGAAAAGGTGAGAGGGGAGGGAGGGAAGGAAAAGAGGTGAAAGAGAGATAGGGGAAAGAAGAGAGGGGGATAGGGAGAGAGAGGAAGGGAGGAGGGAAATAGGGGAGAAGAGTTATGCAGGAATGTAGTAATAGAGAGGGTAATGGGAAAAGGAGACGGTGAGGGAGGGGGGAAAGGAGAGAGGGGAGAAGATAGAGATGGAAGGGAGAGAGGGAAAAGAAGAGAGACAAAGAGGGGAGAGGGGGGATAGGGAGATGTATCAATAATGCAAGAAAATAGTAAAATCCTATATATTATGCACATAGTGAAGCTTCGCCCGTGCATAAGAAGCCTCGCGTAATTATATCGGCATATTTTTCAAGAACCGTTTGTCGTAAAGATATGCGGTAAACAGAGTTTTGTTTCTATTGGCTATGAGGTCCCTGGAAAAATATTTTCTTTTGCTAAAGTGTTCCGGGTTTCAATCCAGGAGACAGTTATATCTTCCCATAAGTTTACACGGGATTTTTGATTTTTCAGAGTGCAAGGTTTTTTTCCTTTGTTCATTAAAATAAGTAAATATGGACCGATTTTCTTCTTTTTTGCTTTATTTGATGGCTAAAGCTCTATACTATCTTATTCTTGTGATGTTTACATGTTACAGGGTCGACATTTTCAGAAATACGCATTATGTTTCGAAATTTTTCGATTTTTCGTACTCATTCCAGGCGTTGCCAAGGAGACTCTCATTGTCGCTTCCGATTCATTTAATGCCAATTAAACCTTCAAATAGACGAAAGAAATTCGTAATTGTTATCTTCTCTTCATTGATAATCTAAATAAATGCTTGCATTGACGTCGCCTTTATAGTAGGTCCTGTAAGAAGTTAAAAGCAGTCATTGATAGACACTTGAAGGTAAGCAACTGTTTGTGAGTTCATCTATAAAGGTGCAATGATAATCATTGGAACTAAGGTAAAGTAAAATTAAAAATTTTTCCCCTTTGAATACACCGTGATATTAAACTAGCATTGAGTAACTCTTGACATTGTAATCATGTAATTGCTCTAATATATTGCTGTAAAATCGCAGAAAATTTAAAAATGCCAAGAGCTATTAGTCCAGCTACAGCTGCCAGAGAAAGGAAGAGTCAGAAATCAAAGGAAGAGTATTGTAGGAAAGAGAGAGAAAGAGACACGGAAGCTAATAGGATTGCCCGTGTAGATGAGGAGCGGAGAGCACAAGAAAGACAAAGAAATAGGGAAACACATCAAATGAATAGGGAACAAAGAAGATCTAACCTAGGGTCGAACTATTTACATTATTGGCAAGCGTAGCTGCAGAAGGCTGTTAGTACGTCTTTAATAGAATAGTTTTCTATGGGGATGCCATTTGCACCATTAATTGATTCACATTATTATTAATGAATTAATTGAAAGAAATCCGCATAAACATTACGTGGGTACAGCCAGAATTCCTCCTCATGAACTGAAGCCATTATCATGCTCCTTAGAAACCTAATGTCATTGAGAGGACTATGTAATGGTACAAGACTTACTGTTATTCGAATAAAACACACATAATCAGACATGGTACTTATTCCAATAATCTCACTCATTCCATCAAATACACATTTACCATTCAGTTTCAAATGAAAACAATTCCCCATACGATTGGCTTTTTCAATGACAATCAATAAGTCACAAGGCCAAACATTTGATAAAATGCCTTTACCTACCTAAGCCTGTTTTCAGACATGGACAATTATATGTTACTCTATCAAGAGTCAGATCGTTTGATACACTTACTGTAATGTCAGGAAAGAACCCAGAAATTGACAATTGTGTCTTTAGAGAAATCTTTGATTAAAAAGTACAAGTTAAAAAAAATAAATGCCTGAATGTTTAATTAAGAACCTTTAACATCTGTTAGATCGACATATGCTACGCTGGGTATAGGTACTAGTTAATTTTAATACTGTATTTACTCACGTAATCTGCATCCTCGCATATCACGTGAAACCCTAATTTTGGGCCAGTTCGGAGAGAAAAAAATTAATTTGTGCTAGAATAAGTTGATTTCTACGGCTGTAGAAAATTAGAAAAAAATAAAAAATGTACAGGGATTCCCACGTAGATGTGTTCCCTACCAAGTAAAAGGAGTGTCAGTGGCTCAAAATGAATTCCATGAACACAGATACCAAAAGGACAGGTAGAAACTAAGAGTAAATTTTTGACTGAACTGCTTATTTTGAGTAACAATAATAAACTTAAAACTCAATTAAAAGGGTACAGCTTTAATATCATAAAAATATTATATCTCAATCTTGACGATGAAACAACAGCAGTATAAACCATGCATTTAAAACCCAAGCATTTGCTTAGTCGTGTAGATATGCGTATACATTGTAGAATTCTTTGGCTTTTGTGAGTATAAAAGTAGACACAAGCGTGTTGAAGTAAATTTACTATTGACACTCGCAATTTTTAAAACTTTGTCAGAAATCTTTGTATGATGCGTAGTCCCTTTTTTTACCGACATTTTGAGAAAAAAGGTGCTTGCATATTGCATAATAGTTAATATTTTAAGCAATAAATGCAAAAATATTAATGATAGAAAGACCTGGGTTTGATTCATGGTCATGACGAGAATTTTTCTCGTTCTCTGTCATTTCATATTTCAAGGTATGCACCAGGGGTTCCCAAACTGGTGCTCATGAGTGCCATAGTGGTCTTTGGCATTCTGACTGTGACCTTCTCTGATATTTAAAAATCACATTTCAAACCACAAATAATTTCATTTTTTTCAATAGTTTCTTCTGAACATACTTATGAACAATAAGAATAACTTTGATATTGGATAGCTTTTATTTACAATTATTCAAATTTTATAGTTATAGTTGTGTTTGTTTGATATTTGAGGATATAATTTGGTGCTCACACCACATTGAAAAGTTGGGAACCTCTGGTGTAGACAAAAATCTCCAGGCATGACTACATCTATTTCAACAAGTGTTAATGATAATATTTTTTTAGCATTACTTGGTTCTGCAACAGGTTGTACAGAATCCTTATTTTGAAGTGCAGCTTTAATGGCACCACTTTTTGCAAGTGATAGAAGAAGCTGTTGCCTCATTTCTTTAGCACTGTTACTAGCCAACTGTTTCCTTTGGTTTCTTGCTTGCTTTAAAAAAAATATACCATTTTGTGATTAGATACAAAATTAAAGCAGTTACACAATTCAAAATATTATTATTTTAATCCCCCCAATTCGGTTAAAAGCACTAGAAAACTTGATAGTCATTATATAGAAAAAACAATATACATTACAGGCATTCCTCAGTGCTCTTAACTGGTTCCTGGAAAACAGAGCACTAACTGAAACCGCACTAAGCGAGGGAATGTTTTCCACAAGGAACAATATTAATAGGTTTCATTCGTGTACCGGGTGTTGATTATTGTCTTCAATAAAAAGCATAAGGAGCTGTTCCATCTCAAACATAATCAAATTCCATTTTGTAGCATTCAATGGAGTTGCTATAAATGCGACTCCTGAGATTCGACAGTTCGAGATTCGACAAATTCGAGATTTCGACCTATCGAAACCTGCTTATTCGACTCATCAAATTTGGAACTAGTTCACGCGAAGTAATTTTCGTCACGACCAACCACACAAGGTTTAGTTTCACTGCAGACATAGTTATTTCTGCTCTAATTGTTTGAATTTGTGCTGATTTCACTCTTTTTTCCGTTAATCTTTTATTTAAATTTATTTATTTTATTGATTTATTTATAAATTTATCACTTGACATGGCATATAAAAGGAAATGTAATAGTGATAATGTAAGGGAATCAAATAAAGAGTGCATAAGACTCATAGTTATGAATTGAAATTGGAAATTTTAAGGCGTGTTGAGAAAAGTGAAAGCCAAGCTGAAATCGCACGATCGTTGGGAATGTGTCCTTCAGCTATTAGCACTTACATGAAACAGAAGGAGAAAATTCTAGAACGTGATAAATTCAGGTAATTTGATAACAACAATAAACAGTCCTAGGCGCGGTGTAGTGATTCCTAAAATGGAAAAACTTTTAAAACTTTGGGTAAGTGAACAGTATCAGAAACATTCCTATTAGTGAGACCATGATTAGAGCAAAGGATAAGGATCTCTATAATGATTTGAAGGAAAGGATGGATGAAATTTCTGTTGATGAGCCTCCATTTAGTGCAAGTCATGGCTGGTTTGACAGATTTAAGAGAAGGGCAGGTTTGCATAACCTTAAAGTAACTGGCGAGGCTGCAAGTGCAAATACTGATGCTGCCTCAAGTTATCCTAATGAATTGTGTGCATTGATTGAAGAGGACAGCTATTGTTCTCATCGTGTTTTTAACTGTGACGAAACAGTTGCATGTATAATGTATGCAGGTATGTTGACCGGTTCACACGAGTCATTTGTAACAAACGACTCCCGCTAGCCAGACCGGGCCGTCTGCAGAACATATTGCATCTTTGAAGTTCGAGACAAAAATTTATTTTTTCCTTTTTGGTGCAAAAAATAAGTTATACATTTAAAATATTTATTTTATAATTTATCCATAATTTAATATTGTTGTATTAACATATTAGTAATGTTATTTTATCTTTATAGAACGTGAGGGGAGAATTATAACATGCAAGTATATGGAAAAAACGGCGTTTGACATTCGACAATTCGAGATTTGACCACATTTTCAGGAATGCATCCCTGTCGAATCTCGGGAGTGGCCTGTATTTCTACACTCTTTAATACTGACTTTATTTTTCATAATCATTTTTAATGTCAATCCCGGTCCAAGGCTTTGTAAACTTAAACTTGTCGTTCTCCAGCTTCAATTTGTCTTATCACATCAAGTTTCACTGAATGAGAAACTTTTTCTTTTCAGAAACATCCATTTTCACACTTTTGACTCATTATGAATAATATGAGGGGTCAAAAAACACAGAAAATAATTCCGCTGATGCATTTAGCTAGGAACTTAGACCACAGGAGACAAAACTATACAGGGGTGAAGGGCAATTACATTGTTCCTCGTGGGGAATTTTTTTCTCTTCTTACAGAAATGTGGCCAGCCTCTCTAATCAAAAAGCTGTGCATTCAGCATTGCCACCCAATGTGCTTATGTGCGCATCTATGTAATACATTCTTCAGAGTCAACTCGCCTTACAATGACCCTAAATGAAAATCACTTTCGTGCCAGTTTGCAAGCTAAAATTTGCATGGACATCCCTGTCAGAGAAGTCGTAACTAACTAAAATAGTTAAAAGTACAACAAGTAATGTATATAAGAAAGAAAGCAAATGAAGAGTACATAGCGCAGTGACATCTGATAAGTAAGAACTCACATAATCAACATCCCATTTTTTCAGATTAGCTGCAATCAAAATAACATCCAAAAAACAGTAGGGGAGACATTTTTTTTGCAAATTGGATTGTTTAACGATATCTAATTCAATTGTAATTTATCTATGAGTGCCAATTAGACACTAAATGTAGAATAAGTTATGCACTTATTTTGTATAACAAAAAAAATGTGGCGATTGAACAACAGATAAAAAGAGTACTATAGCAAAACCACACTAAGTGAAGTGCACTATAGCGAGGGATGCCTGTAATTACATTTTTCAACCAAGGGTATATCAAAAGTATACTTAAATGATGGTGATAGATTCTAAAATTTCCATTAGCTTCGTAACTTTTTAAATTTTCATTCAAAAAGAAGGCATACATTCAACGTATCCCAAATTTATATGAATGCAGCAATCAAATACGAGGGTCAGTCAGTTGATGCTGGAAGATGGCTCGATAACCCATAGTAGGAAATTAATCTTAAAACAGGTACAAAAATTATACAACAAGTTGTATAAGGATCCTTGTGAGAACTCAAGTTCCCATTTGTCCTTACTTTTTAATGGGAACTTAAGTTGGTACAGTAAGTTTTAATGAGGTAAACACACCATCCTCCCATACTAAGTGCTCCAACCATTTATTATGACCTCATGCACAAACGGTATATTTCTTGTCTACTACATAGTCTTGGTGTGATCTCCTTTTATGTATTGAGTTCTAAATGACTTCCAAATATGAAAGAGCAAAAATGATACTGTGAAAATGCAAAACTGGTCACACCAGTGGTATTCAATAAGCAAAACTGCAAATGACAATTTATATCTGTACAGTATTGAATTATTTTTCTGGTATGCATGCATATTATGAATTACTGACTGGGATTGAAAGTAATATTATACAAGATACAAACCTTTCCAAATTTTAAAAAAGTATCTGACCCCTAGGAACTTAAACTCTCTTTTCCAAATACACATGTCATGTGAGGTTTAACTTTACAGATAAATGAGATAATATAAAATAAAAATCATGCATAATTTGTGGATGAAAACTTTCAAATACCAAGTGACTCATACAATGGTTTTCTTCTTTAACTCTGGAGCAACACCATCAAAGACAACAACTGGTTTAATTCTATAAAATAGAAGTTTAGATATACGATGAAAGAGTGTGAGAAGGTGAGCATTAGGTCCATTTCCTCCTCCTGCATGGCTTGTGCCCTGCTGTGCTTGATGCAGCCAAAGGGAAACATCTTTTCATTTTGTCAAGGGTACTTTACAAAACATATTACTGGAAAAATGACAATTTTATAAACAATATAAATTTGACCTTTCGATAAGAATATTTTTGATTACAGAGAATATGCTTCAGATTAACATATCTGATAACAAAGGAAAACTAATTAGTTAATTACAATAAATTAATTGGCTAAATCTGGTCAACCGGAAGTAGAGATTTATTCTTGTCGCTTTCTCCCAAATATCTCGTTTATAACTCAATTTATGTAAATATTTGCCATTATCAAAGTTGTAGGGAATGTGATTTTATACAAGCTACATGTTTAAAACACTTTTTCATAAACTTGATTAAGAGATTTTGATTTTTCATCTGAATTTATGTTAACTACATTGTTAAATGATACCATTGTCTCCAATGCTCTGATAAGATTTTCTAATTGTTGACTGTGATGCTTATGCTACCATGGGTAATTTTAATTGTGCATCGATGTTTGTTATCCATAGCAACAGCTAAAATTTTTGTTTACTTGTTGTTTTTTCAATGCGAAAATTATTCAAATTGTTTCAAAATTATTCACAAATGTAATTGCAGTTAATTATTTCAGAGGATGCTGATGTCAAGAGCAATTATTATTGTTACTATTATAAAAGCCCCTCAATATGACGGGAAGGAATATATTACTTATTATGTAACTTAAAATCTCATATTTATTATTCGGTGCTACTATAGTGTGGGATCTACTGGGATATTGACACTAAAGCATGCATTCTACAACATATTTACACTTTAATCCCCATCATTGAGCAGGAATGTGAATCTGGTTCGGTTATTCTCTCCGAGGAATGGCCGGCCTATGGCAATCTAAATGCCATTGGTTACAGTGATTTTACAGTCAATCACCAAGAAAATTACGTCGACCCTGTTACAGGAGCAAATACCAAAGCAACTGAGCAGTCATGGTTGGAGGCTAAAACACACATTCTTAAGAAAATGAGAGGAACCACTAACAAGCTTTTTCAATATCATCTTGATCATTTTTGATGGAAAGTTCTAAGAAAAGATTCAGATTATTTATTTGTAATATTTTTAAATGATATAAGAAGTGTATATCGTCAAGGTGTAATTTGATTAGTCAATAAATTATTTAGCACATAATTTTGTTTTTTTATATAAAAATATAATAATACTAAATAACTAAAAATAAATAATCACAAATACAATTGCGATTTTACACAGTCTAAAATACTGTAAAAATTGTAGACAGCAGTCTTCTGTGTAAATATGTTGTAGAACGCACGCTGTAGTAGCACCTATTATTCTTAGAAATAACACTGGTATGCATATGGAAAAAGTTTTCTGTTGGACGAATCCACCTCGCAGAACAAGGCATGAGGTTGGGTGCTGGAGGCGCCAGGAGCAGTGTCCATAGTGATATATATTTATGTAAATTGAGTTCTAAACGAGATATTTGGAAAAAACAGAAAAACAACAAAAATAAACATTCACTTCCGGTTGAACAGTTTCAGCCATAACCTTTTCAGCTCTTCATTTACTAATAAAAATCTTAAATATAAAGTTTTGTGGTTAACTGATTATTAGTTTTTGAGTTAGAATGACCACAAATTTCTGTCACATACACGCACACATGGACATCATCAAGAAAATGGTCAAAACACACTCAAGAGGACCTCAAAACGTATATTTCCATTGAAATCTCAAATTCGACTTTTTTCATGAATACAATTTCTCCTATGCAATATATGGAGAAAGTAAAAATATAAAATTCTCAAAACACACGCGAGCACATTTCGTCCAGCAACATTGGGATACAGGCTATATCAGACCATGGATTTTTCTGGACCACAGGAGCTCCCTTGGACTATGAGGGGCACACTATCCTCTAGGTGTTTTCTATGCAGTACAGTAATCTCCCAATTAGCAAACAAAAATTTTTGAAGCCACAAATTCCAATTTCTGACCGACTATTCTACTATCGATCTTCTAACTTTTGCTCAACTTTACAGTCACACAAAATGCAACCTTTTGAAAGTAGAATGGTTAAGAATGAATTATTTATTTTCAACATTGACACATTCAGCGTGAACTGTACATGACTACAGTAAATTATTGATATATCTTCTTGTACTATTGCTACTGTGGTATTTTCTTGCCAACTTAGAGTAGAAGATACTTAACCTCATGCTTTCATACAGTATATCACTATTACATCCATGACATTTCAGAAACTAAATAAATTTAAAATAAATCAGTATTTCATTCTTTAGAGTACATGCAAGGTATCGAATTGTTTTACTACACATGTAGGTAAAGTACAGTGATGCAATGCAGGCTATTATGCTTAATACACACTGTAAAAAATTACATAATGTAAACTGTATATAAAGTGGTCATAAATAAACTTTGTAAAACATTGAATTGTTTTATTATACATAGCTATATGTAGATAAAGTAGTTAGATACAGTAATAGAAAGGGAAAATAAAAAGTGTTTTATTTAATGAAAATCTGTATGTGAAATTACTCGTTGTCACTTGAAATAGTATCGCATTTCATTAAGGTTGGGAATGGGTGATGCAACTCTTGAATCACTTCATCTTCATTATCTTCATCTTCACTTTCCTTTTTATCTTTGTTCTGCACCACATCTCTAATTTCTCATGATCTGTAAAATGATGCACAACTGGAGCACCTCTTCAACATCCATCCATTCTTGTCTATTTTCAATTTTCTTGATTGCAGGGTTATTCATATTTTTTGCATAATTAAACAACTTCATCATTTGTTTTTCTTGAAATACAAAAACCCCTTTAAAATCTGCAATTGGAATTTCGTCATCATGAAACAAAAAAAGCAGGCCATAACTTAGGCCATGCATTCCTTAAGACAGATTTAGGTACACTTTCCCATGCATGAGTAAGTGCCCAGATAACATATTTTAGGTTATATTCTTTTCTAATTACTCCAATTGACTTACCCGAATTAACATCACTCACAAATTTTCTCATGAATTCCAATCGATATCAACACTTTAATGATCATAAGATGCCTTGGTTTTGAGGCTGAAGAGGAGAAGTGCAGTTCAGAAGTAAAAAAAAAACAAATGCGTTATCTTTCACCACAAGTTCTGCTTTGGGGTGTGCTGAACAATTATCCAAGATAAGCAAAATCTTGCACTAAGGATCTAAACCAGTGATGGCAAACGAAAAAAAAATTTTCGTTACAGGCAAAAACCAATATTGTTTTTCATTACACACGAATCTAAATTTCGTTATGTTCAACATTATATCGAAAAATTTTACTACATATTACTGAAATCAAGCTAACTGAACTTTTTCAATATATGCATAAACGTTTTCTTATATTCTGTATGTTTACAACCTATATAAGGATTTATACAAATAGTAATTGAATGAAAACTGCAGATCAGTAGTTTCAAAAATATATTTCTGACTGGAGAAACTTATATCCTCTGCAACATTAATGACAACAGAAAAGTCCTTAGGAAGTGATATTTGACAACTGAGAAATGGCATGAGTAAACCTCCCACATCCGGTTTGCCATATGACAGGCCTAGTTTAAGCATCAAACGTGAAAATAAATAAAAATATTTATGATTTTATAGTTGCATCGTGGATTGTGCACAGTGAACGACCTACATGCCAAATTTCAACTTCCCATCTCATCTCCATGAGCCCTAGCTTTCTAGGCGGAGTGACATCACCGTTTAGATAATTCCTCATCTCCTTAACAATGTGTTTCACAAAAATAATTTTACAAAAAAGTTGTAGAACACAATTTTTTATGATTTGACAATGATAAACAGTTAGTTACATTATTTCAACCTAACAGAAAATTTTGAAAAACTAATATAATACAAAAATAATTTCCTACTTCTGCTAAAACCTAATCATCTCTTTACATTTTAATAATAATTCCAAATATAACATTTTATTGATTGTGCCATATTTTCAATATAAATACTGACAATGAAGGATGGTTCGAGTATATGCCGCCGAATACTAAGGTCGCGGGTTCGAATCCTGCCGAGGGCATGGATGTTTGTGTTCGTCGTAATGGGTTGTATGTAGGAATGGACTATATAGTCTAAATATCGCCTTTGAAAATAAAGTCTAATTATAATGATGGTGTTAATTTTGGTGCATTTAAAAAAAACTTATAATAACAGGATTCTACAGGACATTTTGATGCTAGAAACATGACATGAAAATACAGTGGCTGTAGCCATAACCAATAATATCAAAATATTTATACTAAACTGATGGGGTGGAAATTTTTTTATTTGCTAAGGAAACAACTTAAAATTTATATTTTCTTCTTTATCATATGGTTAGATATTTACTGGAATGACATACTAATTTAAAGTATCAATTATCAATAGTAGCAATGACATCTAGGACCAGTCCAGTGTGCAACTCCGTGAAAATATCAAAATAATGGTTTCTGTTTTTCCGTTTGTCATTACAGCGATTTTGGACATTTCGTTAACATTTTTCGTTACGTTATTCAAAAATCATATCATTATTTAGTTACATTACGCATAATGTTTTTCATCACTGATCTAAACCTAAACAGTTGAAGTGGCATCAAGATTTGGATACAAAATAATTTTTTAACCAATCCAATGTGATTTTGCTGGTAATCCAGCCTCGCTTGTTTGCACGATACATAACTGGGAATACTTTCACACTGTTAAAAGCTCTCAGATGCATGCTTTTCCGTATCACAAACAGTTTTAACTTGTGCATGCATGCTGTATACAAACATCCTAAAACAGTCACTCTTATCTTTGGAATCATTCAGTCCAGTATGCATGTCTTCATTTTCATAAGCTAATGTTTTTTTAGGCATACAACACCAAAATAATGGTTTTGTCAGCATTGCAGACTTGTTCGGGACTTAAGTTTTCATCAAGCACCAGCATTGAATATTCCTCAAAAAGTTCGTCGGCAGCTTCCTTATCGGCAGAAAGTTTTTCACCAGTTACAGTGTAGAGTGATATACCATGCCTTTTCTTAAATTTATGAAGTTGTATAATCACATTCAAAGGGAAGCTTAAATTCTGCATGAAAAAATTTAGCTTGTTCTATTAACATTGTGCTGGAAATACTAAGTCCTTCACTTCAGTATAAACGAAACCACTGCATGAGTGAGGCGAATTAACAAATTTGCCACCCTTAGACACTATGAAATTTAAAAAATCTTTTTTAAGTAAAACATTTCTGAGTCCATTTACCTTCTGTAATTCATTTTTATTTGCAATTCAGCATAGCATACTATAATAATTAAGTAATAAGTTATATTTTTTTTAAATGCTGTCCCTAGAAATTTGCCGCCCTAGGTAAGTGCCTAAAGTGTCTATCCATAAATACGGCCCTGGTGTGATCCAAATCATTGGTCTTTTCCTTCTTTCATTGTGTTTCTGTTTTCCATCCCTTTCTTCATATCATTTTCAGATAGAATTAAAAAAGTTTTTCTTTCTGTTTTTTAATGCCATAAATAGTCAAGGATCCGACACTGTAAATCTTGCATAACTGGTGTACAATTTTTTAACAATTCAACTTTCTCCTGGACTGATATTGTATTATGCTGACATTTTGCTGTTTTACCAACAGTAGATCTGCTTACTGGTTTCTTAGGCAACATGGTTAAGGACGCATATACCAATTACTTTCTAAGAAGTATGTATTTAAACTAACAAAGCTTGCTGCTGACTGAAGATTTATAAACAAACATGTGATTCACAAAATGCAAGAGCTCAGAGCTCCACAATGCCAAAGCAGCTAGTTTAATATAGCAAACCACAGAAGTTCTCCCGGACCAGCCATTTTTTAATATATTGCCAAATTACGGGTGTTCCCAGACCATGGATCACCGGACTAAAGGTGCTCAAGTGTATTACATTCCATAAAGTCAAAATAGTTTTGGACATATAAAAGTTGCATAGAGTAATGATTTAAAAAATAAATAATCATTAATGTTTCTTTTCCACATAATTTTTCATGTCCAAAACTATTTTTACTTTCTAGAACATCCAATTATGTTAATTTTATAATTACTATTTACTTTTTAAAGCATGTAAAGGTCAGCTTCATTAGATTTTTATTTAAGCTTTATTTCAATATAATATTTAAGTCATGCATACCGGTCAATTCTGATGGGCAATTAAACTTCTTAGATCATGAAAACAACTTATGCATTACCGTATATGCCCGAATATAAGGCGAGGTTTTTTCCCAAAATTGTCCCTCAGAAAAGAGGGGGTCGCCTTATATTCGAGTCTTTACAAAGTCTCTCATATTATGGGGAGCTCTCTCAACAAAGTCTCTCATATTATGGGGCGCTCTCTCAATCACTTTATTTTGAACAACAAAGTAGTCTAATCAAACTTTTTAGATACTTTGTCCATAACATTAATGTGTTTTGACCATTGTACAAATCCAAGAGGTGTCTATTCCCTTTCGCATTATTTAATAGAAAGCTTAGTGGGTAATCCGTCAACGTTACATGAACTTCCCAAGTCCAAAGAGTAGTCCGCGTTTCCACCTACGATAAGCCCAACATCTGAAAATTCCTCTTCTTGAAATCCTTTTTGACGGTAAGTAGGTAATATCGATGTTATACTTTTTTAAATTCTCTAGTGATGACGAAGACACTGATGTAAGATGCATGTGAAAGGTTTGAATAAAATTGTCACTTAATGAGTTTTGGTTTTTTAAATAAAGTATGTTATTGATAAAAATCTTTTAAATATAATAAAAAGTTTATATGTTCAAACTGGCCAAAAAAATTTTTTTTGGATTTTCTCATTTGGAAAATGGCGGGTCGCCTTATATTCGGGCATATACAATATATGAGATCACAAATTATAAACACTAATTGTAAGTTTATATATTTCACCTAACCAAAAAATCTTTTTGTCCATTGGAGTATAATGTTCTATAAAAAATTATGTATACTTCTCAGGGCCAAAATCTAATAGAAGCCCTCCGAATTCAAAATATCGCAAATTGCCTTCACTTACAAATTTGACCTCAATGAAATAATCCTAAGAAATGCTCTAAAATAACATAATTTATGTAGTTAATAAGGATACCAATGGCAAGAACTTTGTTTTCAAGAGATTCCAAAGTTACATCTTTTCCAGCAGGCTCCAGTAGCTTCCATAGTCCATGAATCCCCATTTTGAAAACACAAAAGCTGATGATAAAGTAAATTACACCTGAAATTATGAGGAAAGAAATAGTTCATTAGAAGAGAAGCAATTTTCAGAATGTTATATTTACCAGGAAAACTTAATATACATAAACAGGTTGGTTCTACTTTTTAGAATGCTAAAGAGCAAGGATTGGAAACATTTTTATGTTGGGTGCCACACTTTATCAATATTCATAATGCAAATGCCACCTTAAAATTTATTTTTCCATATCATTTACAAAATGTGATTAATGTACTATAAGGCATCACAACTATGGTTCTTTATCATTACAGTATGAAATACAATTTAAATTAAAGTAAAACTTTTTAAAACTCATATTTTTGCTATTTTTCTATAAAATATTGAGTCATTTAAATTCTCTTCATGTTCTATAAGTTGCTGACCCCTGCTCAAAATCATTCACGATTTATCTTTACAAGCTATAAAAAAATCAAAACTATTTTAACATAAAACTTTCATGATTAATGAAAAGATTGAGAATGAGAAAAATTCTGAACTTGACCAGGGATCGAACCCGGGTCTCTCACATGCCGGGCACGTGCTCTAACCACTAAACTATCAAGCCAGACTAAATCTCCAAAATCGAATTGGGGTATTTATGGTGAAGACTTCAATGTCTGGGATAAGTGTGGGGTGTTTTCCGCTGTGCCTCATTGAGGACATCTAATGTCAGAAGATTTACTGAGTTAGCTCTTTCTTCACCATAAATACCCCAATTCGAGATTTAGTCTGGCTTGATAGCTTAGTGGTTAGAGCACCTGCCTGGCATGTGGGAGGCCCGGGTTCGATCCCCGGTCAAATTCAGAATTTTTCTCTTCCTCATTCTTTCCATTTGTGATCAGTACTATGCACTCACACACATAAGTTAACTTCCACCATTTCTCTTATTTTCATGATTAAATTTTAAAAGAAATGTTAATGCAAATAATGTTGAAACAAAAAGGAAAATATTGAAAATGAGATAGCATCTTTAAGTTTTTGCCATCTTCAATATAACTGTCTCAAGAATGACTTTGTGGAAGTTTTTGATATTATGTATTCAAAATAAAACACTTAAAGTGAGTAAAAATCATATCTTTGGGAAAGAAACTATGTTTGTTTTATTATAAAAAGACACTTCAAGAGACGACAAAATGATAATCATGTTATTTTATAATATGATAATAACAAATAAGTGGTTATGTTTAAGGTTATGTTTAATAATATGTATTATTGTAAGATTGGATAAAAACATCAGAGACATGATATATCACTAACTATAAATAGGGAACAACACTATGGTATGAAAGTCAAACAAGGAATAGTCTTTATTACATATTTAAAAACTGCATTAAATGAGTAATATTAATATGTCAAAACTTGTATGATTTAAAATATTTAAAATACACACCATTTCAAAAGTAAGATTACTTAAGAAGCTCAACTCAATACAAATGTCAAATGATATTAAGAGAGAAAACTTTCATACACAATAACTAAAAAACTGACAAAGCAAATAGAAGACTAAGAATAAAATTGGATTACCACTCAAATCTAATTTTGGAAAACATCAAGTCACATGGATAGCATTAGGCCAAGAAAAATTGATCAGAGGTGGGTCAAAAGCAAGCTTGCCATATATACATCCACTGTTGCCAAATGTCCAAACATGTTAAAAAGCAAAAATTAAGAATTTAACTTATAAGCAACACAATATAACATAAGACAAAGCATGCTGGGAAATAGATGTGTACAATGAGTATTTCAAACAATTATTATATTAAAGTGATTTTTCAAACGTATTCATTAAAGACCTCCATGTGAGCTTCATATAAATTCAAAGTTTTGAATTTTCTGACAGTGATGGCAGGAAGAGTGAATCATTCCCAAAAAAATTCAAATACATACATGGAAATCGAACTTTTTCCAAGAACTCTTCATCAACATAAGCATTCCCATGAAAAATCTAAAATACTGAAGAAGTGTCAGCATAAGGAATTAAAGATGAACATTGGTCCATTAAAAAAAAACCATATTCTTCAGAAAATGTCCAAACAATTATTAATATTATTTGCAAATTATTTTTTATATCATGGAAGGTTTCGATTAGGTAAAAAAACAAATCAATTACCTTTCTTAAAAAGTATTAGAATTCATATAAAAAATAAATGAAGTTTTACTGATTTATATTAATTTAAACAATTTGCATAAAATCAATACCTGAGGCTTTTGTAGTCTTTCCAGCCTGATGAACTTCCTCATTTTGAAAGTCATGCATTGCTTGCCATCATTCAGCCACTTTTCCAGAGCTTAATTGGCTTATAAGAGAGGAAGGAACCCATATAATATACCTATGCCATACTTTAAGTGGCTTTATAGGATTCTCCAAAACCCTATTACTTGATAACGTAGAAGGCTCTGGTTCACCCACCCTTTTCCACCAATGTGACCTTTACCAGAACAAAGGGGATAGAAGTGGCAGTGTGCGTCACAGTCTCAGAGGGGAGGGTTGCTAAGATATATATAGGTTCTCACATTCCATTTTCCACACATTAAGTCCTCCGCTGAGAAGTAAATCGTTCCTAAACTTATTTATTGTGAATATTGGTGAACAATTCGTATCTTCCTTGCGGGTTTTAGATTTGTTTTATAGGAGGAAGTCAAAATGGTTGTCAATTTTAAGGTGTACAAGAAGAGCTCTCCCAATGGAAAGATAACACTATACTTAGGAAAAAGAGATTTTGTGGATCATATCAGTGGAGTGGAACCAATTGGTGAGCAAAAAAATTCATGTTCATTTCCCTGCAATATTTTCAGATACACATACTAATTTTATATGAAACATACTCCCTCTGCTCTGAGATCCTTTTCATAGTACTAATACATAAATTCTTATTAATATCTCTGACCCATTTCCTGAATACAAGTACATTACCAACTTGCATAAGTAGGAGATAAAGATTTTAGTGGCATCAGTGGCAGAAACAGAAATACTTGGGTTATGTCAAACACACAATTCCTGTACGAATAAGTACACTTTTGAAAAAAAATGTATTTCCTTTATAAGATGTCAAATATCAAACTTTGCAGTCAATTATTCCAATGCTTTAGGTTACTTTTAGTACTTGATTTGATGGAATAATAAGGAATGATCAATTTAAGGCATACCCTTAATTCTTGAAACCCATTTCTATACCTTACAATTATGACCCACATTTATCGGATGAACTGAGTTGATAAGTTTTTATAAAAATTTTATAATGACGTTAATCTATACTGGGCATTATAATTCTTAATTTCTCTGCATAACTATCACAATGGCTTACCAATTTACATGACCAGTTAATATAAATTGAATTTTCTGACTTTTAGTTTAGATTAAAATTATATATCATTGAATTTCACTAAAAATAATTCCTTATAATTCGTATGTAGCTGATACAGTGATATGTTTATTGTAGCATTAGCTTTTGTTACTGAAATTTGGTAGAATATACTCAGTGTGTTCAAAGGAAACTCATAGAATAAGGATTAGCTGTAAATGAGGAAACTACCCTACATCTTCGAGTATAAGTGGAGAAATTTCTTCCGTATTAGGCCGATCAAACCCTACCTTCGACTTATATTTGAGTAGCAAACTAGATGGGCATTTTTCTGGGTCAATAATTAAACATGACTGGCAAAAAACAATATTTGACTGACTAGAAGCGCATTAGAATGAAAAATTCACGCTAACTAGCAGAAAATCCAAAGATTAATGATAAAATAATAGAGCATCGCCATACTTACGTAGTTTCAAAGGAAAACTTAAAATTTATATTTTACCTTTAAAAAACTTACCCAAATGAAGAATCAATTCAGTACTCAAACATTAGTTTTTTTTATTTCGATCTTGAATTCAAATTGTTAAACACCGTTCCATTTCTTCAACACCGGCATTTCGTTTTTTGCTTATAATCACGGACTGAACAGAGCCTGCATTGCGAATATGATCACCAATTTCTCCTTTTAAAATGGTTGCAATTGTTGAATGATTGAGATCATAAACATGTCCAACCAAAGCGAGCAACTCACCTTTTTCTGATCTATTTATTATGTTCATTTTACTTTCCATGGAAAGCACTCAACGTTTTTACCACTCTTAGCACTTTCACAAACACTACATTTATGATTGTTTTCCATATTTCAAGGGTAATAAAAAACAATACGTACATAAACACACGCTCATACAGTTTTAAATACAAATGGAAAATGACAAGTGTTGACAAGTTTACATGTTCTTACTGCAACCAACGTTCGTAAGTGCGTGAGGGTTTGTTCATAAATGAAGTGTGAGGTGCAATTCATTGGTATGTGGAACGTTCGTACATAGGAATTTTTCATTTCTTGAATGTTCGTAATTAGAGGTTCACCTGTATATCCCATATATAATTTTGGAAGTGTCCGTCTGTCTGTCCCCCGTGTATCTGAAAAGCCATTTGTCGTAGAGATATGCAGTAAACTGCATTTTGTTTCTACAAGCTAGGACAGGGGTTGGCAACCCGTGGCTCCTGCGCCGCATGCAGCTCTTTGAGGAATGATCTGAGGCTCCCGACGCCCACGCAACATTGATTTCGATTTTGGTTGATAAGATAGGTCACCAGCCTGTAAATTGCTACTCTGTAGTGAAATTCTTACTCAGAGGTTTCTATACTCTGTAGGACCATATTCTTTGAGAGGATCCTTTTCATTTTACACAGTCATTGTTTGTATGATAGCTAGCCATGAACATCGCTCATTCGGATGTGTTAAAGTCTGTGAATAATCCTACAAGGAAAGCTGGGGGTTATGTACATATCTCTTTTTACATTTTATTGTTGAACCGTTATTAATCCAGGATTCATCAGAGTGAGCAATTGGGTGGTTTTCTCTTTTGCATCCTTAATTTTCGTAAGTATTTCGGATACTATCGAGTTTTCTTACTCTTTTTAATTTCCTGCACTAGGAATATATTTTGAAATCATTTTAAATTTCATTTCTACTCATTGTCAGACGAAGTAGTTTTACGCTAACTTACTCGAATTTTAGATACACCCTCAAAATGTTTCTCTTTATTATAGATTTACAACTTTTAAGCTTAAATGTTTTATTTATATTTATAGAGTATATCAGTTGTTTTTGGGACTTATTTAAATTAACTAAAATTTTCAGTTCCAATCTGGTATTTCAATGTATACAAATAAGAGAAAAATAGAAGATGAGCACAGAGGGTTTAAAATTGAATGAAAAGAATCCTACGCATTCATTATGAGTTCAGATGGTTTACCTTTATGTCTAATTTGCAATGCAAAACACACCAACAATACAAAAAAAACAAATCTCGCGAGATATTTTCTAAAACAGCACATTAACTTCACAGAAAAGTATCCACTTGGAGAGTATGGAAAGAAATCTGTGGATGAGTTGAAGAACAATGCAGACAAATGTAAGAGCATGTTAACTAAATGAGTGAAATCACCAAGTAGTACAACTGCCGCCAGTTTTGTAGCAACGCATGAGATAGTGAAACGGGGTAAGCCGCTTACGGATGGCAAATATATTAAAGAGTGCTTTATTAAAATAACGGAGGAGTTGTATTATGATTTAAGAAACAAAGAGAAAATTGTTAAGAAACAGCAAAGACAGTGAGAGAAAGAATGA
This sequence comes from Uropetala carovei, assembly GCA_036926305.1. Classification (NCBI taxonomy): domain Eukaryota; kingdom Metazoa; phylum Arthropoda; class Insecta; order Odonata; family Petaluridae; genus Uropetala; species Uropetala carovei. Next base: position 177,427 of record JAXCHB010000224.1, read on the forward strand.
TAAAAATGGCCACTGACATCAGTACCAACAGATTATGGACATTCAGTCAGTTACAGGATTTTCTATTTCTTGTGACGAGTCATGCGATGTCGATGATATTGCACAAGTCGTTCTCATGGTGGGATATGTTAATTTCGAAGGACCCCAAGAGGAGTTTATTGAATTACTGCTCCTCAAAGGCCAAACAAGGGGAAAAGATATTTTATCAGCTGTTCTTGACTGTTTAACATGTTCGCGACGACGGGACCCACCGGTGGGTCCCCGGTGTTTGCGCCCGCAGCCGCCGGGACTCACCGGTGGGTCCCGCCCCGCTTACTTATCTTACGTTTTTCATTCTGGAACGCCTGTCATGACGGATTCTATATTTTGTTTACGCTCTCAGGAGTGGGTTTGTAATTATTAGGTGAAAATATTTTAAGTTAACAACATTTTAGCATTAAAAAATTGCAATCATCTTTATTATTTTATTTGATCTTATTGCATCATAATTGAAAAATCGGAAAAAACACAATAGGATTAATAAAACAAAGCAAAATCAAATGAAATAAATTGAAAATATAATAATGGCATAAATGATTTAGATGTAAATTACATTAGTACAATTCAGTAGAACAAAATTTACAATGCTACATGTAGTAAATTATACAACGATTATTTCATAAAATAAATACAAAAGAAGCACAATTATTAAAAATTACTTGAGAAGACATTCCTGTGAAATCATATTTTACATAACTAAATGTATGCTTGGAAATAAATTTACAAACATTACTTATGTTTTTTGTTGAAACATTCTAAACACATAGTGGGCTGTCCATCACAATCTTTGCAAAATGTTTTCACTTTTTTTGTTTTCGCTTTGGCCTCCTTCATTGTTTTTTCCTTACGATGTTTTTCGTAGCAACCAACACATCTTTTTCTACAATCTCTGGCCAACCCTTGATATGTTCCTAATGTATGCACTACTTTCTTTTTGGTCACCCTAGCCTCTCCATCACCACCACCACTGCTTTCACCACTATCTTGAATAAGCCCGTAAATAAGTTTTTCCCGAAAAGTGAGCATATCCATTTTCTTTACATTTCCACCATATTTATTATAAATAATCCATGCATTCACCACACATGTTCCAAGTAGAAGCTCTATGGCTACTTTTTTATACCACTTCATCGATCTTCTAAGGCAGGTATAGTAAGAGGACATTTGGTCGGAAACATCAACACCTTTTTTTGCAAAATTATAATCTATCACAGATGATGGCTTCATTTTATTTTCACCTTTCCATGACTTAGATGCTGATTGAACTAAAGTGTCAGTGTGGGCAGGATCTGAAGAGGCCATTAGCACTGGCCTCTTATCTTGCCATTTCATGACTCTCACACCGTTCTTTTCTTTCGCGAAAATCTCTCCCCTTTTCAATTTTTTGCACAAACCACTTGTGGATTACCCCGTCGATTTTGCCTCAGTGTTCCACAAACATAGGTTTTTTTCTTTAGTAACTTTTCACAAAGAGGCACGCTTGTATAAAAATTATCCACGTATAATGTTCTTCCCTCATTCAGAAGCCCCGCAATCAATTCCAGCACTACTTGTTCCGCATGTCCCTTCGCACTTCCACCAGGATTATCGCTTTTGCCTGCATAAATCTTCAGCCTATAAGTGTAAGCCTCAGGCGTGCAAAGTTTGTAGCACTTCACCCCGTACTTATTAGCTTTTCCAGGGAGGTACTGACGAAAAATCAGTCTACCTCTCCAGGGCACCATTGATTCATCAATGACGATTTTTTCACCGGGAGTAATTGTTGACTGAAACCCTCTGCAAATCAGATCAAGTAATGGCTTGATCTTTGATAATCTATTTTCACTTTGAGTCACATTATTACTGAAATGAAAGCACTTCAAAATCATCTCAAACCGATCACGTTTCATAGTGCTCCATATAAAGTTGTTCCGGTATAAAGGGCTGTTGGACCAATACAAACGCATTTTTGGTAGATGGTTTATGCCCATAGCGATCAAAACCGCTATGAACTTTTTCATTTCACTTTCAGATGTGTCCTTCCATTTCTTCATCACGGATCTACTCTTAGGGATTTCAGAAGCTAAATATTGGCTCGCATATCTGTTCGTCTCCTCTACTAGCAGACCCAACACTTCGTCATTTAAAAAATGTTCATATGATGCTATCGGATCAGAAAAATCCTTATCGACCAGCAAACGTTCTTCACCCGTGTAGGAAAAAGGACGATCAGCATTGGAGCAATCTTCCCACAAATCTGAAGCTTCTGCTGTATCATCTTCAGAAGATGATTCTTCCATGATTTCAGCCTCTGATGATTCTAACTCGCTTTCTTCTTCCGATGGCTTGTATGAAGATCAAAAAGTCTGAATCAGACATGGTAACGAATAAAGTTGACTTTATAAAGCAACTCACAAACTGATTTTCTAAGACTTCACTCTGAACACAATATCACTTGAGGAAAATCAAAACACAACTGAACTATAGGGTGGGTAAACTTGAGTAAAAGAGAATCTGAGTAAAATTTAGCCAATGAGATGTAACTGCCTACGCCGATCGTAAAATATTTTCAAGACGCCGTTTCAAAGCACATGCCTTAGTCATGAGACAGCAGTTGCCTTGCAATAAAATAAGAAGCCGCTTGTAAACAATAAATTTGGGTCTTTCCACGTGCAGAGAAAATACTTAGTCAAAGTTTTTCAAAAATGCAGCTGCACAGGATGCGTAATATTGGAATATAACATGGATGATCGTAAAATTTTTGAAGGCGCCGCTTCCAAATGCGCACCTAGGTCATAGGATAGTGGTTGCCTTGCAATAAAATAAGAAGCCGCTTGTAAGCAATAAATGTGGGTCTTGCCACGTGCCTCGGCGAAAATTCATAGTGAAAGTTCTCCAAAAATGCAGCTGCACAGGATGCGTAATAATGGAACCACTCATTTCAAAGTGCGCGCCTTGGCTAAGAGTAGAAGTGACCGCTACTCTCTCCTTTGTCCCCGGCGGCACTTCACCTCATCCCTCTTGCTTTTGGAGACCCTCGCCATAAAACCCAGGCACACGAAAACTGAATGCTGGGGTTTGAAAAGAATGAGAGGTTCTACCAAATAAAGCGGCTCTTTCGATAGAGATACTAAAAAAAGGAATCATGATTCTGAAAACTTGAAAATGTTACTACTAATACGAAAATTATTTTTATCATTTATTGTGTATTATAAAATAAATGTTACTTATATAAAGCATCTAACTATCGTATTTCGTTATAAATACTTTCCTAAACAAATTGTAAAAGCAAAATAATTACGAAAAAATACTTATAATATTTGAAATGAGGGATTGCATAGCTCGTAGGGGAAGGCTTTAAAACCGTTTTTCAGATGCTTCCAATGCAAAAAAATTTTAAAAATCACTTTTTCAACATTAAAAAATCATCATTTGGCGATTAAAACAAAAAAATTAAAAAAATTTTTTTAAAAATTTTACGCCTGTGGGGACAGACAGTGAAAATGGCTTCCGTCGCGAACGTGTTAAAGGAAAAAGAGATAAACATTTGCAATATTATCTCAGTAGTAACGGATGGGGCACCGAATATGAATGGGGTAAATAAGGGATTTGTTTCACTTTTGCAGAATATGGTTGACCATAATGTGATGTTGTTTCACTGCATAATCCACCAAGAGGCATTTTGCGGACAACATTTTCCACCTGAGATCACAGAAGTAATGAATTTAGTAATTCAGATAGTCAACAAAATTATGTCAAAAAGCTTAAATCACCGGCAGTTCTGTGAACTTCTTGAAGAGATCAACAGTCGATAATCGGACCTTTTTCTGCACAACAAATTGCGGTGGCTATCAAGAGGCATGGTGCTTGGGTGTTTTGCAGTCTGTCTAAAAGAAGTAAAGTTTTTTATGCAGAGTAAAGGTTATGAATATAAATAACTTACAGATCCTCATTGAGAAATGAGAGAAATTTAATTTCATGGTAGATATCACCTCACATTTAAATGTCCTTAATAGAAAATGACAAGGAAAAGGAAACACAGCCTACTTGCTTTTAGAAGAGTTGCTAGTCTTTGAGAAAAAGCTAATTTTATTTGCAAGAGATATAGAGATGGTTCAATTTTTCATTTTCCATCTTTGAAGACATTCAGAGAGACAACAAATTATGAGATTCACACAAAGAACCTTAAAAACATAGTCATTAAAATGCAGGAATGTTTTTCTATGTGATTTCAGGATTTTAGAAAGGAAAAGGACAACTTTGTCTTTCATGTTGAACCCCCTGGAAGCCGATACCCCTCTACTAAATTTTTCAGCATTTACGTTTGTGGATCGAGCCGAGACGGAACTTGAATTGGTTGATTTGCAGAACAAGGACATCTGGACTTGTAAATTCAAAAGCTTGGAGATAGACCTCAAAAATCTAGAAAGGCGGAAATCCACTCTAGCATCTCAGCAGAAATGGGCTGAAATGCACAATCTTATAAAATAGGACCAAATTGTGTTTGAGATCCGGAATTCTTTACCTGATGCCTATAGCAATATGAAGAAGTAAGCGTTTGGCATTCTGTCCATATTCGGTTCCACTTACCTATGTGAACAAGTGTATTCAAACAAGAATTTCATTAAAGGTAAACTTAGAAGCCGACTGAAAGATGAAAGTCTACAGTCCTGCTTGAAAATAAAGTCAACAGCTTACTCTCCAAACGTTGAACAACTCTCCAAAGAAATGCAAGAGTAGAAATCACATTAAAACGTAGTATGTAAAAACATTCACTATACTTAAGAGACTAAAGGTAATATAATGACCAATGCCATTGATATTACACATATTACTGTTTGTTTTTAACGAAATACTTATTATCTTAAATTATTTTATGTATTTGACAGGCATAATTGGACAACTAAGCAGAGGAGACCATATGAATAGATCATCATAATAAATACAATTACTAAAATCAAACTGATCAGTAATAATACTGTTTTCAATAGGAGGATCTAGTATGGGCCGTTGCGTAACACTTGCATTTGTGACAATCTCATTTTCTTCTATACTTCTAAATTCATTTTCTGAAAGAATCGCTTTATTTACTTCACTTGGTAGAGGGGTGGTTAGCATGGCTAGCTTCCACTGCAAGGGTCGCGGGTTCAAATCCTGCCGAGGGCATGGTCATTTGAGCTTGTCATAAAAAATGTATTACAACATATGTAATTGGGAAAACCTGTTTGTGTTAAATAAATTATTATTATTACTTGAAAGTTTATTTATATTTTCATTGAATAAAAACTTGTCAAGCATTCTTTTGTTTCTCAAGTTCTTTTTATAATGACTTACCTTTAAAACATGTATTACACAACAGGGTATATGGTTGTGTGTGCAGCATAAAAATTAGATGTCATTAAATATAGTTTTTATGTATTTAATACGTATTTTTCATAAACATGTTCTGCGGCTCTTCATATGTTGGATTCTGTACAAATTTTGAAAAAATGGCTCTTCTTGTCAAAAAGGTTGCCGACCCCTGAGCTAGGAGGTCCCTAGAAAATTTCATTTTCATAAAGTCCCAGGTTCAAATCCAGGAGACAATTATATTTTCCCATAAGTTTACACGGGTCTTTCAATTTTTTAGTGTGCAAGGTTTTTTCCCTTCATTCATCAAAATAGGTAAATATGAACCGATTTTCTTCAGTTTAGCTTTATTCGATGGATACAACTCTATACTATCTTATTCTTGTGATGTTTCCATGCTACACAGTCGAAGTTTTCAGAAATACGCATTCTTTTTCAAAATTTTGCAGATTTTTTGTACTCATTCCGAGTGTTGCCAAGGAGACTCTCATTGTTGCCTCAGAGTCAATTAACATCAATTAAGCCTTCAAATAGGTGAAAGAATAGTGTTATTCATTTCGCACTTGCGTGATGCAATTTATTGAGCAATCTCTTTATGCCAATGCTAGCAGATATCTCCTTCTCAGTAGTAACCACTATTATGTTAAAGGAGCATCAAGGGATCCCGATGAATTTGGCGAACACAGATACCAGGTGCCAACTTATCCTGGCAAAAGTATAGGCATAGTAAACTGCTTATTTTGAGTAACAATAATAAACTTTATATTCATTTAAAAGGTACAGCTTTATAATCATAAAAATATAACATCATCTCAATCGTCAAATTGTCCATCATGATCATGAAGATGCACCAACGGCAGTATAAACTGCGCATTGGTTATAAAGAGACACATATACTTAGTAGCATTCTTCATCTTCCACAAGTATAAACGTAAATGAAAGTGTTGCAGCGACTATACTATCGATATAATTTATATAACCAGTATAGAAATCTTCATGTAAGATGCACAGTCCCTTTTTTACCAATATTTTGAGAAAAAAGTTGCTCGAGTAAACACAGCATATATAATTAACTACAGCGGCCTTCACTTGTTGAAATTCCAATATATGAAGAAAGTAAAAATGACGGTTCCAAACAATAAATAGAGATTGCATAGTGTAATTTTTATTATATAATTCACAATGCTATTTAAGTGAAGAATTTATTTCTTGTCTTTCATATTTACTCATCTCTAAAAACTGCATACATACATACATATAGAAGTAGTTTTGCAACAAAAAATACAACAATTAATGTTTCTAATTTATAATTTCTTTCAAAACTCAGATGCACAAAGTCAACAACTTCTTGTAAAATTTTACTTTCTCATATCATTGTAATTAATGACAATAAGACGTAGCAGTTACATTAATGAGCTTAATATCTAAGGTTGCTTTTATATCTGATAATAAGAAATCTCTTAAATGTATCATATTTCACTTCAAAATAAATTATGGAGAAGCTTCCTGGCTTTCCGCAATGCAGATTCATTCTTATTATGCACTACCCTAATATGCGACAAACTTGATTTGTTTTTAAGTTTCCTTGCTTTCTGCAATGCAGATTCATTCTTATTATGCATTACCCTAATATGCGACAAATTTGATTTGTTTTTATGCAGTTCTACACTTACAGATAAAATTCCAAATTATTACCAAAGTTGTAGTTTTCAACTAGATTTTAATATTTTTCTTCACTATATTTCATTTAACCTGTAACTAATATGGTACAGGTCAAATCGCCACAACATCTAGAAAAGCATTGATTATAATTTGTACAAGGAAATTTAAGGCACAAAACTAACACTTCATATAAACCCAAATTTAAGATAAAGGGGATATTATAGAATCTTGACAAAATGTTCATAATACCAAGAAATATATTTCCTAAATCTCAGCAAGATTTTTTTACAGAGTAATCTTCTGTTCGTGAGAGTGGCTGTATGAGGAAGTCCTTTTCACTGTCACAAAACACTCCTAGATATGAGAGTGATACTAGATCCCTGGGGAGGAATATTATGCAGAACAGTTTGTTTTCCTTTTTATTTTCTCTTTGTGTGCATTTATCCACATTATCCTTTACTATCTCTCCCTCCTTTATAAATCTCAAAACACTGTACATAATTTACAGTTAAGGAGGAATTTTTTTCACATTTAAAGTTTGCCTTAGTCTTCAAAATTAGTTTTTAATTAATAAAATATTTATTCGAAGTTAACATTTCCAAGATTTTTAAACACTGGAATTCGCTAAATAGTTCATTTTAAGAAGCTATATATTCTTCATCTAGCTCAGTGATCTGAAACACGTGACACTATACCATGACAACCCAAAGTCAAATGTATTTCTTATAAAATATTTTAAATTGTTTAAGAAATTAATTAATGTGTTAAATCAACACAATCAAAACATCTGCAGTTTATTTTTCATACCAATTTAAAACACTATAGCAAGTTAAGGTACAAAACAATATTCCTAACATGGGTTGCAACCTGCAGATTTAAAATTACCTTTTAATCTCTGCGGTATTTTAAGAAGCTATATTTTTAAACCAATACAGATATAACAGAAACTGAAAAACAATAAATATGTAGAACTAAAAAAGTTTAAAATCTGAAGATAATAAACTTCTATGTATGCTCTTTTTGTCGCACGGCAGATTTCTAGTCGATAATCAATTTCGGCTAGGCTGCTATGTTGGCAAAACACTACCCGTTTCTTTAAACTTTTGATTCGCAATTTGGCTTTTTTCGATATTTCTAATTGTTAAAAAAATATAGTTTCTTAAAATACCGGAGAGATTAAATGGATACCCTGTACAACAATCCTAAACTTTAGCAACAGATTTTTAAAAATGAAAAATTGAGATAAGTTGCTTTATTCTGTAAATTTTATGATTGCCAGTAAATGCAATGGATTCTTTCTACAATAATACCCAATAAAATCCAAAGAATGTAAGAGATAAAAGAACAAAAATTCCTATCAATTCAAGAATATACATTTATGCATACATCCAGAGCCGTAGTGAAGGCGGGGCAACCGGGGCAGGTGCCCAGGGCGTAGCTTCGTAAGAGGGCGCCAAATGGAAGTCTTATTATACACTTGACAAAATGTGGTTACAGTTTCGATCTCTTTGCAACGGCCAACCTGAGGTTCAGCTGAAGGACCATGACTATACTAACAAGGAGAGGCTACGGAGTGTAACTCTCAGATTTGATTCATCTTCTACCAGTGGAAAGTTTAGGTCAAAAAAAAAATACCATTTCGGAATTAGGGGCCAACGCCTCTTAGTTTAAGAGAAATAATTAATTAAAAAGTACAAAAATGGGCCAATCTCAATAAATACTAGTAACTTCGCTCTTACGCTCATAGGCAACCGTAGCCTAGGGGATAACGAATAGGACTTTCGATGCATGGTCTCGGGGTTCGAGACCGGCGTTGTTCAACTTTTTTTCTCATGTAAGATTTCATTTTTCGTGCTAGTTTTTCTCCAATTTTTCGGAAAATAATTATTCACCGCAATTTTTATTTTTTTCAAGCAGGATAATTATTTTTAATCACTAGACCACCATTTTCCCCCATTTTCAGAAAATATTTATACACCGCTATTTACGTATTTTATTCCCAACTTACACGCTCAAAAATCCCGTGAATTTATTATTGTAAGTTTTAATCATTTTTCCTGCGTGAAGAAGATTATTGCGAGAGCTAAAGATAAAGAATATATTTGCAGATAATAATAAAGTAACCCATCTTATTAGTTATTATTGGTACAGGTATATAGCATCGGAAGGTATGACCACGAAGAATAATTTCTGCGAGCTCCTCGCTCTGCATCTGCCCGTCGCTGGGTAGACACCCTCCACCTTTCAAAATTAGTATGAATTTCCAGCGCATTCCTTTGGATGATAATCGTCGAAGAAATACAGAAAACATAAATATTCATGGCACTAGGAGCAACATATAAATGAACGCTTGCCACAGTTGCAGCGATTTATTTTAATTTCGTCTGTGAACGAAATTTCATTTACATTAAGAAATAATTCGCGCCGCTCGCAGCTATTTATATGCTGCTCCTATTGCCATGAATATTTATATTATCGTTTTTTTCGTACGATTACCATCCAAAGGAATGCGCAGGAAACGCAAACTAGATATAAAGGGTGGAAGTGCAATTACGGCGGAATATCACAGCTTAAAGAATACGCCAATGTCTACAGAGAGTGTCAATGCAGTGATGGACAGACGCAACTAATTTTGTTGAGGGAGTAGGTTGGGAATAAAATACGTAAATAGCAGTGTATAAATATTTTCTGAAAATGGGGGAAAATGGTGGTCTAGTGATTAAAAATAATTATCCTGCTTGAAAAAAATAAAAATTGCGGTGAATAATTATTTTCCGAAAAATTGGAGAAAAACTAGCACGAAAAATGAAATCTTACATGAGAAAAAAAGTTGAACAACGCCGGTCTCGAACCCTGAGACCATGCATCGAAAGTCCTATTCGTTATCCCCTAGGCTACGGTTGCCTATGAACGTAAGAGCGAAGTTACTAGTATTTATTGAGATTGGCCCATTTTTGTACTTTTTAATTAATTATTTCTCTTAAACTAAGAGGCGTTGGCCCCTAATTCCGAAATGGTATTTTTTTTTTGACCTAAACTTTCCACTGGTAGAAGATGAATCAAATCTGAGAGTTACACTCCGTAGCCTCTCCTTGTAAGTCATAGGTTAATGTGTGCAATATTAATTGGCTGCTTCTACTCTTAAAGCTCTGAATGTAAAATCTTTTATTTATCCTCTTCCCCAAAAATGTGTACACCCTAGCAAATTGTATTAGTCGTGCAGAATTTTCATCCAAGTCGTCGATAAAAAAGTAATTATTGAGGATTTTATTGCTATCAAATCGAAAAAATTGGTACAATATACACTGTACAAACTTTTCATATATTAATGCGTCGTTCAGTTATCTATTGAAAAATATGAAATATGTAGAATCATCATAAACATCAACTTAAATAACTATACAAAATTTGATGAAAAACGTGAGCTGTTTTTAGAAAATCCAATTGTTTTTAAAGTTGCCCAAGAATAAACTAGCGTTATATTAATTTTTTGAGAAATATAAACTATGTAGTATAATTGCTGACATTAACTCAAGTAACTGTACAGAATTTCATGAAAATCGTATTAGCCATTTTTGATAAAATCAAATTGTTGTTAAAGTTGCCTCGAATAAGCTAGCCTCATATTCAATTTTTGAGAAATATGAACTATGTAGTATTATTGTAAACTAAAATATCTGTACAAAATTTGATCAGAATCATTGGAGGTGTGTTTGAGAAAATCAAATTGTTGTTAAAATTGCCTAGGATAAACTGCCCTTCATTATTGAGCAATTTCAACCATTTCTCCATGGCTTCTATTCTGTACGATAAAATGCTTAAGTATGAGATTTCATTCATTTTCACTTTATTGTTTAGGCTCTAGAGCCGCGAACAGACAGAGACAGGCCCACAGACGGACAGACTGCATTGCAAAAACAACTTTTTCAGACTCAGGTACACCTAAAACGTATAATAATAATACTTTATTCATCTTTAGGTTGGCATACACCACCATAGATGTCGTCAAAAATACAAAGTTCAGGATTACAAAAATAAAAGATATAACAAACATTTACAGATTAAAACACTTATGTAGAAAAGTCTAGTTCAAAATATTCCTCAATGGAATAGAGTGGTCGGATGACCAGCCACTTTTCAATGACAGTTCTAAAGATTTTTATGCTGGCTGATTTAGCAGAGTGCGGTAACATATTATACATTTTTAAACAGAGGTTATCAGATTGTTTCTGGATTTTGAGAAGTCTACAAAAGGTAATATCAAATTTATTTTTCAACCTGGTATCATGGTTATGTATTTCTGCCCTGGAGATGAAAGAGGACAGATTGTCTTTAACATACATTAACTGGTATAAAACATATAGATTGTAGATTGTTATAATCTTGAGGCTAATAAAAAGAGGACGACAGTGAACTCGTGGGCCATAGTTTGTTATGATCCTGACTGCCCTTTTTTGGAGGGTGAGCACAAGTTTCACATCACTAGCATGCCCCCATAATATCAAGCCATAGCTGAGATGACTTTGAAAGAAAGCAAAATATGCAGATCAAAAAAATTCAACCGGCACACAAAGCTTCAGTTTTCTAAGTATAAATAATGACCTGGCAAGTTTTTTTTACAGACTACAGCAACATGACTACTCCAGGTGAGTTTGGAATCGATATGAATACCAAGTTAATTGACAGAATCAATTTTATTAGCAAAATTTCTCAAGGTACACAATAGGTATTTAGTTTTATTAGAATTCAGGAGGAATTTATTAGCAGAGAACCAAAGATATGCCTGTGTCTGAACATGCATGGACAGGTAAGTGCTTGGCTTGGGTTCACACAACTTTGCACAAAGGTTGTATCATCAGTATATAAAACACTATTTGCGGATATGCTAGCAGACAGATCATTGATCATTATCAGAAATAATAAGGGACCAAGCACAGAACCCTGACGTACACTTGCTTGACAGTGAGGAAATCAGACCGAGCACCATTAACTTCTACCATTTGTTTATGACTAGTTAATTAAGATTTCCATCAAAATATCAAGATCGAATTTTTTCGCGATTACAATACTTTCTCAACATACTTCATATATGAGAAACTAAAAGGGAGACAAAATCGCAAAAGAAATAATCTAAAAATTGGAACTTTATGCATTAGATTTACAAAACATAATAGCTCAATTGTATGAAAATGCTCCTAATAGTATAACCTGTAAATTTATTAATTTATTTTGCTGGTTCCACATCGAGATGGGTTGCACACATGGAGGTACTTAAGGTGATGTTGAATAAACAGGCACAACACGATGTTCATCAAGACCAAATGCAGTGAATTCATTGAGGTTACAATTGAAGCAAGTCTATAGGGTGCTAATAAAATTAAAGAATGAACGTGAATGCACAGATATTGAAGGTTTGCTAAAACAAATCAACGTGCAATTTATATTTTTCTTGTTAGAAGATCAACCGCCTCACTAAATATGTTCAGCGTGCCAATGTAATTATGGATTGATCTACAATTTGGTACCATACACAAAATGTTCAAAGTCAAGACTGGAAGAGTATATGAAAGAGGCAAAGTCATTTTGCGATGAAAAAGGAGTCCTGAAAATAAGAGGAAGAAAAAGGAATTTAATGACACAATGGAAACTGTAGCACCCTCAATAGCTGAAACAACAAAATACTATATATGATGCAGTGCATTAGGCAACAAATTCTCTTCAAAGACAACTGTAGGCACGATTTACATCTTTATACTAAATTGATAATGATTTAAAATTGTTAAGTTGTGCTTTATATTGTATAATATGACTGAAAGTGAAATGACAAAATCTGTAAAAATGCTGCGTATATGTATAAAATCAATGTGGATGAATGCGAGTCAATCGATAAAAGGTGTAAAAATTACACAAAGAAATATTGGAATTTCTTCATGAATATGGTGTTTTAAGTTCCTTTCTCAATGTGGAAATTTTGCTGAGAATTTCTTGACATTCACCATATCAATTTCAAGTGGGGAGTGTTCTTTTAGTAAATTGAAATTGACCAAAAATGGTCTACGGTCATCAATGAATCAAGAGAGACTTTCTGGTCTACCATCTTATCTATTGAATATCACACTGCTAAAAATATGCATTCCAATGAAAAAATCAGTATTTTTGCTGCAAATAAAGCCAAAATATAAATCTGTAAAGAAACGATTGTTTATTCTAGATAAATACCCCTTTTAAAATAGGCACTTATCATTTTATTAGATGATCTTGGGGCGACAATAAATCCTCTGCCCAGGGCAACAAAAGTGGTCACTACAGCCCTGCATACATCTTATATACGGTACTAGACGAATGAGCCCGTTTAAAACGGCCCTTGAAAACAAATAATATAAAAATAAAATCAACAAACAAATGATAAAATTATAATATAAGAATAAGACTGGAAAAGGCTACAAATGAAAACAAAGGAATAGTTTTAAAAAATTAAGAGGAAAAGTCTTATACCTCAATAATATTATTTATGACAACATTCCTTGTAAATACTCTTTTGTTTAACAACAATTGCCCTTGATTATCTTTATCCTTAGCCCAAAATTTCAAATTCTGTTTGTCACGTGTTCTAGTTATAGCTACATACAGCTGTGCATGTAAAAAACTGCATCTGGCAAATGTAATTCATAATATCTGTTCTATTCAGATAACGCGAAGGCACAGCGCAAGCAACTTCAATAAGACAACGAAGGCATGTTAAAACATCGTCGAATTATTTCAAACATTAGCATGTTTTAAAATACTTAATTTACTGCATTTATCCATCCAATTTACGTAAATTAATATAGATTTATGAGCATATATGGCTTGAAACAACAATGCCCGTTTCCAAGGCGATCATTGATGAAAATGAACGATTTTTCTTACACCGGCGAATTTAAACGTAAAATTTGCTGAAGTTTTACCTTTAGGTGAGAAAAGACGAACAAAATTAAACGGCCCATTTACTTTCCTTTACAATGGTTCTAATTTGAAGGTCGTAGGTCAATTCTTTCTAATTTTAATTTCCAAAAGAGTAAAACTGCTTGTTGAAAATTAAATTTTAGCACATAAACTTATGAGCCGAGATATGAAATTCATATGGAATGTAAAACATCTCCTGGCATCGAATCCGGGACTTTTGTGGAAATTTTTTTATAGCATTCGCTTTTTGAACGTATTCATAGCAATCCTACCGAAGTTGGCGGGACTGGCTGAAGAAATGGCCGAGATATGTCGAGATATTTAGCGTTAAGCAAAAAATGATGATCAAGAGATTTAGCCTTTTATATTATAAGATCATATTTTAAATCTTACTCCCCGGACAGTGGAGCTCAAAAATCTGGACAAAACCTGGACATATTTTCATCATATAATAATGATTTTTTGAGTATAAAGTAATTTAAAGGTATGATTGCATCAGTAAAGTTTTTAAAACTACTATATTCTGTTATACTAATATGTCTTTTTATACTATCGCGACTTAACTGAGGTAAAATTATCGTTCGAGCAAATAGAAATTAGCTGATTTTTCTTATGCATCACTGTATAATATGTGCACCAATATCTCTTGCAAAATTTAATTTACCAATATAGTATACTGCAGAAAACAGGTTAAACTGATTTTTAATAATTAAAAAAGTGTTGGAGACTATGGCGAGATGGATACTTCAAAAATTAAGAACTCCTTAACCATACAAAGTACTTTATATGGTTAAGGAGTTCTTAATTTTTTATTTTTAATGAATAAAAATCTAAATCTTAATCTGCAAATAAACAGACTTGAAATTAAGCTGCACATATACGAAGATATGTATGTGAGTCTTAATATCCACAATCTAAGAGTTTATATATTTAGAATTTATTAGTTTTTTGCTATCATGATCAATATTTAGGAATTAATGATTAATTAATATAAATTATATATTGTCAGCTACCAAATATTTTTATTTGTAGATAAAAATAAAAAAAACTAAACAACAAGTATGCAGGTTACATTCAGAAAGATAACATTATATGTATAATAAAAAGAATGACAAAATAATTAGCTTGGCTTGTATTTTTCCTTGGATCTGATTTCTTCTAGCACTGTGTTCTAGCAATCTGTTCAAAATTACAGTCTGTTAAGATTATCCCTATAATCAAACTCATATTAATAACCCATTCCTTTCTTTAGTTCACTGCCTGAATTAGGGAAGTATTCTTTCAACATTAGCATATGTGCAGTAATAGCAAAACAATTCTGCACCTTTCAACAACTCTGAATAACATTATTTTTAAATGCAGTTGTAGACATATTTTAATGTGTAATTTTTAATCTGACATACATATTAGAATGTATGACAAAGATATCCTAAGTTTGAAATGGTTTAGCATTTTACTAGTTAGATAACAGATGTGATATCTCTGTAGTTGAAAAGGGAGTAATTCGAAAATGTTGATATCCTACATCTGCTGGCAACTCTTCTTCCCCCTACCTTAACACAAATATTTAGAACCCCAGACATTTAAAATACCATCCGGATGACTCTGGGTAGGAAATAAAATCTGAACATGTCCTGAGAAATATGGATGCATGGTAACCCTAATCTTATATGATTAATATAAAATTAAATAACATAAAGATGAAAGGCTGGACAATGGATGAATGAAAGATATAAAAAAAATTCAAAGAACATCATTTAATATCACCAACTAAAATCATACTTGAAATGGCCTTATAACTTTATCTGATCCAAGACTGAAAGAAACATTTGAATTTTAGATGGAGTATTAGTCCTTGATGGAGATTACTTACGAGACAGGAAGATTTTTGGCCAAGTGGTTTGCTCCTTCCGTTATGGCCGTGAAGAGGATGAGGTCATGGGGCTTAACTTCCAAAAGGACTTATTCCTGGCATCAGAACAGATATATCCACCAACACCTAAGCGAGAGGAAAATCTTACCAAGCTCCAGGTGTGTCTGCCTTATTGGCTTCAATCTCCTTACAACCATATCTGATTGTGAGAAATAAAAGTAAATTGAGAAAGGCCCACCTTATAAACATCATGTAATAAAGAACCGTTTGTAAATACTTTCCATGGCTCTTTTGACAAGATAAAAGTTCCTAAATATAGAATAGTGATCTTTTCAAATTTAAAATATGCCAAAGATAATTTCTAGTACTTTAAAATATTTAAAATAAAACGATAGTATATTATGAAGCATATACAGTTGTTGTATACAAAATATAATGAACACACCTGAGAAAAAAACATTGCGGCAACTATAATCGTCGTGTCCAGCTCTCTGGCCTACGATATATCAACTTTATAGTAGCTAAATGTTAGTAAAATAAAATAGCGCCCATTTCATATGTAATCATATTTCAGGAGCGCTTAATGAAGAAACTGGGGCCAAATGCATTTCCATTCACATTTAAAATGCCAACCAGCGCACCGGCATCTGTTACGTTGCAGCCTGGACCAGATGACAATGGGAAGCCTTGCGGAGTCCAATACTACGTGAAGGCATTTGCAGGAGAAAGTGAAACCGATCGTGGTCACAAGAGGCAATTTTTCTTTCTAACTCAAGCAATTATCTTAAGCTATCAAATATATTCTGCCGATTTTACTAGCTGTACTAGCAAAAAACATAATATACGATATGTATTTATGTCTTCCACCCTCGATAAAATTATGGAGATATAACAGATTCCATATATTTTCTGCAGAAGCACCGTTGCTCTGGGGATTAGAAAAGTCCAGTATGCTCCCACTAAACAAGGTCGTCAACCATGCACTGTAGTCCGCAAGGACTTCATGCTCAGCCCAGGAGAACTAGAACTTGAAGTAACTTTGGACAAACAAGTATGTGTTTAGATTTACGTAGTATGAACTATTAACATTTCGTTTATATATATTTAATTGCAAATATACCGTGTTTTAAACAATCGCTTCGAATTTGTTCACAACTATGAAAAGTAATTATTTCGACTTCAAAATTTATAAAACTCCGGCTTCACATGCTTACACTAGATAGCAGTCAACATAGATCGCAGCGCCAATTTGAAAAATTTGTCAGGCGAGTAATTAACTACGTGAATTTTCCGAACGCGCGTTTAAATGTTGCCTGTAGCAACTATGTAATTGATATTTTCCATTGGTTGGAAGAGGGGTTTCAGAAAAAATGGTTGGAAAAAGGGTTTCAAAAAATGGTTGGGCTGGTTGGAATGAAGATATAGTGCATGAAATGAAATTGATTCATTAAAATAGATACCAAGGCGCGGGAGTATCTCCGTTTACGATACTACCATAGCAGTTCATTTTCCTGACAAATAAGCACTGCGATCGATGTTGGCATTATCTAATCTGTTCCAAAACTGCATAGTGCACACCGTAAAATTAAATATTAACATTTACCATTACTGGGCAAGCAATTCACTCAGTATAATGAACGTCTTCATTTGTAAACTAAAGTTGCCCATCACCTCCTGTCATTCTATAGCTTTAACCTTGTTTAGCCTACTCAGCTAAGGCCGTATCTTTAGCATATGGCCGTTGAATAATTACGCTTTTCACTTTTTTAGCGGGTATTTGATATTGATCCAAATTTTATATTTCAGCTCTATCATCACAATGAAAAGATTGCCATCAACATTTGCGTCAGAAACAACAGCAATAAGGTTGTTAAGAAAATGAAAGCAATGGTCCAGCAAGGAGTAGATGTTGTTCTATTCCAAAACGGCCAATTTAGGACATCTGTTGCTTCTGTGGAGACTCAGTAAGAATTGTCGATTTTTTAAATTTTAACTGCGTTAATTTCTCGTCTTCTTGTTCAAACCTTAAAGCTAATAAACAGATTTTGTTACATAGTAATGAAAAAATCAAATTTTCGTGTGGTAATTTATTATGTAAATGTTTGTCAATATTTAAGTCGGAGATACTGTAATTTTCTAAAACTTCTTTTAAAAACATATTTTCGTAAAACATATTGATCGAGAGATATTTATATTCTTCGTCTGAAATTAAGTACGTTGCTATGTCATAGCATTGTTTGCTTTGCTATGACAAAATTTTCTAATTGTAGATACTGTTGCTTACGTTTCCAAGGGTAGTTTTATATCAATATTTTGTTAGCCATAGCAACAGATAACTATTTTATTTACTTGTTTTTTCAATGTGAAAATCATTCTAATTGTTTAAAAATTATTTACAGATGTAATTTCTGATAATTATTTTAGAGGATGCTGATGTCAAGAGCAATTATTATTATTACTAATACTATAGAGCGTTCCATCTTTAACCCGGCAAAGCCTGAGTTTTTCATCTCTTCCGATTTTCATAATATTTTAAAATTTTGTTAAGTACCTTATCATGACTCATAATCTATAAATATTTTTTTGATTTCCCTCTTAGTAATATATAGTCCGGTACCATATGGTACCGCTAGGCTTCTGCGGGAGCATAACTTAAGTTTTTGGTTTTCAGCGATACAGATTAATTATTTTACACACCACATGCCATGCATATAAGAAAAAATGCAGAATGATACGAAGTACTCAGACCATGTTTTTGTATTTATTTTATGGATATCTAACATAAGATCCTTAATTAAAATAATTTGTAAGGTTTACATAAGTTCAATATTTCTTAAATTTTGATAAACATTTTCACCAAAGATGTTGCACACATGAATCACAGTTTACTGCTGCACAATGGCATCTTTGTTTTGTGCTAGCTATTAAGTGGTTCTTGCCATCGTGCCTAATATCATCAGACACCCTAGAAAAAAGAATTACTTTACTGTAATGAAAATAAATGTTATATTTTAGTATCGTGAAACCAGTAAAGAAAAACCTGATGCCTATTGAACTGCTGCATGACTTAGGGGCTCGAACTCCAGCCTTTGGTGGGTTGTATCGAAGCAAGTATGTGTTGACAGTATTTCCCTTCAAAACTCCAGCTGCCTGATTTCAACCCCTGACTTGCGCATTAGGATCCATGCATTGTGAACCATGGAATCTAGCAGCCATGTAAAGATCGACCACCACCATTTCTTGCTTCGAATGCCAATCTGGTAGAGGGAAACGTTCTAATCTATCCTGTCAGTGCCTCCCATGCAACGATTGTATTCACTGATCAAGGCTGGACGGGCACATGCACTATTCTTTTTTCAATCCTACAGTACCTCTGCACATTTACTACAGGATGTATGCCATGACAGGATGATACAACGGTTACAACTGAGTTGTCCACCCATCGAGCAACAATTAGATTTTCCTCAGTACTTTTCAGGTAATCGAAGGTCCCTCGTCTCATTTTCTTCAAGGCTTTTGACAAAGTCAATTTGCAGTCTCTAGGAAGTCTGTTTTCCCTGAGAGTACCAGTTGCTCCATAACCTCTGTCACGCAGATGGTTCATCAGATTGAAACCGGTGAAGAGGTTGTCAAAATAAAATCGAAAAGGGAGGGATTTCATTGTGTCCGGGAGTTCATCAATCATTTATACAAGAGGTGCTGCTGCCTTCCCGAAATCCACTTCATACTGGTCATTTTGTAGGACTTCTTCAAGTGTCACATCCCTGAAATAAGCACTAAGTCAGCTCTGTCCATCTTCCCTAATCACATAATATTTGATAATATACGAGGAATAGAGGCCATATACATATTTATGTTATGTTCATTTTTTTATCACTGTAATAAATCTTAGGTCTGCATCTATGCAGCATAATAGCATTTAGGTAGTATCACTAACCATGGTAGGAATAAAGGCATTTAGGATCAAAAAACTTCAAAGATTGTGAAAAATTCAAAAAGCTATGACAAAATCCTAGTGGTACCATATGGTACCGGCAATATAAACAACAGAATATCTTGCACTAATGGCTGTAAAATTATATTATATGCATAAAAACAAAATGTCTCACATGTAAGAAATATGTTTACTATGTCTATACCCGTTTTCTACTCTTATGAAGCTTGACCTTGAAAATCCTAGTTGTATGCTTACTGCTGCTGCCAATGAAAGCTCGAGAGACTGTAGATGGGGAGGGGAGAAAGTCAGTCGGTCTCTCGCCATCGTGCTGTTCACATCGCTCCGAGCTCGACTGTATTGCCAGATCTACTGCATTTACGCCTTAGCGTTCGCATGCGACTTTCTTCAAGAGCAGATATCGGGCAAGAGCGTACCACTTTCCCGCGCCTCTTGAAAACTTCAAATGGTGGTGGAAGGGGAAAATGCCCTGATTGGCTATTCGCTGTGCCACGTTCAAGCTTCATAAGTGTAGAAAACGGATATAATATGAATATCAACAGAATATCATGGATAAAATTGAAACTTACTTTTGGTGAAAATTCATCTTTGCGTATTAGGTTGCTTCTTTCAACTTCTATCCTCCACAGCAAGGAGAGAATATGTAACTGAAGATCCCAAACAGTTTGGATATGTTCACTGTAGTGTATCCAATTCATATCAGCAACAAAGTAACACATTTTGTGTCTAATTGGTTCACAGTCATCTAATTCGTGTGAATGTTACAATGTGGTACCATGTGGTACCGCTAGGCTTTCCCAGGTTAAGTTTCAGTATTGGGTAAATTGCGTGCAGTGTTGCCACATCTCACTACCCTAACACCAGCAAAAGACTGGTAATTTAAAATTTCCTTTATGTAACTTATTAAGTAAATGCTATTGTTACAATTTTTGCCGTAATACACAATTCTCTAAACCAAAACAAAAATACTGCATAGTAAAATTTCTCTCGCTACGTACCGCGTGTTGTACACATGGCTGCTATAGTGCCCCAAACCCTGGCTGTCCCAAAACCCTCATAAAAGTGAAAAAAGGAGCTTAAAGGAATAGAATCCCTTTAAAGTGCCCTTGTTTTCCCTATGCACTCAGATTTATTTTTCCTGTGCTAGCATTCAGTTGTCTAAACCAGTCTTAGGTAGTCCTTTATCTTGTGATGTAAGATATATTATGCCATAAACTGCCTAAAAATTAAAAATATATTTTCCCAATCAAAAATTATTTCATTTGAAAGGCTATTGAAATCATAAATAAAAGTTTAAATAGTACATATTTTTTAAAAATACATAGTTTACTTTGTAAATAATAAATTAGGGTTGTAGTTGCCATTTGCATTTTTATGCATAACTCGATAAATATTTCGTTTAGAGAAAAATGTATAGAATAAAAGTTGTAGAACATTTTAAAATAGGTAATCATTTTGTTCTAAGCTAATTCGCGGAAAAAGCACCCAAACGATGTAAATTGGTATTTAACAAAATCGTAGCATAGTTAATTGGATAAATGTGAGTTCGGAGGTACACTGTTCACATCTTATTTTTGGATTAACTTCCTTGCATATACTAAGATTAGATGTAATGTGATCAGAGGAAAATAGTTAACCATGTTTGTACGAGAATGATTGCTCACAAAATTCCTAAGTAAAAACAACAACTGGATTATTTTATACTGATCAGTATACATAACGGAAATTAAGTTGCAATTGAGGAAATTTTTACCTGTCCGACATTAGAAATTCATTTGCTTCTTTTTTAATATTGTAAATTTTCCTCTGAGACACACCGCATAGCTTGCTCATCCTACTAACAGCAGATGACAGTCTTTCATTAGACTCATTGAGGCAACTACTAAGAACATTCAATAGGTATTGTTTGTTTTTCCGAACTCACCTTGCTTTCTTTTCCTCGTTGAGACATCCATTTTCTCACAAAAACCGCAATATCAATATGAAAATACGTTCAGGAATAATCAACGTGTGATGTACATACACAATATTTTTAAAAAGAGGACACTATAAGCATAAAACCTGCAAACACAACATATCTCTACATTTGAACCGTATTGCACACTTCAGTTTGAAAACGTTTTAAAGAATTGTTAAAACAACTAATTTGCAATACACAATAAAACTGGCAAAATTTGTAAGTACTTTCCCGCAAACTTATGAGCAGATAAAATGATGAAAGCACAAGATAGTCCAACTGCTGAGTTGTAACTGAGAGAAGAGCGGGTGATCAGGCCAAAATAAAACTTTTGCATTGTTCACCCAACCCCACATCTGGGTGCACCAAAAATAACTTCAAACATTTACCTACAACTTTCTTGCTTATTGTTAGACCATGAAAGTATCTTTATAAATAAAAAAGTTTCCCACAGACAAACTTTTTCAAGTCAGGCTGGAACACGCAAAAGGAACTTTTATAATTAAATGCAGAAAACAAATATTTAAAATCAATTTATTAAACTTTCAGTAGAACCATTACGATCCTTAAAAATTCCTGAACCTAATACAAAAAACTGCATTGCATTATTTTTAAACAGAACGTATATATCATCGATTGAAACAAACATGACCGTAAAATGTCCATTTCAGGTCAAATATTGTTTATCGCATTTTGTATAGAATATAATTTTTAGTTTTCATTTAAAAGTATATGATTAGATTCTGCGTTAAAAATAGCACAATTAGAAATTTTGAATTTTTTTTAATGCAACTTTAAATTATTAGTGAGATTTGGCAATCCTGGTGACGTAGAGGAGGGGGCGATTGGATTTTTAAGTCTGCAGGAGAGGGGAGAAACGATGCCATTTGAAACCGTACTGAAACTTTAAGATGGAACACTCTATAGTATTTAGAATTTGGAAACTATTCAATGTTACCATGAACCTCAGTTATAACGTCACTCGGTTATAATGACAATAAATTTCCAGTCCCATGAATACCGTTATAACTGAGTTCTACTGTATTAATTTTAAAGTCACCACAGATAAATAGTCTGTCATTCTTTTGATATTGAGATACAGTAAACTCCCCATTATCCGGCACTCATGCAACCGGAATTCTCAAGCAACCAGCATCTCTTGCATCTTCATTTTTTTATTACATCTAGTTTGGAATGTTCCCTCTAAAATTGGTACCTTCGGCATTTTTTTGTTTGCATCTAATTTAGAATGTTACCGCTAAAACTGTCATTTTCGGCAGTCGCAATAAGCAATTGTGGATGTTTCTAGCATTCGGTGTTTATGTAAAATAAAATATTTCGCACACCCTTAAATGCCTCCTTAAACTCCAACATGCACTCTAGGTGATAAAAGGAAAATGGGTTGTGCTAACCTAAACCCAGAAATTTTATATAATAAAACGTTTTGAGAAAGTTGAGAAATGCAATGTTTTAATGAAAGAGTTCAATGTCGGTTCTTCCACTATTTATGACATTAAGACACAGAAATTAAAGTTAATGAAATTCGTTACATCTTCTGAGGAAACTAGAGGAAATGAATATCAGTGCACTCTTCGTAAGCTGAAACTTGAGCAATTGGATATTGCTATTTATGAATGGTTTTCTATAAAGCGTTCCGAGAATTTCTGAACCAATGTTGATTGAAAAGGCCCAAGATTTTTATAAACAAATGGAGATTAGCGAATCGTGTGCATTTTCAGATGGATGGCTAACACATTTTAAAATTAGGCATGAGATCAGATGTCTAGATGTTTCGGGTGAGAAAAAATCAGCCGGCCAAGGAGCTACCTATAAATTTTGTGACTTTCTTGAAACATTAGTTTAGGAACATGGTTTATAATGCTGAGGAGACCAGTTTATTTTAGCAATATTTCTCTCCTTTTCTCGGACAAGGAAACAATTTTTTGTAGGAAAATCCTAAAGGTTGGATTAACAATAAGATAACCCTTACCTCGCCTTGTTATTAGAACAAAAGAGAAGCTAGAAGTGATAGTTATATGAGAAACGGTTGGATGTAATGTAGTTAATAAATATTCAAATATTCCAATTAAACATGTTGAATACTTGTATATTTGAGTTTCATTACTTTCTTGAATGTGAAGGAATTATTTAAGAACAATTGTGAATAGAATACCTAGTCTAGAGTGTGGCGACCAAAAAACATAGCCACATACAGCTCTAACTAAATGCTATATTGTACCAAAAAAATAAAGTATAAACAACACAAATGCTCTTGAGACGTAAGTCTCGCAACTTAACCACTTCAGAAAATGTCAACTTATCGTTACAGTCTGTCCGACAGGAAACTTTAGCACACTCTCCCTTGCGAGGAACAACTCTTCTCGCTTTTGTCTCCGTGACTCGACTCTCTCTCTAACTCCCGCTCACCGCGGCGACCCTCCGCTCTCGATCTCTCCGGGTGCTTCGGGTGCTTCTACCCTCGTTCTCTCGACGGCCACTCTCGTCTCGTGTCGCCGCTCGGGGGGGGGGGGGGGGGGGGGGGTACGGCGGGTAGTTTAAATGGGCGACTCCTCGACTTCGTATTGGTTAATTTCCTGATTATGTGATATAACCCTGCGAAAAGGAGGGAATGGGAAATAGGGGTAACATTCGCCCTATGTAAAGCGCGTTGGTGTGGGAGCAGCCATTCGGTGAGGCCTTCGGTGTTCTGTTCGCCGACTGCGAAAGCCGCTGACAGCGAAATGCGCCGCGGCGATTTTCTGCGTTTTCGTCGCGTTATTCGACAAGTGCTTCGTTAAGTGCGGAGATGTGGGGAAAATCGCTGCAAGAGGTTAGCAATTCCAAGGTGAATGTACAATTCTGCATCTGTTCTCTATTTTGGTATCCAAATGCTTTATCGAGGCCTATCCAATAAAACTCTCAAGCAACTGGAACATTCACTTAACTGGAAAATCCAATTCCCTGAGCATTCCGGATAACTGGGAGTTTACTGTAGTAAAAATATAATAGATTCTCCAACTTTAGTAAGATTTGTATCAAATTTTCCAAGATGATATGTAAATAGCTAATAGAAAAATATAATTTTTACCAATTGACCACTTAGAGGCTGCAGTTCCTTAAATTTTCAGCATAATTTGGCACGAGTGTCACAAACTTGCAAATGGTATTTAGAAAATATTGCAACTCCACCATTATTTGACACACTCCTACAGAAATAGAATACAAGATGATAACCATTTAAACTGATAGTTTTGATTTCCTTTCCAGAAAGCCAATGTTCACTTAGAGCTACAATATCTAACCATAATGTTGTAAGAAGTATTTCAAGGTGAAACTCTAAGACACTGTCTGTTGAGATGGGAAATTTTATTAGCATTCATATTCATTACTTATCTGTATGGAGAAACTCATGTACTTGACACAGAGTTTTTTATAATTTGGTTTGAATGGCCATGTTAATTCCCTAAAAATAATTGCAAACTAGTAAGGCAGCCCCTGATCTCCGATCCTCAACGTGATTTAAATAAACTGAAGGTTCAGTGAAATAATTTTTATTGAATAATTAATGAAATAAATTAAATGCAAATAATCGAAATAGTTCAGCCCTAGCTTAGCTCTTCTTTGTTCCCTATTCATTTTACGTGTTTCCCTATTTCTTTGTCTTTCTTGTACTCTCTGCACCTCATCTTTACAGGAAATCCTATGAGCTTCCACATCTCTTTCTCTCTCTTTCCTACAATACTCTTCGTTTGATCTCTGGCTCCTCTTCCTTTCTCTGGCAGCTGTAGCTGGGCTAATAGCTCTACCTTACCTTAGATCCAGTGATTATCGTTGCACCCTTATAGACGAACTCGCAAACAATTGCTTTAGGTACTTCAAGTGTCTATCAACGACTGCTTTTAACTTCTTACAGGACCTACTATAAAGGCAACATCAATGCTACCGTATATTTAGATTATCAATAAAGAGAAGATAACCATATAATAACATGTGTCCCTATTCTCATCTAATTTTTAATTGATGCGTGAGCCTATTTGCGTTAATAAGGATTACAGATGTGTAATATGATGGTTCTACTTACAAAAAAGTAAGATTCCAGCATTCAAACGATGAAACAAAACAAATTAATTGCACAATTTATAATAAAACTCAATGCTTTGGAAGTTTGTTTGTTATACACATGTTATTGACACAGCTAGAAACGCTTCCCATATGCAGTCAACAGAATAATTATTCGTAAATATTTACGTTGCTATGCTTCATCAATTTCGATGCTCAAACAACAGTTCGAAGCGTATAACCTTTTTCATTCATCTATTTGAAGGTTTAATTGGTATTAAATGAATCGGAGACAACAATGAGTCACCTTGGCAACGCCCAGAATGAGTACGAAAAATCCTAAAAATTTCGAAAAAGAAAGCGTATTTCCGAAAACATCGACCGTGTAAATATCGCAAGTATAACATAATATAGAGCTTTAGCCGTCGAATAAAGCAAAAAAGAAGAAAATCGATGTATATTTACGTATTTTAACGAATGAAGGAAAAAACCTTGCACTCTGAAAACTCGAAAATTCCGTGTAAACTTATGGGAAAATATAATTGTCTCCTGGATTAGAAAACGGGACCAGTGGCGTAGTCTTCGGCGCCCGGGGGCAAGGCATCTTTTTGGCGCCCCTAAGGGGGGGGGGGGGAGGGTTATATAACAGTCTGGCCCATATGACCTTTTTTCTTGCCGCCAAGTTCCAGGGGGAGGGGTTTTCGCGGGCCTGATTACGTAACTCCGCGACGACCTAGAGCAGGGATGCACAGCTTGAGAGCTCGCGGGCGCGCCCGAGGACGCGCTCTGCCCGAGTGAGACAGAGTGTGCGAGAGAGAATGC
Source organism: Uropetala carovei (assembly GCA_036926305.1). NCBI lineage: Eukaryota > Metazoa > Arthropoda > Insecta > Odonata > Petaluridae > Uropetala > Uropetala carovei. Next base: position 204,067 of record JAXCHB010000224.1, read on the forward strand.
ATTACCCTCACCACACGACTTCAGAAGAGAGCTAGGGACGCATCTTCGCACGCTCGGCCAGTTCTAATATTATCGCGGATATTGTTAAGATGGGAGATGATTCATGAGTGACCGTGGTGTTGTAACAAAAATACCTTTTTATTCAGGTGTGTAATGCGTTAATAATGACAATAATTTCTCATTAATTCTCTTTTATAATTCAGACATTCACTAGTTTAATTTATTTAATAATTTACACTTTCTGGTGCTTGTTAAGAACTAATCTGTCAATATTTGGTACAATACTACTATGCTGTTCACATCGCTCCGAGTTCGGCAGTGTTGCCAGATCTACCACGTTTACGCTTTCTTCCCATGCTACTAAGCGGATCGCTGGCAACTTGGCAAAGGTGTACTTCATATTCGCGCCTCTCGAAAGCTTAAAGTGGTGGTGGAGGGGGAAAACGCTCTAATAGGCTACTCGCTGCGTCATAAGACTAGAAAAGGACAATAATAGTAGGAGAGAGTGAGGAGAGTGCAGGGAGAGGGGAAGCTTCCCCTCCCCCGCTATCACCACAATATATGCTCTGGGAGCGCTGTTTGTGCATCCCTGTCCTAGAGGATCTGCTTTCATAGATAAAAATCGGTCCGTGAGTTTGCGCCCCTTAAGCCCTGCGCCCGGGGGCAACTGCCCCCCTCTGCTCACCCCTCGCTACGCCTCTGGTGCTCATGCTTAATTTTATTCCTTTTCATGTCAGAATGACGTAAAATTTTAGCCTCATCAGTACCCTCTAACCCATGCCGCAGAGGGGTCAAAGTTCACAAATTTTTCAGGAAATTTTGAACAACCGCCTAAAATTTATGTTCATAACATTTTTTTTCGCGTTTTCTAATTTTTTAATGAATATTTGAATAATATGTATTATTCTGAAAGCTAGATAATGTTACTTTTCCTTTTAACCAAGAAATAAATCGTTTTCTTTGTTACGCCGCGCACCTCTCCGAAAGGGGCGTGTCTCCGGAGGGGAAGCCACTACTGACCCCCAACCGATTTGGCTGAAACTTCGTAGAGATAATGTACATCACGTCCGATTAACGAAAATATATACATATCAGGGCCAATGCTCAGCCGTTTTTATTTTATTAATAAAAATAAGTTATTATTTCCCTAGTCACTGCTTAACTACCGTACACGGTAAAGGATCTCATAAATAATGGTGTTGGCGGAGTGTCTGGCACGCTTGGCTGTAAACCTGAAGAATTGATGTTTGTGTACTTGTTCCGAAACTTTTTTTCATTTTTTCCCACTGTGACGGGAAGGACCAGGATTGGCGAAACTCCAATGGTCCGATTTTCAGCACTCCCCGAGGCTCCTTTTCACTTCTCCTCTCCGAGGTTCCTTCGCACGTTCTCCTCTCCGAGGTTCCCTTTCACCTTCTCCCTCCGACCTTCCACCTCGGCTGCTAGCTGGAAGTCAACGCCCCCACGCGGCGCTTTCGTTGGAGTTTTAGCGTCGTCTGCTGGTCCCAAACAAATGAGCGACAAAGGGCGATTGTCTCTTTCACCAACATTCCGCCCACCTCGTTTCCAGAACGATCCAGCATCCTTAATTGGGTTTTGAGGGAGTAAAGAAGAGGTGCCGAAAAAGAGCAGCTTAGCTTAGTCAGCTGACTCTGACTGTCGGAGAAGAATAAGCTTGACGATCGGCCGTTTGAACGTAGATGTGGCCGTCCGCAGTGTGACCACTCGAACAAGGCCGTCGTCCCCAGGATGTGTCTCCAAGACGCGAGCCAGCGGCCACTTAGCTGGTGGCGTGAGCTCATTCCTTATAAGCACCAGATCGCCCCGTTGTATGGAGCGCATTGCTGCAGTCCATTTACTGCGAGTCTGCAGCGCTTGTAGATACTCCGAAGACCAGCGATTCCAGACATGTTGGGTCATCTGGGTCAGAAGTTTCCAGCGCCTGCTGATAGGTATTTGCTCATTAGACAAGTCAGGTTCTGGAATTAAAAAGGAGGATGTCCCGATTAAAAAATGAGCTGGTGTAATGGGCTGAAGATCCGTAGGATCATCAGAATCTGCGAAGAGTGGTCTTGAATTTAAGCAGGCTTCTACTTGACACAGTAGAGTAGCGAGCTCTTCAAAGGTGAGATGATGATCGCCGATGACTCGTCGTAGATGATGTTTCATCGATTTAACCGCAGCCTCCCAGATGCCACCGAAATGTGGTGCCGCTGGAGGGTTGTATCTCCAAGATGTACCATCCTTGGCCAGCGAGTGTGCGATGTCTCGTGAGTGCTTGGACGCCAGGTTGTAGAGTTGACGTAGTTCTGCATCAGCCCCAACGAAGTTGGTACCCCGATCGCTGGTGAGCGTAGCGCAATGACCCCGACGAGACGTGAAGCGTCGGAAGGCCGCCAGAAAAGCCTCTGTTGAGTAGCTGGATACCACCTCCAGATGAACTGCTCTCGTGCTGAGACACAAACACAGCAATGTAACCTTTAAAAGAAATGCGCCCTCTACCATGAGAGGTCCTTATTTGGATGGGTCCAGCATAATCAACACCTGAATGTTGGAAGGGTCGACCAGGTTTGACCCGAAGCGGTGGGAGATTTCCCATCTGCTGATAAGCTGCACTAGCCTTATAGCGCAGGCAAGTCGTGCAACGATGTATGACAGACTTTACCGCCTGTCGCCCTCGAAGTACCCAGTACTGCCTCCTAAGCGTACTCAGCGTGAGTTGAGTACCGCCATGAAGTGTTAGGTGATGGCAGCGTTCGATGATGAGTGTAGTGAGCTGACAAGCATGAGGCAAGATCAACGGATGTTTCTCGTCATCGCTGAGCAAGGAATGCCGTAATCTGCCCCCTACTCGTAGCAGTCCCTTATCTAAAAAAGGATTCAGATAAGACAATTGACTGCCCCTTGGTACAACCGAGTTAGCAGATAAGGCCCTGATTTCTGCCTTAAAGAAGACCCGCTGAACCAAGTACACCCATACCAGTCGTGCACGCTCTAGCTCATCAGCAGACAAATTTGATTCGCTTTTAATTCCCACCAGTTTAAATATGTCAAGATTGAATAAGGAAGAATTTAAGTGTTTCCCGATAGAGAGATTTGTAATAAGCTTTGAAATGAAGCGTAAACAATATCCAGTTACTATAAGTAGTTTAGGTAACCTTGAGAATCTGAAGAGAAGTTCCCAAATTTCCGGAATAGATGGGGTAGCAACATGTGTGGTGACTCTTATTTCGTTAAGCTTATCAGGCTCTCTCAGTATTTGAGGCAAGGACCAAGGCTCTTGGCTCTTAGATAGCCAAGGAGGACCTCGCCACCATATGGAGAGTTCTCCAAAGAGAGTCGGTGATACGCCACGAGAAGCAGCATCTGCAGGATTGTCACTCGACTTGACATGATGCCAGTATGCATGAGGCATCAGTGTTAGAATCTCCGAGCAACGATTAGCAACAAAGGTCTTCCAGCGTGAAGGATGGTCTCTTAACCAGTAGAGAACATCAAGTGAGTCAGACCAGAGATGCACAGATGAAGCCTCAAGCTGCAGAATTTTCAAGCAATGATTAGTGATGCGAGCCAACAAATGAGCTGCGCATAATTCCAACCTGGGAATGCTGATTGTTTTCACTGGAGCCACCTTAGTTTTAGATAAAAGCAAAGAGATTTTGGAGCCAGATTCAGTAACAGTTCGAAGATAAAGTACTGCACCGTATGCCCTCATCGAGGCATCGGCGAAGCCATGCATCTCATAGAAACAAGCGTTTGGAGAGAACCCTAACCAACGAGGTATTTTCAAATCAGCCAGCTTAGGTAACTCTGAATACCAATTGACCCAATGATTTGATTCTGCAGAAGGCAGTTCTTCATCCCATTCCAACCTGAGTAGCCACAGCGACTGTATAAAGATTTTAGCTGTGATGAAGACCGGAGCTAACCATCCTATTGGATCGAAAAGTCTTGCGATCCTAGAAAGGACAGACCTTTTGGTAGGTGGATACATAGTCGGCTCTACGGTTATATTGAAATGGAAACAGTCTAATGTAGGTTGCCAAGATAAGCCTAAAACAGCAAATGAAGGACATGAACCTAATGTCAACGATGAATCGACAGCTAGAAGATCACGTGCTAACCAAGAAAGTAACTCCGGGGCGTTTGACAACCATTTACGTAAGGGAAAACCGCCCACCTTGAGCAAATTGATGAGATCCATTTGCTTCGCAAGTGCAGTATCTAGGCAGTGTCCACCAGAAAGTATGTCATCCATATAGACTTCTTCTTGTAGAATTTGCGCCCCAAGAGGATGAACCGCTCCACCATCTTGAGCCAGTTGCTTAAGCGTCCGAGAAGCAAGAAACGGAGCACAAGCTAGACCGTAGGTTACAGTAGTCAGCCTATAGGAGACAATGGGATCATTAACATTGTATCGCCATACAATTGATTGCAAGTGCTGATCCTCTTCGTGAATCAGAATTTGCCGAAACATCTTCTCAACGTCAGCAGAAAAGGCGAATCTATATTTCTGCCACCGAAGTATTAAGTCCGAAAGATCAGGCAGTAAATTCGGACCTGTATGAAGTAGCTCATTGAGTGAAATGCTGCCATCAGTTTTCAAGGAACCATTGAAAACTACCCTTAATTTAGTAGTCGTGCTGCCTTCTTTTATGACCCCGTGATGAGGCAAATAGAAACAAGTATCCTGGTCCTTGCACTCTAGAGTCGAATAAACAGGTTTCATATGACCTAAACTTTCATACTCACGCATGAAATCTGAATAGGCAGTTTGAAGTCCAACATCCTTAAGAAACCTGCGTTCCATCTGGAGCAGCATTTTCACCGCCGACGAGTAGGAATTCCCAAATCGAGGAAAGCTACTACCAGGGCTTGCTTTAAATGGAATCCTTACGACATAACGGCCAGTGGACGTACGTGTATGAGTTGCAACATAGTGATCCTCACATGCTTGCTCATCAGGCTTGAGATGTCTTGGTCGTGACTGCAGTTCCTCCTGTTCCCAGAAACGCTGCATGAGTTTATCCAGCCCTTGCTCAGCAACACAATGTAGTACCTTAGGAGAAGAAAATGCATTAGTAATGCCATATTTAGTCTCTCCTGAGAGAATCCAGCCCAGTGATGTCAAAGTAGCAATTGGCTCATGCTCATGACCTTTCATAACTTGGCCTTCGACCACCTGCGCATGTACTGCTGCCCCTAGCAGCACGTCGATCGTACCAGGATCCATATAACGAGGATCGGCCAAAGTTAATCCCCTTAAATGTGTCCAGTTGGACTGCAATGTCTCAAGAACCGGTGTGTATGACGTCACTTTCGGCAGTACAAAGGCGTCGACATGGCAAGAAAAGGTGGACAGAAATCGTGGCTGTATAGTAAAGCCAACAGCTCCCTTGCAAGTAGTCTGACGACTGCTTCCGATTCCCGTGACTGGCACCAGCACGGGACGTCTCTTTAAACGTAATCGTTGACAAAGAGATTCGGATATGAACGAAGACTGTGCGCACTGATCAATAAGTGCTCTAGCTAAGGTTCTTTCCCCAGTAGCGCCAGTGACGTAGATCCAAGCCGTGGCCAATAGAACGGTGTCTTCCCTTCCAGAAACAGTCCTTGTAGAGTTGACCGATGTAGCTGCGGTTCCAGCTATTATTGACTGAGGAGTGTCCTTGGCCTCATCCGTTTGGGTTACATTATCTACTGATGTTTCCTCAAAAATAGGAGAATAACATGGGGCAAGATGAAGCATGGTATGGTGTTTGCCTTGACATTGCCGACAGCGCTTGGTTGAACTGCATTCCTTTACAGAATGTACACCTAGACAATTGTAGCAAAGTCTTTTAACAGCAACGAACTCCTTTCGCTGTTGCGGCGTTTTAGAGCGAAAGACGTCGCAGCGTAATATAAAATGTGGTTTACAGCATAAAGAACATTTCCTAGCGGATGTAGGAGCTTGTTGCGTCAGGTGGTGGACTTTCACATCTGAAGAGCCTGAACATTGATGGATCTGCGTTTTAGCACCGGAAAAGTTATGTAATTTTCTTGAAAAACGAGGATGCGAAATATTTTTCCCGCAACTATGCTCAATAGCTTCCAAGGTCATGGATCTAGTTTCCAGGAATGTTCTCAACTTTTCAAATTTTGGCGGCTCCTGAGATCCTCCCAAGGACGTCTCCCACTCCTTCCGAGATTGATCATCTAGACGACTGACAGTCAAATACACGATTAAATCGTCCCATTGCTCGGTAGGGCGCTCAAGAGCTTCTAACGCTAGTAGTGGATTAATTGTGGCGTGGAGTAATCTTTTCAGTTCAGCCGAGGTTTCCGATTGAACAGCCTACAATGAAAACAAAGTAGCAACGTGAGAATTCACTAACCGCCGTTTATTCTCATAAGTTTCTGTCAATTTCCTCCAAGCTCTTTCGAAATTATCACCCGTGAGAGGAAGGGACCTCGTAATTTGAGACGCTTCACCAGCAAGACTAGTTTGGAGATAGTGCAACTTCGAAATATTTGAAAGCTCCGTCCGAGATATAACTAGCGAAGTGAAGAGGTCGCGATAGGATTCCCAATCACGAAACTCACCAGAGAAAGTTGGAATATTTAAGCGAGGCAGCCGAGGAATGTTTTGGGTCTCGCTCACAGGATTGGAATGCGACACACCACTCAGTTTAAACAAAAATTCTTTAAACTCACTCTTCCTATCATAATAGGTTTCTTCGGTGCTCGAGAAGAAGTCCGTTGTAAAGTATTCAGCCTTGAGATCGACCCCCTGAGTCTCAAGCATTTTCTCGTGATTATCCTCGAAGGATTTCCAAGCTTTCTCAAGACCTTCTAACCGAGTCTCACAACCAATCCGCGTCATTTTGACTGCTCCTTCCTTTTTAAAATTCCTAAAGGAACGATCAATTCGACCGAACAAGTCGTTCTGACGAGCAATTAGTTTGTCCATCGTGATAATAGCGGAATTAGAAAATTCAAAAGAAAATGTAATTCAGAACCAAGTCACAATGCCCTAAAGACCAATACACGTTGATTATCCACTTAGAAACAGAAATTAACCTTTGATAATGACGACACCTAGCGAAATATGCTTGCTTTAAATTTACCAGAGGAGAAACTTATCAAAACCCAGAAATATAAATTCGACGAGCAATCGAATTTCCAGAGAATAAACCAGCGAAATATGTTTATTTGAATTTTCCGGAGAGGGAAAACATGCACTACAACCCAGCAATATAAATTCGACGAGCAATCGAATTTCCAGAGAATAACCCAGCGAATTATGTAGTTTGAATTTTCCGGAGACGGAAAACATGCACTACAACCCAGCAGTATAAATTCGACAAGCAATCGAATTTCCAGAGAATAAAGTCGAAGAGCAATCGACCAGAAATAGATGCATGTGTAAATTCAATTAGTAAAAGACTTACTGTATCGCCGAAAAGGAAAGGAGCCAAGGTTACTTCCGGTGAAGAGCAAAGACGACCATGTGCTCGCCAATCCGAAAAATATTAAATACAAGCGATCCGGGCGATCCAGCGATCCGGGCTATCCGGCGATCCGGGCAGTCCGGCGATCCTGCAATCACGGCGATCCGGGAAGTCCGGACGATCCGGAAATCAAGGCGATCCGGGAAATCCGGGCGATTCAGCAATCAAGGTATATCCGGCCCGAAGGACCAATAAATGTGACGGGAAGGACCAGGATTGGCGAAACTCCAATGGTCCGATTTTCAGCACTCCCCGAGGCTCCTTCGCACGTTCTCCTCTCCGAAGTTCCCTTTCACCTTCTCCCTCCGACCTTCCACCTCGGCTGCTAGCTGGAAGTCAACGCCCCCACGCGGCGCTTTCGTTGGAGTTTTAGCGTCGTCTGCTGGTCCCAAACAAATGAGCGACAAAGGGCGATTGTCTCTTTCACCAACACCCACATTTTCACTTTCATCATTTAAAGTATTTATTACCTAATTTCCTAATATTGCTTTAAGTTTAAATATCCATTTATTTCTAAATAAAATTCCTAATCACAATGGTAGTATATATAACTATAAGCTAATTCTATTTCCTCATATCCGTGCATTTCGTCGACTTCATCGGGCCCCACCAGATCGTAATCTTCATGGAAGTTCATCTCGCCAAGCATATCCACAACACGTGTATAAATTTCTTGGGCCATTACAACACTACGGCCACATTCATTTTCGGGAACTTCTTTATCCGACATCAGTCCATTTTTTCAGAGGAGTGTCATGCAGTAATGCATGTCGGTGTTCAACACATCTTTCGCTGTTTCGTCGTCCAAAGGAGGAGACGTAAAAGATGTAACATTTTTGCTCGTTACATGATTCCCCACTGAAGATGTTGAAGCAGTATATTCCATTTTTGAATCAGCAAAAACTGTAGTATGTTAAAAATACACTTCGAAACACACTAGTTAAAATGCTCACAATGCTCTGATGAAAGAAGTAACACTGATCTTGTAGCACTTGAGATCGCTCCTATCTGATCCTTTTCCAAATGCTTTCAAAGCATTTTTCGACAGTGTCATGATTGTGAAACAATACGTGCAAGACAATAAGTTTCTTTTCATTGTTTAATCATGGGGAGGACAATAATAAATCGCTTTACAATGAAAAATTTATTGACGAGGAAAACCAACCGCTATGTACGCTACAAATAATTCTTCCAAACTGCACATCAATATATTAAAAATATTAACTATTAAAAAATAAAAATATAGTGTTATTAAGAAATAAGCATTTAAAATGAGGAAAGTGAAAATGTGGGAAAAAATGAAAAATAATTTCGGAACAAGGACTCGAACAGTCGAGCGCATTGACCGCTCCGCCAACACCGTTATTTACGGAATCCTTCACCGTGTATGGTAGTTAAGTAGTGACTAGGGAACTAATAACTTATTTTTATTAATAAAATAAAAACGGCTGGGTATTGGCCCTGATATGTATATATTTTCGTTAATCGGACGTCATGTACATTATCTCCACGAAGTTTCAGCCAAATCGGTTGGGGGTCAGTAGTGCCTTCCCCTCTTTCTGTCATCTACTCTCGCGGGGCATTAAAAAAATAAAACCTCAATCCAAATAATGGGTCGTAAAAACTTAAAATTATAAATAAAAAATAATTCAACTTTTTCATGTTTTATTCAAACTTGTCAATATTTAATGATTGTACTTTTTAGAAAGGATTATTTTCTTTGTATCAGGATATTGCCGTCTATACTCACAACTTGAAGGACACTTTGTTTTTCTTCTTATTTCTTCGTGAGAATGTTAGCATACTCGGTAGTCATAGCAACAGCTCTTTCGGCTGAATCATTGACTACTTGAATCGAATTAATTATTTTACGCCCTCTCTCGAAATCAGGGAGATCGTTCCACGCTGAAGGATCACTGTCCAAGAAAGAGGTAGATACACCAAAACGTTCGAACAATTTGAGGGATTTTTGGGTCAGAAATTCATGCAATTCCTTTGAACGTAATCAAGGTTTTGAAGGAAAAAAACTTAAATTAGAGGCAGAAAATCAGTTAGTTGTTCATAAATTCTAATACATGAAATATTCTTACCTTCTTCATCTTCGAAACTCGCTATGTCCTTTGAGGTTTTTTTATCATCTTCCACTTATTCTCCCTCTTCACTTTCTTCTCTTCTCTTTCAGCTTTTCTCTTCTCTTTTTTGAGCAGATTTTCGACAGTCGAAGTCATGCTACCGAGACGACCTATCTTTCTTTGGTTTATAAGGAACTGCTTGTCTTCCTCAACTTTAATCAATTCAAAGACATTACTCGGAGCCAAACCAAAGAGGTCATTTAGAGCGTCCTTGAATTTGCCCTCGGCTTTAATTTGCATCTCGGTTCTCCTATTAGCTGATTTCTGAAGACTCCTACATTCGTGATAAAATTTTATAAGCTTTCGCACACAGTTTCTTTCTTCCTGCATGGGAATCCGAGCTCGATTCCATACTTCAGCTGCTTCTCGTATTACGGAGAGGGCAGATTCTCCTGCACTTTGATTAGAGAACCTAACCCGGTATAATAATGCTCCTAAAACCTGCACTTTCGAGGGCAACTTCGCTCCAACTATACTCTTATGCAAACGTTCAAGCAAATAAAGCTTCCGTTTCGGACCCATCCTGTAGGAAATCCAGGGAGGGACTGATTTGTGTGCTCTGGTTAATGGTGAAAACAGATGCATTTGCTGATAGAGACATACGTGAAGAGCTAAAGAGCTTCCCTCAGCCAATAGGATTTCGAGGATTGGTGGTGACTAATAGCGATTATCAGGCACCCTGGGTCTGAGGGTCTGAGACCCTAATTACTTTGTCGTCGTTTGCCTTCATTCTGCGTTGCCAAGTCGTAAATTGTTCGAGATTGTGGTTTTTTTGCTTAAAAGTTGCGTATTAGTGGCTTATTTCTCTTCCATGACCAAAATTTTCATGTATTTCTAAATATGAGTACGAAAAATTAGCAACGTGCACTTTACAAATTATAAACTTCGATTTTTTTAATGCTGTGCGAGGTTACACGACGGAAAGAAGACGCCGAACTCCGGAGAAACGCCCCCTTTACATTTACATTTACATAAATACCCTGCAAGCCGCTAAAAGCGTTTGGCAGGGGGTGTCACAACACCAAGTGAAGTCTAGCTAATTCCTCTGTTGGATTGTCTTATCGCGTCTGGGAAAAAGGATCGGTAGTATTTCTCTGTTCTAGCGGTAATTTCGAGATATTTTCTCCTGCACTGTGATCTAACATTACGTTCACTAACACCTTCGGAAAGGGCGGCGGCGCGCCGCGCCTCGGCGCAACAAAGAAAACGATTTATTTCTTGGTTAAAAGGAAAAGTAACATTATCTAACTTTCAAAATAATAGATATTATTAAAATATTCATTAAAAAAAGAAAACGGGAAAAAATGTTATGAACATCAATTTTAGCCAGTGGTTCAAAAATTTCTGAAAAATGTGTGAACTTTGACCCCTCTGCGGCATGGGTTAGAGGGTACTGATGAGGCTAAAATTTTACTCACGTCATTCTGACATGAAAAGGAACAAAATAAAGCATGAGCATCCGAACATTTTAAGCTTTCGATTTTTTTGAACCACCCTAACCTACGGTGTCACCGGGGAGGTAAGGGTGTTGCGGACGCTCCCGCACGCACCAGTCAGGGAATGTGGGGCAGTGGGTGCTCCAGGACAGTGGCGTGTTATACCGTAGGCAAAAAAGACATTTGCCTAGGGCCCCCGATTCGCAAAGAACTGATTAGTTTTTGGACAATAACGGTTATCCGGAAGTCGACGTTTATTCGAAACCCGATTCTGTTTTTGCGTTATTTTTCCGTTAAAACATCATTATTGTATATACAATTCTATACAAAGGTTATAGTGAATATAATTTCCTACAACTTTCATTTGAAACAATTTTCCATAGCAGTTATTGTTTAGGAATTATTTATCAATAATCGGTTTTTTCGGTTTCCGTCAAATATCTCCTTAAAAACGTCGTAATTGGTCATCTTCGTGAGGGCCAAAGTTGTAGAGAATAATATTTCTTCCAACTTTTGTTTGAAACAAATTTTCGTAGAACCATCCATTTCGGAGATATTTTCTTAATTTCCAGTATATGGCACCACCACCATGTAGTGGTGAATTCAGTAATCATATTCAAATATATGTACCTAATTTACGGCAATAAGGACGACTGTATTCTTTTACAATACGAAATAATAATTTTGCCTTATAATGTTATTCATAATAATTTAAATATCTATACACCAAATATGGAGAAAGTCATGTGTTGGCCACATCAGATTTTAAACATTATTTAGGTAGGGAGTAGGGCCCCAAATTTATTTTGCCTAGGGCCCCCGAGAGCCATAACACGCCACTGCCCCCGGATACGATCTTTCAGCCGGATATCACTGAGAAAATGCAACTCTGGAGGAGGGCTCTGCCACATGACTTTCCTTTACTCGCGTCTCAACAATGTAATAAACTGAGCTTATGTTCATTTGTCTCTAAACAAAGTTTCTCTTATAATAAAAAAGCACATTTCTCCTTGAATCTATCTCTTTAACTTTAGCGAAATTTCGTTCACTTTACAGGAAAATAACCACTAATATCAACAGTGATGTCCCGAACTTTCATGGGCTTACTAGTCAACCACTAAAAACATATTTGAGCGTGACACAAGTTCGGAAAGTTAGTAAAAGGAAAATATACAATAGGATTTTTTTAATAATAAAAAATTAATACTTTATCTAAAATTATTTTATTGAAAACTCTTAAAATAATATCCAAGGTTCTTTTTTTCTTCATTAGACGTGTCATCATTGTTAACGTGTCGGGACTTCTTGTCTTCAGCAGAACGATGATGCACCAGCCATGATTTTACGTATGGAACTGCATTCCACGTAACAAGTGGAGGCCCATTTATTTTTATGAACATGAGTGATGATACGTTTGTAAGCAAAAGTTTTGATCAAATTTTTGATATGATGAGGTTCATTGCACCAAACCCTTTTTCACATTAGCTGGAGCTACAAGGTATCGTCTTAATTGCTTCTCTCTGTGGAGCGAGATTTTATGGAATATTTCACCTGCCTCCATCGAAAAAATCTCGAAAACCGTTTAATATTGAATGACAGTTCTGGAGGCGGAAACGAGAGCACATGTTTCTAATTCTTTCTTCTCCACATCGAACAAACTTTTCTGCTTCTCAATCTAAATTTTCTGGCCATGTTTCTGGATTCAGAACCTCAAAATCTTTTATCATCTCTTGAAGGAGTTGAATTGGATATCGCTAGAGGATCGCAGAATTAGCGCTAGGTTAAGGCTTCTGGAGAAATTTAGGTCGGATGTTCTCCTAGAGGAGGTCTCAGGAATATTAGAGGCACCTACGTACATGGGCAGGCACGATCACGAGAATAAAATACGTGAGATCGACTGTAGGACCGAGCGATATCAGAGCTCGTTTTTCCCAAGGACCATACGGGATCATAACAGGAGAGTGATTCCCACGAGAGACGTTATTGGGTAGGTTTTGGTGTGCTGCACCCCCTGCCACCCACCAGTCTGGTGACTTGCAGGGTATCATGTAGATGTATATTTTTCTACTTCAATTCCAAAATCTCCTGATTTTCGATGAGATGCAATTGTAGCAAAGCAACGCGATTCCAGGTTAATTACAATGCTTGCTATAAACTGCAATCGATTTATGCTGACGATGCTGACCATTCATTTGTTGTGTGTTAAAACAATTCCTTGGTAACACATATTCTCATTGTCAGACGCAACTATACATTCTCTTTCCTTCTCCCCAGATTTGTCCTTTAAAGTTGCAATAAAGCGAATCGTTCGTCGTATTAGCTTATCAGCTCTGGTTATTGTGCAGAACCGCTCTTGTAGTTGCAATGACACTTGCAATGACAGAACATCATACATTAAGCTTAGGTCCTTCAGGAATTCAATAGACTCCATTCGCTGGAACATTCTCTTGAACCTATTTCGTTCATTAGTTCTATCGGTATCATTAGCAGCGGCTTTAAAATGGCGAATTAATATGGGATAACCAGTCAAAACTGACTTAACAGTTCGAAAGCTGCTTGAAACCCACTGAATATCCATGACCCGATCAATTTTTTTTATCTGGAGACTTAAGCAGGAAGCTATTGTGTTCAATTCGTTTGAATTTTTTGGAGATTGATACAGCTCAGCAATAAAGATAATGAATATAATTGAAATTTGAAAAAAAGGATTGTTGAAAAGTTTAAAAATAATTTCATGAGGACGAAATAACTTTAATAAATAAAACTAGGTTTCCATATATTTTAATGTTAATGCATCTTAAAATTTTTGGTCGTCCATGACTACATTTCAGTAACGAAAATGGCTAGACACCTACGCTCGACCGCACGACAAGATCTCTTCTTATTCAGAAAATGCCACTTCTGATGTTCTTATAAGAATTAACAAGGGTAGGAATGTTTGCAGAAATAAACACATATGGCAACAAAGATGATGATGCGTATGCATTCAGCAAAACAAGACAGAGTGGACACACTAGTATATAAACTTCCCACTTTTACAACAACCACTTCCGGAGCACAAAAGCTCTCTAGTAACTAGTAAGAAAAGACTGGCATACAGGACCGACTTCGGATGCCTATGCCAGTGGTCTTCTACCTTTTCTGAGTCATCGCCCACTTTTACCATATGTTGTCCTTTGAAATAAGTTCACCGCCCACCCAGTGGTGTAGTGAGGGTTTCTGGCGCCCGGGGCAAAGAATAATTTTGCGCCCCCAGTATCAAAGCGATTTACGGAGGTAAGGTAACCCTAATACTAGTGGGATTGTCGTTAGATGAGATTACCGAATAATAACAATGTTTAAAAATTTATGACTTTATATATTTGATAAAATTAAACTTAAATGCTTCGCTGCTTCTGCGAGAGACTCCGATCACCCTCATGGGCCTTTCGATATTATCGTAGCATGGATACATTGTCGCTAGTATAGTATGATATGATACTATAGTTAACAACAAACGAACTCTAATAGTTATACATAAAATAGTAGTACAGAATGTGTGCTTTTTTATAGAATTTTATTTTTCAGTTAAAAATTAGAATAGCATTTGGTGAGTTCTTTAACGCCCACCAAAAATCCAAAAACGCCCACTGGTGAGCGTTATCGCCCACGTTGAAGACCACTGCTCTAAGCTAAGTTTGGTGTTACGACCACCCAGCTCAAAGAGACATATTCCGAAAAATGGAGGGAGGTAGAGGGGCAAGCAAGAGCAATGCCCTCAGTATACCCTTTTTTGGGGGATTTCCATGTCCCTTTAACACCCCCTTTAATAGTTTCCGGTTGTAGGAAACAATATATGGGAAGGACACAAAGTATGAGTTTCGTGGAACGGGTTGATAAGGCTTCAATAAATTTTCTTACACAGATTCAAGCATATTTCAAAGATTGTAGGTCAGAAATACGGTTAAATTAAATATTCATAGATGCTCGAGAACTGACAACAAAATTAGAGACAGAACCAAATTTTACGCAAGAGACATGAATTCGGCCACAAAGAAAGAATTCCAATTTTGAATGTGCGCAGGTCGGTGAAAGTTTTCAAGATCCTCAAGAAAACGTTCGTGTTAATTTCTTTTATTTTGTGTTGGATTAAACAATTGCTTCCAAAATCCTGGATAACAAAACAATTTTAAATCATTGTAGGAATTTGCAGACTATACTGAGTGTTGGGATGAAAGTGATACAGATGCTCTAGACATGCGTGAAGAATTAACTGTTTTAGTGAAATAAGTCACTCCAAAATTTTTAACTATAATGTATTGAATTTCATCACTCAGAACCACTCGTTACACCAATACCTTCATAGCCATTAGAATTTTGTTAACCTTACCTTTGACAGTGGCATCTGCAGAAAGGTCGTTTTCAAAGTTAAAAATTATCAAGAATTATTTACACGCAGCAATGTCTGACGACAGTTAACTAGTTTATAACTTATGCCAATAGAAAGTGATATTATTAAATCATTGAAATATGAAGATATAATTGACGACTTTACAGGTCCTCAGGAATAATCGGAAGTGGTCGGGATAGAATCAGGGCCATCACAAGGGATGGTCGACTGCCAGGGTCGCAAAAACCCAGGAGGTGCGCCATTTCTCGGGTTATATTCTTCAAAAAGGAAACCCGAACTCATTGGTAGTATTTTAACCGTCAGCCTTTCGAACCCAATTTACCTACGAAAGCCTTGGTTGCGATGGAAAGGCCCATTTGAAGTTTCTTGTCGTCGTCCTGCGTGAGTTTCCGCCTCATGAGTGGCCGCCCAGGTAGTATGACCCTTTGCTGCTTGGGTCAGGGCGGGCCCGTCACAAGTGAGGCTGTAAATCCGACATTGGCGGACAGGAATAGTGAAAGGGAAATGAAAGATTTAGCACCGACCCATATTTTCGGATGTTAAGTTAATGCTCGCATTTCCCCATATTATGGATGCTAGCGGGGACGCTAGTTGAATCTTTATAGTATACGGTCACCACGGAAAAGAGGCAGAGCTGCTCGAAAAATACCGGGGCGACGCCCTGGCTCGACTACACCCCTGCATAAAATTAATATATAGTTATTATCTGTTCAATTTATCTTTGCGACTGAGGTTTCGTACAGGTCCGTACCCGCTCGGTTCTTTTCGCCACTAGGAGGTGGGGTTTCACAGCTAGGGGTTTGGGGAGATGTCTCCTCACCGGAGAACACGCTAGGCGTTGCCACATCGATTGAAACATAATTCCTGCTACGAGTCCAAAGTTCAGCTCTCCCGCGAGAAAGGGCGACTTAATTGCTTGGGCGCTACTTCTATAGTGAAATACACGATTGCTTTTAAGACCTTTTATTTTGCGTCATACGTTTAAAGCTCCCTCGACTCGCGATGAAATAAAAATTATAATTTCTTGATTTTGGTTATATTTTAAGAAAATCTCGGCTCATCACCCCGAACTAATAAAAAAACCACCCAATGTCCTAATTAAACAATGTAATTTCGTCAATATCGCAAAAACACGAAAAACGTAAGCAAAGCTTACACACCGGTTGAGAATCGTTGATGTAACCTCTCCGGAATATGAAATTATTCAGAACAGCCCATATTAAATTCTGTGAAATGTTTACTTAATTTGGAAATAAAAATTTATTTTAAGGTTGCATTCAACACATTTATTTTATAGAAATATACAAATGGAAAAGATTTAATTTTTGTCCAATGGCAAGGCTAAAATATCCTGCTCGTCGTCTGTTTCTTCTTCATCAGAACGCTCACTGTCAGACTCACTCTCCGCAAGCCGCACAATTACAGGATCCATTATGTCATCTCTTGCTATTTCTTTTTTAAAATCTTCCTCCTGTAAATTCTCTGCGTGACGAACGGATGAAACACACTCAAAAACAACAACTCAACAGTAAACTCAATGATAACAAAGTAACAGAGTAACAAAAACTCAACGTTAACAAAGTAACAAAAACTCAACGATAAACACGTGGCAACAGCGCACTCTAAGACTCGTGTGATCACAAAGGAAGCAAGAGAGAGAATGAACTTTCTACGGGAAAGAGTCCTTCTACTTCGTTCCGATTGGTTCCCTTAAAGTCACAGATAATAGATATCTCTAAATATATCAAATGATACACCAGTGTGATGAGAGAATTTCTAATTTGGGAGAAGCATAGTAATTAGGTTTTTGCTGGGTTTATTATTTTTTGGAGCTATTTCTTTTTGTGCTTCACCTCTAATAAATAGTCCTTGTAATGACCTATCAGTTACCTGCATTGCTTTTTCATTCATAACATTACTTTGGTACTTTATTATTACATATCATACTACTATAACAAATGTAAATAGGTCATCTTTACTCGGTTTTTATTCTTCAGGATTTATATTTTTCTCTTCAGGGAAGGCTGTCCAATTCAACCTGGCTCTTCTCTTCAGAAAGTTATGTTTTTGATTCCTACATTGGAAGCTAATCGAGATCGTAGAGGTGTGGCCCTTGATGGACAGCTTAAACATCAAGATACCAATTTGGCTTCATCAACATTGTAAGTCTTTCCCAAAGATGTTTCAGGATATTTAAGGTATCAATTAACCCCTCTAAGACGGAGGAGTTTTTAATAATTCCCTCGCCAGCGGACGAATGAGTATTTTGAAAAAACACGAAAAAGTTGCGAAAACATGCGAAATTTGTGAAAATTTTAAAAAATCATAACTTTCGATGTTTTCAATGTATTTTGAAGAAATTTTTTATGTAGTTACAAAAAACATGGAATTTTAAAACAGTATCATTTAAAATATCATGCGTCACACACAAACATTGCAACATAAAAGCGAATGAACAGTAATCGCTTAATGTTACGGTGCGCGTTCGCGGTTTATATAACTTTCAGCATAGCGTGAACTATGGAAGGTATTGACATGAAATCTTATTCAAAGAAATATTTAAACATTACTAAACATTTAATTCGCTGAATGTACCTATCTAAACCAATTAGGTGAAAAGTTTGTCGCTTGTCAACTTTTCTATGTCTTTACTGGAAATTTTTAACTAAATGTTGTATTTATGATTTTTTAAAAGGATTTTCATTAATAATATACGTTTTAGTTACTCAGTCATCATTCTTAATCATTACAGAAGTCACATAAAAAATGGTTACATTTAGTTCATTAGAAGCGGAGATATGATGTGGCATATATCTTAAATGCTTTTAGGCGCAAAATACGGAAAACTTTTAAAAGTTACACATTAGCTCACAAGTCTTTTCCCGATTATTTTAGAAAATGTACACATGCGTAATTGAACAGAGGAAAGAGGTGTAAAAAAACCGCGAAAATTCCGTAATAGATACAGATGGAGAAAAATATATAGGAAATAAAGAATAGGGATTTGAATACAGACACCTAAAAGGAAAGAAGAAACATATACATACCTAGAACATAAAAGAAATATACATAAAATATATACATATTAGAGATGCACCGAATACTCATTTTGGCCGAATACCGAATGGCCGAATATTAAAATCAGTATTCGGCCGAGGCCGAATATGACCATTAGCATAAATTAGTGATGCACCGAATATCGGCTTCGGCCTTGGTAATCGGCCAAAAATGATTAAAATAATTTTTATCTTTTAAATTCTATGAGATGGAACTCTTTCGGATCTTGGAAATTAAATTTTCGTTCATTTCCATAACAGTGTAAGAACACAACTGAAAACGGTGATAAAACTACAAAGAAAACGCTGAAATACAAAGTATTTGCCACAATGGCGGTTCTGGTCGCTTGCTTCGAAAACAAAGTGTGTTGATCACTTCGAAGACGCTCGTTCACCTCTTGCACGAATACGCGCATTGACACCAGAACTTGGGACACCGCCATAACATTACATTGTATTGTTTTTCCGCTTAGTCGCTTGCACCGCCTGCGTCGCTTGTACGTAGGATGGAGCCTTAGCCTCGCCTATTAAATTTAAAAATGATATTACTAATAAGTTCTGCGTTTACGAAAAATCTGCACACATCCCCAATGTTGACTGTGAAAGTTGGTTACAATCGCAAGAATATTCCTCCCGGGGAATTTCCGAAATCGTTTTTAAAACACTACCAACCTGAAGTACCAACTAATGAACACTAATGTTTTCTATAGAAATCTATTTAAATTCTTCGTTAATATGAATATATATACAAAGAATCGCAGCCTTGTTAAGTTTATTATATATTCTGTTATATAAAAATGTCTGCACTTATGAAATTCAAAAATGAAACAAAAACTCAGTCGACATTGTGTCATTTTGGTTTTGGCACGATGGCGCTACTTTATACGTCATGCAAAAACGTAGAGCCCCTAAATATAGGAACCTTACAAAAACGTGAACCAGATGTTAGAGGTTGTCTGCTACTTACACAGTACTGTAAAACATCAAAAATTCCAACTAATGAGGAGTATTCTGAATAAACGAATTGTCCACATATTGGAACACACAAATATATTATACGTCGTAGGCCATAAAAACCAGTAGCACATAGTTGTCAGGCTGAATCCGAGATATGTGAATTGTATTGGCAACAACTCAATGTATTATGCTTTTATTTAGTGTTTTCAGCTTTCTTCTATTACGTCATTATCATTTTTCGTTTTATCAAAAAAAATGTAGTATTCGGCTATTCGGCCGTCCAAAGGCCGAAGCCGAATAGCAGATTTTGGCCGAATACCGAGGCCGAAGCCGAACTTCGGTGCATCACTAATACATATACAACAAACGCTTATATAACATATACATACCTAGAACATAAAAGAAATATACAGAAAAATATAGACATACACAGCAAATGCTTACATAACATATACATATCTAGAACATAAAAGAAATTTACATAAAATATATACATATACAGCAAATGCTTATACAACATATACATACAGGAAATTTTAAAATAATGAGCAAAATTAAGAGAAAATTATTTTTACAGTATGTACATTACAACAAATTATAATTCGAAAATTTAGAAACCACTATTTCCTGGAAGAAAAAAAGATTAATTATACAATATAATGCGAAACTAGAAATGAAAGTTACGTGAGTCTAACGAGACAGTTTTATGAAATTGATGCACTAAAAAACTTAAAAGGAGACAAGAACCATTCAGAAACAGTGATGGCCGGCGACACGGGAAAAGGGGTTGGCAGACGTTACAGGAACCTTGTAGGAGTCCATTGTACTCTTCTAACTACGTTTCATGTCCCTTGAGAAGATGTGCGTATTTTTTTCACGGTGCCCTCTATACTTTGCTGAAAAATAGCAATAAAACAAAACTAAAAATCGATAGAGAAAAATAAATTGCAATTCATTTCTTTCTATATTATATGTACTTACTAACAGCGCACCCATCCCTCTCTCCACACACTGCCATCGGACTTCTTTCTCCGGCTCGAGTATAATATTTTTGAGACTTGCCTCTCCGCTGCTAGGAGGTGGGGGAGTCTTCTGGGAAGAGAACTCAAACTTGGCGTTGACATATATCCTACAATAGAATGCAACTTTCAGTTGACTCGTGAAATAAAATGCAGCAAAGCACAGAGAGAGCCGATGCTGACAGAAGGGTGTATTTTTAACTGTGGAGAGGAAGAAACACCCAAGCGCTGTGTAGAAATCGAAAGACTTTCTTTGGCTGCGAGGAACAAAGGCTAGAATCGGTCGTGGAAGGGTCGTCGAAAAGGAAAGCATTCTTGGTGAATTGAAAAGCGATGTTTAGAAGCATCTCAAGTAGGCTGTGTGTATATAGTATATAGGAGACCTATTTCTACTTTGAGAAGGTAAAAAGACCCTTTACCCAAATTCAAAAGCCAAAGAAATCATTCCTCGTGCATTGAAAAGCGATTTTTAGATGCAGAAACCGTAATTTTGTGGGAAAATGAGAGTTTCATCGCATAATTTTACGTTGATTATAAAATGTTAGAACAATACTAAAATTAAAATTCAAGCATTTCTAAGAAGAATGTGCTGGCGCATCGAATTTTCGGGGCAAAAACGAAAATTTCAACGCAAATTTTCACCTAGATTATAAAATAAAATAACAATAGAAAAATTACAGTTCGTGCATTACTGAAGAGGCCAAAGCTTCCTCTATCAAAGTACGTATAGCATATTCAGATGGACGAATGTGCGTAGCGTAATTAGACAAAAGTATGTGGTGACGCACCAAATTTTCGGCGCAAAAACGAAAATGTCACCGCAAACTTTCACGTTGATTATAAAATATTATAACAATAGTAAAATTACAATTCATGCATAACTGAAAAGGCGAAAGCTTCCTCTATCAAAATACATATAGCTCATTCAGAATTACGAATCTCCCTTGCGTAATTAGACAAAAGTATGTGGTGGCGCACCAAATTTTCGGCGCAAAAACGAAAATTTCACCGCAAACTTTCACGTTGATTATAAAATGTTATAACAATAGTAAAATTACAATTCATGCATTTCTGAAAAGGCCAAAGCTTCAGGTTATTAAGATTTACGAATATCCCTTGCATCAATAGACAATAAAAGGTGGTGGCGCTCCGTATTTTCTGTGCAAAAATGAAAATTTCATCGCAAACTTTGACGTAGATTATAAAATATAGAAACAATAGTAAAATTATTTGACATGCACTACAGGAAAGCTCAAAGTTTCCTCTTTCAAAATATGTTATGGTTCTATAGATGTATGATATATAAGTGAGTTAAACAGTAAAGAAAGTAAGCACTACCTCGGACGTGCAGGACACGTCGCTCGGCGGTGAGGAGTTAAATGAGATAAATAGTTTTGAAATTATAAATAATTATTTACCTTGCCAAAATGTTTCTATAATTAAAAATGTTAACATATTAGTCATTCTAATTTTACATAATGTTTGACCAACTTCAGTAATGCAATGTATTGGATTCTTTTTTATAAAAATCTTTGGAGTTACTTTATTGTTTCAACAATCTCAAGTTCATGCTTCAGAAAGTTAATAAAGGCATTAAGTGCTAAATTTGACTTGAGGTTTTTATAATATACACTCTTTTTTATGCATTAGATATTTCATCACATTTTCATATACTATGTTCCATTAATATAATGATTTGATAATTTGATATATTCTTCAGTACCTATTATTCAAGTTAAAGAAAAAATTCAATAGTTTGAATTAAAGTGAATAGAAGTTTTGCAGATTTATTTGGTAAGACAATCTTCAGAGAGCAATATAAGATTTGACATATCCTTTCCAGAGAAATTTTTTATCCAAATCTTGTTTTGCTTGCTGGTAATCATTAAATCTTGCTAATAGACTTTCATTAAACTCAAGCATTATTCCTACTATTGGCTCTTTTCAATACAGTAAAACTCGTTTACTACGAATTTGAGGGGACCGACTCATTGCTTCAATATAAGCGTGACTTCGTTATATACGAGAAACATGGTTTTTGGCCTATGCATCCCATATAACACGTATACACACAGTAAAAGCTGTGCTATCCGGCTATTTAGAACCGGCCACCCTTAGATACCGGCAATTACACAAATACAATTCATTTTGTATTTCTTTTTCTTTTTTTATGAATTTTTGTGTGAATAGTATATGTGTAATACCACAACTTCCACTTTAAAATTTCTTAAAATATAAGATGTATATATTATGTATTTACTCCGTATACTTCTGTGGCTGCCGAGTAAGCATGGCGTTTTTGGTTACGTAAGCCATTTGCATTGTCTAGATGTTTAGGTGTACTTCTACAATTTCCAGTTTTATTGCTTTTTATTATTTAAAAAATTAACCATCCATTGAATATGGCATCAAAATAAATACCTATAAGCAAGGAACGGGAGAGAAAAGGTTGTTTTAACGCTAACACAAAAGCTGGAGCTGATCAAACGAATTGAAAAAGGAAAAAAATAGAGCAGCCATAGCAAAAGAATTCAACATCGGATCTTCCACGCTCTACAATATCAAGGCTCATAAGGCTAAATTAATGAAATTTGTGTCATCATCTGAGACGAGTAAATCAATTAATAAACATCATACGCTTTATAAGCCAAAAATGGAGGAACTGAATAAAATATTATATGACTGGTTTTCACAGAAATTTTCAGAAGAATTAAATAATTTCGTCCTTTTCTAACAGAGTAAATAAGAAAGATAAAATCCAATAAATTCAATTTTGGGAACAGGTTCACTGCCGTAATCCCCAAACTTTCCGGACGCCCTAAACTTTTCAATAGTCTTTTTGTTTTGCATGTAAGCGTAGCAACGTATTAAATAAGAATGGTGTCTATATCTAACTAAGTGTGGAAGAATTAAAATGGAAAATGCAAACCCCATGCATAGTTATGTTTGGGGAGTACGATAGTGAACCTAAGCCCAATTTTGTTTGGTTATTGCTAAATTTGCGATGTCAAAACCGAAAAACGCTCCCCTATACGGATATTTCTCCTAATCGGCTTTCCACAATCCCCAAGATAGCTGGATAACACAGCTTTTACTGTATTCGCAGTGAGTCGACTTCAATGCCGTACTTACATACGCAAAGAGATGCTTATCAACTTCGCGGCATGTAAAATGTTTGACTGCTATTACATACGATTTTTTAAATGGTCAATTAATATTATTATTATGGTCATTAATTTACATAAACATTTCACATTTTTAATATCAATTTTAAAAAAAAGGGAGCGTGGAAATTCATATGGAAGGGGTAGATGAGGAAGGGGACCTCTACGAACAAGTGCGCGTTAAACGGGCGGAGACTATTCTTTACTTATCGCTCTGCTCGCCAAAATTCGTTATATATGGGGCATTTTTTGCCACGGGACCAAACATTTGTTCGTTACAGCCGAGAATTCGTAAAATGCGTGTTCGTTACATCCGAGAAATTTAACCAATGCCCTTATGGAGAAGTTCAAGGGACCGAGACATTTCTTCGTTATAGCCGAGATTTCGTTTTAGGCGTGATCGTTATAAACAAGTTTTACTGTATTTCCAAAAACAGTTACATTCAATCATGTTTCTACAAAAATTTAAACATTGCAATGATTATACTCAAAAGTTGTTTAAATTTTACCAAATAAAAATGGAACAAACAAGTGTTATATTTTTAAATAACAGAGGTTTTTAAATGTACATGTGGATTTATTATGGTAGGCTTGCAGCTCCAGACCAACGAGATGCATTTGGGATCGTGGTATCATATTCAGTGAAGGTGAAGCTTTATTTGGGTGCTCTCGGTGGGGAGCTAACAGCTGAGCTGCCATTCATCCTTATGCACCCACGAGTAAGGAATTTACTAGTCGAGTTAACTCATAATGATCTACTATAATATACCGTAATTTTCCAATTATAATACGCAGCCTATATAATATGCACCCATGTTTTCACGGGTGAAATGTGAAAATTCTCGTATCACTATGTATAATATGCACCTATTTTTTGTAAAAGATCAATGTAATTTTACTTGACTATGTGTACTATCGGGACAGTTCTCGCCTTGCCGCAAAGTGAGATACGTGTGAGAGTTTACAAGAATATCACGTTACGTTCTGACTCTCCCATTAAAGATCGCTACCCTGTATAAAAAACATTTTGTCTCAATGTCGCCTTTTGTATTAATCTGATCGATTGGAATATGAGTTCGCGCTTTGCTGCCAAACCTGATATTTGTGAGAAAGTTTATGAAACTATCACGTTACGTTCTGACTCCCGTTAAAGATCGATACAATGTATAAAAACCTGTCTCAATGTTGGCTTTTGTATTAATCTGGTCCATTGGAATAACAGTTCGTCCTTTGCTGCCAAGCGACATCGTTCATGCAAGCCGATCGAGGTGTGTAAAATGTTCTCGGCGACGCAATCTACGTAGACAATGAGAGGGAACACAAGATCACCGAGGAACTGTTTGAGGACAGTGAGGGGAGTGGTAATGAATTCCTAGGCTTTAGTAATTCTGACAGCTAAAGTAAATAAATAAATATTCTTATTTTTGTTTTGAAAAACAATCTTTAAAGGAATGTTATTGAAATGCATTGAAATGTACGATTTATTTGTAAAAACATATTCGTTATCAAAATGCATTGAAATATACGATTTATTGGTAAAAACATGTTCGAAAATATAAATTATTTCTGTACTGAAAAAAGTTGTATGCATTTATAACCATATATAATATGCACCCTAACTTTATGTCAACTATTTTGAGAAAAAAATGCGTATTATAATCGGAAAATTACGGTATTTTGAAGTGTGTGTTTGTTGGTTTATTCATGGAACATCCTAAACGATAAAAGCTAGATTAACCAAATTTGGTACGATTCTTCCTTACATCCTAACTTAGTGAACGGTCAAGGTTTGGTCAACCGGGATTAATCAGTGCTGCCAATATAGGGGATTAATATTTTTCCACAAGATAACACGTATGAATCCATTTCTTGACTTGCAAGGTATTCTTCCTTCAAGCATAAAAATACCTAAATATGGACCGATTTTTTTCTTTTTTGCTTTATTCGATGAACAAAACTCTATACTATCTTATTCTTGCAAAGTTTACATGTTACACGGTCCAAGTTTTCAGAAATGCGCAATTTGTTTCGAAATTTTGTAGATTTTTCGTACCCCTCCCGGGCATTGCCAATGCAGCCGTCATTGTTACCTCCGATTCAGTTAGCTTCAATTAAGCTTACAAATAGATGAAAGTTTAGCGTTATTCGATTCGCACTTTTGTTTAAGCAACGAAACGATCGATGTTTATGGATAGCAACGTTAATAGATACTGATTATTATTCAGGAAGCATTTATAACGATTGACAAAAGTAATTGAACCTTATTTTGTCTATTGATTACTGGAATCTTCCATTTTTTGTAAGTAAAATCATATTCTACATTATAATGTTTATTAACGTAAATAAGCTCACGTATCTGGTGTACATTTACCGGAGTCAGTGTTCAATCATGGACAAAAAAAGTATCTACTATATATTTTAAAGGGTTTGTATGTTGTGCTGTAGTAGCTTCACTAAATCCGTTGAAATTTAACGGGAAATTCTGCTAGTAATATATAAACAGACAATTTTTATCCGATGCACATTTTCGTAAGTCCTCTCAACTGCTGGAATTTATAAATATTCATAATTTTCCTTAATTTTCTTATTCCTGCCTTTATGTGATGCAGCCAGAAAAGAGTATGCCAGCCATACTTCGAGGTGATAGTACAGCTGAAGTGGCAACTTTCAGACAAGACACAGTTGACGTGGCTGGTGCTGAAGAAAAGGCTTATTAATGGGGAAATCTTATCACTTGTGTTTTTTTTTCAAATTATAACAACATACTACTAGTTTTGAATATGGTTAAATGATTAATTAGTTTGACATGATACCAATTATTATGATTATAAACATTACATGGTAAGATGAATGGAATTAAATTCCTTTTCTCCCTCAAGGGTTCAATAGTTCAAGTATTTCTACCAAATTTGCAATTACTGGTTTTCTGATAAGTTTAACTAGAAATCTTACGGCTGATTGTGAGATTAATTTTTTTAAAGTAACTGTTGCAGTCACTGTGATTAAATTGCAATGAATTTTGCTGCATTTGAAGGTATATAAAGAAATACGTAATTGTTTTGGAAATAATTTTTTTAAATTATTTATTTAGACATGCAAATATTGATTTCTAGGATTTGTTCTCTATAACAATAACAATACCTTTTTCAGCTTTATTCAGAGAATTTATAATGTTCAAATATCTAAAATTCCAAGTGATGAGAAACTTCATGTAGTAACCAAATAAGGGCATTTTCTGTAAAATATCCTTTAATATGACTAAATTGGGAGATTTTATATAATTTTTAAATTTTATTTATAAAGTGTAATATTCTGAAAAGGTGCTTAAATTGTTATGAGTTTTAAATATATCAATTATTTAATGTATTTATGTTAATTAAATAATAATATTGTAAAATATTATTTTTTCTGCTTAGAGGCTAACAAATAAAACTTTCTGAATGTTGTTGTTTCTCTTTATTGAGATTTCGGCAGCCAAATAAGTTGATTATATTCTTAATTAGTGAGAGTTATAAATTACTAGAGATTTGGCCATTAAAAATGAAGGAGAGATTTCGATGCACCCAGAAAGTGAAGCACTTCAAATCCATTACATTTGAATACTCCAACTAAGTATTCAATAAGGTCTGTAATTTTATGTGAAGTAAAATAATTGCATCTCTTTTTCTTACAACTTGATTTGCCAGTCTCTGGCTCTGTTGTTCTTCCCCTTTGTTTTATTGGTTATTTCACAGCCCCGTGACTTGATTTGCCAGTCTTTTAGTTCTATGTTTCTTGGTTTCAATAGAATGTTTTGGTATTTTTCTTAGAGCTTGATCTAACTTTGTAAAGGTAGTTTCGTAATCAGAGTGAAATTTAATTCATACACAACAATACGGTAAATCCTATGTAAATAAAAGAAAAAATCGGTACAAAATACATTGTATAAACTTTCTCATGGTCTGATATATATGAAACATCCAGTGTTGATGAAAAATTCTATTCATTCCACCATACATTTACTTTGTGTTTTAATGCTGCCTTCCCATTGAAGAAGGTTTTATCCACAAAAAAGATATATTCTTAACAGTTAATTGAGGAGGCCAGACTAGTATGGGATCTTCATTTTAAAAGTAAATTTGTTGATTCTAGCATTAGACCTCTGTATCTGCAGTCTTACAAAGCATTTAAATCCTGGCTTCTAAGTCTAAGGAGAGCCTCAGTTGAACAATACATAACTCGTTCGAAAAATGCTATAAAAGCAACCTGGAATGTCATAAACCATAACACTACAGCTGTTATAAGCCATCTTAGTCCAACTTGCATAAAATTTAATGAAAAGTCAATCTCTGACCCAGAAAAAATAGCCACAAATTTTAATTTTCAATTTTGTGACATGTTATACGGGAACTACAACTCACATTTCCCCCAACTTTTACAGTTATAATAACCCATACACTGCATCACAGTCCTTTCTTTTCCCTACAGATATTAAGGAAATTGCAATCATAATCAATAGTTTTGATAATTCACATTCATGTGGTCCTGATGGTATCCTTATGATACTGGTGAAGGCAGCTGCCCACCTTATAGCAGATCCACTCTGTAATATTATCAATTTATCCTTCAGTGAGGCTTCGTTTCCACCAACTTAAAGTTAGCTGGAGTGACCCCTGTTCCCAAGAAATGCTCTCTAGAAGAAAGTGATAATTACAGACTGATCTCCGTAATTTCAGTGTTTTCCAAAATCTTTAAGAAATTATTTTATATTAGGGTAGTTAACTACCTCAGTTCTTTTAAATTATTAAATATTAATCAGCATGGTTTTCTCAAATGTGAATCTACTATAACTGCAGCTTATCAGCTAATTACCAATATACGTTCATTGAATGATAAAAAAATGTATTGGTATTTTTTATGATTTAAGTAAGGCCTTCAATAGCATTAACCATGTCATACTAACAATAAGTAACAACTCAAAAATGTGGGTATAACAGGCACTGCCTTAAGCTGGATTGAATCTTTTTTAAGGGATAGATGTAAGATATACACAGACTTCACCAAATGGTGTTATAACTGGTCAATCTAAATCTCTAAAAATAAAATGTGGCATCCCTCAGGGATCCATAATCGGGCCTCTGCTTTTCATAATCTTTATAAATGACCTTCCTAGTTACTGTAAGAGCAGCATCCCCATTTTGTACGAGGATGACACTTCTTATATTGTAACTGCAAATAAATCCCAATGCCTATCTTTCATTACAAACGAGGCCGTTAAGGAAATGATGGCATGGTGTAACTCCAATAAGCTTAATTTAAATGCAAGTAAAACATTATTTATACAATTTAGCACTAAAAACTCTCACTCCATATGCAGCCCTCTTCTCAGATTACATAAAGGTAATATACACCGCTCTCCAGTGACGAAATTCCTGGGATTATACATTAATGAAAAAATGGACTGGTTAGACCATACTAATGCAATAGTGAAGAAACTTGCCTCTGGGGTATTTATGATCTGGAAGACAGCTCCAATATTATCTGACTAAACCTTAAAAATGCTCTATTATGCCAAAATCCACTCTCTAATTTCATATGGAATTGTATTTTAGGGAAACTCCAGGTTCTCTATTAAAGCCTTCTCCATGTAGAGAAAGCAGTAAAGGCGATTCGCAGCACACCTGGAAAGCCTATCTTCCGTAGCCTCAAAATCTTAACCCTTCGATGTATATAAATATATATATATACTGGTGAATGTGTGCTTGCATTCTGCAAGCATTTTCTCTCACCTTAAAGTAAAAATAAAAGCCGAAAAATAATTTTCAATGCATAAGTTTGCATCTCAGCTCCGAATTACGTGTTTATCTGTTTTGAAAATATTGTGGTATAAACAAACCCTAAAATTTATAATTATAAAACATTTATAGGTTTTCAGCATTTGTTAAGAATACCTCACATTTATGCAAAATTTCATCAATGTAGCATCTCTAGAAGTGCATTTATATGAATTTCATTGTTTGAATTTTATTAATTTTTAACAGCCACAACAATACGTTTCTAAAATTTTCAATGTTATTTACCACCGGAACATTAATTTTTTAACCTTGTTAAAATTGTCAGCTTCCTCGATTGTCAGAAAGTACATAAACATTAGTCAATTTTTTTAACATTTGAGAATTTATTATGGCTGAACGAATAAAAATTTTCAAATTTCTATAATCCTGTTTTCATTATTTGGCAAATTCTACCTCTAGAAAAAAAATCAGCTCCATAGCCTATTTAGAAGTACCTAAACCATGAAATGTTATTAAAATAGTTTACAATTTTTACCAGCCAAGAAAATAAACATTTTTCCAACTTTGCAATTATTCCTCCGATTATTGTTTTCGATTCACCTACGTATTAGATTTCAGCTCACCAACTATTGTAGTTGGGCCAGACATTAGTATTCTCCTATATATATATATATCCTATCCTATATATATCCTGTATCCTCTGTAAGAAGAGTGGATGTAGAATTACTAGTGAAGGTGTGCTTGCATTCTGCAAGCATTTTCTCTCACCCTAAAGTGTATGAACCGATTAATAAGTTTTAAATGCAACAGTTTGCACCTTCTTGCCTGTTTATGAGTTTTTCCTTACTGTCAATATTGGGGTAAAAACAACCCCTAAAATTTATAAATACAATATTTATTTAGGTTCTCATCATTCGTTATGAATACCTCACATTTGTGCAAAATATCATCAGTGTAGCACCTCTAGAAGTGCATTTATATAAATTGAATTGTTTAAACTGTATGAATTTTCAACAGACACATTAATAAATATTTCTAAAATTTTCAATGTTAGTTACTACCAGAGCATCATTCCCTACCTTGTTTAAAATTTTCAGCTTCCTGCACCTTCAGAAAGTACATAAGCATAAGTCAATTTGTTTAACATTTGAGAATTTATTACGGCTGAACGAATAAAATTTTTCATATATCTATATTCCCGTTTTCATTATTTGGCAAATTCTACCACTAGAAAAAATTTCAGTTTCATAGCACATTTAGAAGTAGCTAAACCATGAAATGTTAGTAAAATTGTTTATAATCATTACCGGCCAAGACAGTATACATTGTTGCTATTTTGCAATTACTCTCCTGATTCTTTTTTTCGCTTCACCTATGTATTAAATTTCAGCTCTCCAGCTATTGTAGTTTGGGCCAGACATTAGTATCCTCATATATATATAAATACTAAGGAAGAGGAAAGGTTAGTAAGGATATTTTGGGCAACTAGGTGTTGAAGTAAACCCAGTGAACACTTACCGGAAGTAGAGCTGCTGGGGTGTTGGAGAGACACATTTGTAGAGGTTAGAGCTTTCGCGATGATCCCTTCATCAGCACAAGAGAGACACAACTCTAGTTGCCCAAAATATATATATATGTATATATATATATATGTGTGTGTATATATATATCATCATCATCATCATCATCAGCCTTTTTCAGTCCACTGACGGACGAAGGCCTCCCCCAGACTCTTCCAGTTTTCCCTGTGAACTGCCTCCCTCCTCCAAGCTTGCCCCAAGAACTTAACAAGCTCTCTGTCCCACCTGTCTTTCGGTCTTCTTTTTGGTCTCTTGATGTTTCTTGGGATCCATTCGATGACACTGGACGTCCAACACTGGTCATTTCTTCTAGCAATGTGGCCCGCCCACTGCCATTTTAACACCTTCACTCTTCTAATCACGTCACAGACTCCCGTCTTCTTTCTTACCCAGTCGTTCCTCTTGCGGTCTCTTCGGGTGATCCCTAACATTCATCTCTCCATGCCCCTCTGTGTTGTTTGCAGGCGCTGTATCATTCTGGCATTCATGGTCCATGTTTCACAACCATATGTCAGAACAGGCAGAACACATTGGTCATACAGTCTCCTTTTTAGGAAGACTGGAATATTTGATTTAAAGATGTTCGCATTCTTGCCAAAAGCACTCAATGCCATCTTCAACCTCCGGTTGATTTCTCCAAGAAGCGAACCATCAGTAGTGATGAGTTGACCTAAACATAGATGGTTACTTCTCTGAGTTCTGCTCCGTTGATATGTATCTTCTCAGAATTTGTGAACGAGTTGTACATAACCTTTGTTTTATTAAGATTCACCTTAAGTCCAGCTTCTCGGCTTGCTTGCTCAAGCTCTTCAGTTCTTCTAAGGAGCTCTTCTGGGCTTCCTGCAAACAGTATGATATCATCTGCAAAGCGCAGGTGACTCAGATATTCTCCATTTACCTTTATGCCTTTTTCCTCCCAGTCTAGCCTTTTGAATACTTCCTCTAGAGCTGCTGTAAATAACTTAGGGGACATAGTATCTCCTTGTCTCACTCCCTTTTCGGCCTTAAAGGCACTCGTCTCTTCATGCAGCTGGGCAGATGTTGTCGCATTTTCGTAGATATTCTTGATCAAGGTTATGTACGTTTCTTCTACTCCTTGTTTCTTTAGTGCACGTAACACCGACGAAGTTCGGACAGAGTCGAATGCTTTCTCGTAGTTGATAAAGCACATACATAGAGGTAATTCATACTCATTAGTCCGAATGATTACCTCTCTCAATGACTTGGATGTGGTCCATCGTGCTATACCCACTGCGAAATCCAGCTTGCGCTCTGGGTTGGGCAGCATCAAGATGGTTTTGATCGCGCATAGTGAGTATTTTGGTGAATATTTTGTAGAATGTTGGGAGTAGGCTGATCGTTCTGTAGTTATTCAAGTCTTCTTTGGAACCTTTCTTGTGCAGAAGGATAATACATGCGTGGTTCCATGTTTCTGGTATCTTTTTCTTCCTCAAACAGGAATTTAAAATCTTAGCGAGAATTGGACCGTATGATTACCCATTGCTTTGAATACTTCCGCTGTGATACCATCCATTCCAGATGCTTTTCCATTCTTCATACTTCTGATTGTGTGTCTCACCTCTTCCGGAAGGATACCTGTGACCTCTTCGGTGGGCATGTTTGCATCATCATTTACTTCATCATTTC
This sequence comes from Uropetala carovei, assembly GCA_036926305.1. NCBI lineage: Eukaryota > Metazoa > Arthropoda > Insecta > Odonata > Petaluridae > Uropetala > Uropetala carovei. The sequence goes on from JAXCHB010000224.1 coordinate 236,715, forward strand.
CTAGAGGATCCTCATACAGCTTGGTGTAAAATTCTTGTACCCGTTTCAGGATCAGTTTCCTACTATGGGTTATGGAGCCGTCTTCTAGCATCAAGGCCATCAGCTGTCTCTTTCTGATCGAGAGATGTTGCTTCATTTTCTTGTAACTTCTATTGTTTTCTATGGCTTTCTCGATTAGCTCATAATTATATTTTTTCACATCTTCCTTGATGCACTTCCTTATAGTTTTGTTTAGTTCTGCAAAATGGATCATTTCTTTAGGATCATTAGTACTTAACATTTTCCTTCTTTTTTCCATCAGCAGTCTTGTTTTTTCAGACAACTTTTTCTCTGGCTTTGTTTTAACTGTTCCGCCTATTTCTTCAGCGGTTTCCTTGAGTATCTCTATAAACTGGGATTCAACTTCTTGGTCTTCCAGTGCACTGAATCGATTTTTCAAATGGAGCTGAAATTCTTCTTTTCGTTCTTTTAGCACCTGCGTGTTGATAATAGACTTAGGCTTCTTTATAAGCTTCTGTCTTTCTAACTTTGAGTTGAATTTTATTCTGCATCTTACCAAGCGATGGTCGCTTCCAGTTTTAAACTGGTTGAGGACGGAACAGTCTTCAGCCAATTGTTTCTTATTGACTAGTATGTAGTCAATTTCGTTTTTGGTACCATTGGGTCCTTTCCAGGTCCATTTTCTATTGGGATTCTTTTTGAAGAAAGTGTTCATTATATATAGACTAGTACATTCAGCAAAGTCTACAAGTCGGTCCCCTCGTTCATTTCTGTCTCCATAGCCCCATTTTCCAACTGCGCTGTCGTCTTCCTTTTGTTCTCCTACCTTGGCATTGAAATCACCCATGACCACTTTTAGATGGCAGCTTCCTTTGTCGTGCAGTTCTCCAACTTCTTGGTAGAAATCTTCCACTTCCTCATTCGAGTATGATGACGTTGGCGCATAAACTTGGACTATTTGAAGTTGATATCTTTTATTTATTTGAAGCACTAGTCTAGCTGCCCGCTCGGATGAACTTTCCATTTCCACGATATTATTCTTCAATTTTTTGTTGATGAAGAATCCAACTCCTCCTGTTCTTCCTGTGTCAGTTCCCCTGTAATAAAAAATATGTCCACTCTTCAACTCCAATAGGCCTTCACCTTTTCTTCTCACCTCATTAAGTCCTAAAATATCCCACTTGATCTTCTCCAGTTGTTCTTGGATCTCTTGAAGTTTATCTTCACTGGACAAGGTCCGGCAGTTAAAGGTAGTTAGGTTGAGGTTAAAGGAATTGGGTAAGGATGAGAAAGAGTGGCAGTGGGCGTTTAACCTCCGGGGATTCTTAGCACCCTCTGCCTTCCTGCCTTGTTCCTGACCACTCCACGGTCAGAGGCAATCCAGCCTCCAGAGAATGAGGGCCGTTTTTTATGGGTGTACATGTCATGGGGGGATTGTGGGCCTTAAAACACCACGCTGGCCCAGAGTGGGTTGGTGAGTACCTCTTTCACTTTGGCCAGAGATATTGCAGAAAGACTTCACAGCATGGTTGAACCTACCGGTGTCCGAGGACACCACTGTTCTTCGCCCTTTAGCCTCCGTTTACACCCTTCCGCCGACTTTGAGGCAGTGAACTGAGGCAGTTGGAAGGGATATATATATATATGTGTGTATATATATATATACATATATATATATATATATATATATATATATATATATATATATATATATATATATATATATATATATATATATATATATATATATATATATATATATATATATATATATATATATATATATATATATATATATATATATATATATATATATATATATATATATTTAGGGCAACTAGGTGTTGAAGGAAACCCAGTGAACATTTACCGGAAGTAGAGCCGCTGGGGTGTTGGAGAGACACATTTGCAGAGGTTAGAGCTTTCGGGATGATCCCATCGTCAGCGCAAGAGTTGTGTCTCTCTTGTGCTGACGAAGGGATCATCCCAAATGTTCTAACCTCCACAAATGTGTCTCTCCAACACCCCAGCGGCTCTACTTCCGGTAAATGTTCACTGGGTTTCCTTCAACACCTAGTTGCCCTAAATATCCTTACATACCTTTCCTCTTCCGTAGTATATATATATATATATATCCTATATATCATTCTATAAGCACTCTTCTTACAGAGGAGGATATACTATACTAGTTAATTGTGCTTGCATTCTGCAAGCATTTTCTCTCACCTTAAAATAAAAATAAAAGCAGAAAAATAATTTTCAATGCATAAGTTAGTTTCATCTGCCATCTGCACAGTCGGGATGAAGGATCCTTTATATTTAGGGACCATCGCAGCGCAGCATGGTCGGTGACGACCACAAAAGGCCTCCCGTACAGACAGCAGATAGCAACGAAAACACCGTCGCCCAGACTACGGCAAGTAATTCTCGTTCCACCGTGGAAGAGTTGCTTTCTGCTCGATTCAATTGTCGGGAGGCATAGGCTACTGGTCTCTCAATGCCACTTATACTTTGAGCGAGCACAGCTCCCAGGGCCACCCCAGACGCGTCCGTGGCCAGTAGGAGGGTTCTCAGAAGTCAGGGTAACAAAGAACCGGTTCTCGAGTCAGTGCTTTGCGGAGGTCTTCAAACGCTGCCAATCGTGTTGGGGTCCAATCATAGGGGGCATCAGCCTTTGTGAGCTCGGTCAAGGGTCGGGCAGTCTTAGCATAATGAGGAACAAACCGCTTATAATAGCTGGATAGTCCGAGGAACGTCTCAGTTCCCTCACTGTCCTCAGGCGAGGGTAATGTCTATGGCAGTGACTTTGGCAAGGTCTGGCTTTACCCCTGTACGAGTAACAAAGTGTCAGAGATACACCAATCGTTGATACTTTTAAGAAAATTGCAGTCAAGTTTCTTAATTATGTAGTAGATATTTGCATCAATTATATCAAGGAAAGATTTTCCCAACTAGAAACATGCAACCAATTATTTGAATTTTTGTATGACATTACATTGTTTATCCATACAGAAACAGATTTTATTTTTTTTTTACTGTCAAGATATGCATATAGCATTGATAGATGATATAGACAGGGGTGTAGTCCTAAAAAAAAGTGCCAGGGCGCTAAGATCCTATATATACTAAATACGCAAAAATTACTAAGGCATTGTTGTACATCACTACTTTATAATCACATAATGTTGAATAGCTGGTTTATAACAATCAATTATTTAAAAAAATATATATAAACAATATTAAATATAAGAAATTGTAAGGAAATTTCATTTTAGTTTTACTTAGGTTGATTGTTAAGGAGGAAATATCACCCCCAACCCAGGGTTTGGAGGGAGGGGGGATGAACTCCCGCCAAAGCATTGCAGTCCCCTCACTCCTTTTCCATGGATGTAGCCTCTAAAAGGCCCTTCGGGATGCCCTGGAGCTGGCAATGTGCCCGGCCTTCCTGCGCGTGTCCCGGGATGGTCATACCACCTACAGTGTCACCGGGGAGGTAACCCTCCCTCAGAATGCAACACATTCAATTGCTTATATATCTGTTGTTTAACATTACCTGTTCAATTGTTTATACTTTTGGTGTTAGTATTTTCAATTTAATAGTTTATATACTATGTAAGTTAATCGAAAATGTAACCTGTTTAATTGTTTAACTAAATTTATAGTTATAAACATCAGCGAAAAAATGAGAGGTGGGGCTTTTGTCGCTTTTTCGTGTTTAGGGATGGGGTTTTTGTCGGGTGGAGCTTTTGTTGGTATCCATATTTTCTCATCCAAGTAAAGCAACTATAGTTAAAAAGGGATAGAAAAAAACCCTTTATTTCAAAAGCTTGACGATTAAAAATGAAGGCATGCAATGAGGCAAAATGTATAAAAACAGCTGAGTAACAAAATATTGTAAAATGCAAATTAGAGTATGCAAACCTGCAGGTGATAAGTCAGATAGTTAAATGGATATGATGTTAACATAATGTTTTCTGCTATAGACTATAAATATTGCTCATTACTTGTGGAGTGAATTCATAAAATTTATCATTAATACAATTAGTATGAATTTACATATGTATATCACAAATAATTATCAAATAGAAACTAATGAAAAGGCTATCAAGCTGTGGAGCTGAAAATTGGTGCTATCTATATAGAAAGAAAAAATACAACTAGTTCAACAGACGGCCATGATCATCATCACTTGTCCAAAATAGTTCTATTTTTACTTTCTCCATATGTAGTATACGGAAAGTATTGTGATCATGAAAAAAATCAACTTTGAGATGTCATGTGTTGGCCACATCAGATTTTTTCTTTCTGTAGACAAAACATCAATTTATCAACTTTTATTTCATTTTACACAAGAAAATTAATTCCTAGGTCAAACGGTATTCCTACTTCTTGCTAGTAATGAAAACTTGCTATTATTACACTTAACCTAGAAGAATGCCTAGTCTATCCTGACCAGAAATATGGTAAATTAATCATCAGCATCACATTATTTTGAATACTGATCAAAAATTTCAGCTGGCATCCAACATTGAAAATGTATTAAGACTCGTATCTTTAGATTTATTCCACATAAGGAAATTACAAAGACAAAGCCAAACAGAAGGAAGGCAAACTATTAGTTTTCTTTAGAATCATTTCCATTTATATTAAGAAATACAAACGAAATGAATTTAAAGTACCATAGGAAGGGTTTAATAACATCAATATATCACTTGTCATAATCCAAATTCTCTTGCAATTGAAGAAGGAAATTGAAGGAAACAGGTGTTTCAGTTGTGTGCCTGTATATGTAAATTCATATATAAACATACAGACACACATACATCACCGTAGAAAATCATTTTTCACATTGATCATATACCATGTTGATCAACAGCTTCTGTTTCTTCCTATATTTCTGAAATACCGCCCAAAATGTTTCCCGGATAATCACAATAACCCACACACTTGATATACCAAGGCTGAGGCTAAAATAAAAATAATAGGCAGTAATTGAAAAATTCACCACTTTCAGGGCATGAAATCAGCATGGATTTCATAAGTTACCTTTAAAAAACTCAGCATTTCTCTGAAGAAAATTAAAAATGAGGCAATGAGTAAACTTTATATAAATCTAACAAGACTAGCACTTAGAAACACAAAGATAAGTAATTAATAGTAATATTATAACAGTTCCACTGACTTTAGGAAGAAATTTTTGGAATTCTAGAAAAAAACTTCATAAAATTTTATGTACTTTTCAAGTATACAAGCTTATAAATAAAAGGAAGAAAATTACACAACCTTTGCTTGAGCATTGGAAAGGGTATGCAAAAGAGGGGCTTCAAAAGCTAATAACTGATTGAGGGTGACCGACATTTGCATAACCATGCATTTTGAGCATTCTTTCCACCCTTTAATTACGGTAATTAAATTATTGTTGACATAAATAAGCCCCCACAATGTGCATCTTACCTCTGACCAAACAAAGCACAAACATCAAAGCCAAATACAGATTTCATAAGAACTTTTAACATTGTGAGCTTGCAGTTTCAACATGCATTCATGGAATTAAACCCAACACACCTTAAACTAAGGAGCAGTCTGTAGCTCTAAAACATTTAAGTCACTCATCAGATCATTTTCTGTGACAAAACACAGGTAGACCTGCCACCTGAGGCAGGTCTGTGAGGCACCAAATAATCACTAGCCAACAGACCAACTTTGGACCCACCAACCCAATGTAGTCAGCCTTTTTTGCCCAAAATATTCAATAACCCCAAGATCGTCTTCACCAGGACTTCAACCCAGTTAACACAGAATGCAGATCTTGGTTGGTTTCGTGGTACAAGATCAGTTGCTTCAGTGGGGCGTGGTGCTGGTTCCTCTGATGACTTTGAGGACCCAGGGGCAGGGCTGCATGACTTGGGTACTTCCTCTTCCTCACCATTTTCTTCTGGATCCACTTTTCTTTTCTTAGATGGTGCCTCACATGCTGAAGTGACCAAAAAATCAAGTCATTAAATTACATGATAGAATATTTTTATAGATTTGGAATGACAGCTTTTACAAATGTTTCAATTCTATACACCATTTCCCTTGCTGTTTTAACAATGTTTCATCTTATTTTGGCAGTGAGCCATTTAATGCTGATTTTGGAGCTTACTTATAACATTGTAGTGCCTAAGCCAATGCCACCCATACTGCTAAGTATCAATTGTCTTCTAAACTCCGCAAAATTTTATAGCAGGATTCAAAATACAAGAATAAGGTGGCAAACAGGGTAAATTATGCACTTCATCTGGTCTTTGCACTTATATGGAATTTTATCTGTCACTACTGAAATATTACCAATTCAAATTTTACCAAAAATTCATATTAAACTTTGTAGAAATTGAAAGGCTCTTTTAGGGCAGAATAGCAAAATGATTTTTATGGTGTCTTATGCCAGAAACCATCACTTTGACAATCCATGAGTTGATCTACACCTTTAAGCTGTCATAAAAAAACACTGATTGTGAGATTGTGAGCGGGACTTTCTTGATCGCTTCTTCACTTTTCTTAATCGATCTTATTGTGAACTCGTTCACACCAAGCAATTTACCAACTGATGAAGCAAATTCATTATGTGCAAGCCTATCTAAAACTTCAATTTTCTTCTCCAAACTCGTCACTTTTTTGGCCCTTTTTACTTACTTTTCTTTCATTTCAATCATCACTCTCTTTGGGGCCAAGATTAGGCAACATTACAAAAAAACTATGAAAATAGCAAATGCTTTAATAAAAAACAGAGGGATTTTGTATGTGCACTTCAGGCGGTCCTTGACTTTCTTGCGTTCGATATTCGTACAACTTGCACATTAATAATAATATTTATTTACAGCCGGTAATCACACTGTAGTCACAAATCACAGAATAAGTTTCATTAATCACAAAGTAATTTCTTATCCAACTCACAATCAGTCTGTAAAATGGTATTGGGGTTAAGCAACAGCTGGTCTTCCACCTCTTCCAGAAAAGACACTGCCACAAACAAAGATAATTTCACCAGAAATACAAAAAAATAAATAGACATAAACAAGAAAATGGGAACTTAATATCAAGATATACCTAATAACTATAGTCAACGACTAGATTATGGTAAGGATGGAAGCACTGTGTCACAAACAGTACGAATAAATGTAACTCTTACAGAATAAAAATTTCTTGAGAAAAAAGAATTATGAGAAACAAATAACGATAAATTATAAAAAGATAATAATCAATTACACTATGTGTGTGATAACCTTAGGATAATACAAGGGAACAAGAACCCAAGATAGCATAGATTGACACCCCTGAACCGCCTTTTGTGCACCGATCAGACTTTCGCGAGTCAGCTAAATGACGAACGAATATTTCGAGTGGTGCTGGTTGCCAGCCACCAGTTTCCACTGCGTTGCCATCTTTGACCGTACAGCAGTGTTTATATGTGCAATTATTTAAATATTTTATTGCATTTTACTCTATCTCTCTATATTATAAAATCGACGATTGTGTCTAAAAGGCCCCTGCACAAAAAAACTAAACATTTATACCATAATTAGAGATTTTGTAATATTTCTTGGCTCTCTGGGAATGGAACCCCCCTATAACATGTAAATCTATGTTTGACATCCGTACATTATGTACGGATGTCAAGGACTGCCTGTATTAAAAATAAATTATGAACTAGATTAGATGATGAAAATATTGATTATTTTAGCACTATGTTGGCAAATAGAGATACCGTATCTGCCCGAATACAAGCCGATGTTTTTTGTCAAAATCTATGATGAAAAAATCACCCCTCGGCTTAAATGCGAGTCCGAGGAAAATTTGGGTTATCGTTAAATCTCGAAGTCTCTCATTGCCTTCGCGTTCAAATGATAGTACTATATTTTTCGTAAAGTAAATATTTGACCTACAATGAATATATATAAAAATATATTGGCGAGATCGCTTGCGTAAACTGACGATTACGCAAAATGCGTTGACGGCTTTGAATGCTCAAATGTTTGAATTTCTGTTAAACTTTATTGAACGTGAATAATTATAAAAATGCAGTTTCTTAAGGCAATGTATATGCTAATTTCATTGGAAATAGACATGGATGAAAAAATATCTTGGCGAGATCGCTTGCGTAAATTGACGATTACGCAAAATGCGTTGACGGCTTTGAACGCTCAACTGTTTGAATTTTGGTAAAAATTTACATGGAAGATATATAATTATAAAAATGCAATTTCTTAAGGTAATATATATGCTAATTTCATTGGAAATAGACTTGGATGTAAATATATCTTGGCGAGATCGCTTGCGTAAATTGCTGATTACGCAAAATGCGTTGACGGCTTTGAACGCTCAACTGTTTCAATTTCGGTAAAACTTTACATGGAACTTATATAATTATAAAAACGCAGTTTCTTAAGGCAATATAAATGACAATTTTAATTGGAAATAGACTTGGATGAAAAAATATCTTGGCGAGATCGCTATTATTATATTTGACCTTTTGTTAAAATGAAGATGAATGAAATTATTGTCACTGAATATGGAACATTATTCAGAAACGCAAAATTATTAATTGGAGTAATATTTCAAAATGTCAACAACTAAACCATTCCCCACACATTTCTTCGATCTCGAATAATGTATTCTAAGATGTGCATGAATGCCCGGCACACTTCAGCATAAAATCTACGAAATTTACGTTTTTACAAAAAATTTTGGACATTTTTGGGGGGTCGGCTTAAATCCGGGGTTGGCTTCTATTCGGGCAGATACGGTATTATGCTCAAACTTGAAAATGACCTAATATGTACTAAGAAAATTACCGTATATCTTCGAGTATAAGACGATTCGAGTATAAGTCGAAGTGTACTTTTTAGCCAAAAAAGCATCTAAAATCCAAGACTCGAGTATAAGTTGAAGCAAAGAAAACGAAAACAAGATAATTTCGAAATTTACAAAAAAAATTGATATATATATATATGAGAGGTTAACCTCTACGTACGAACATTCCACATACCAATGAATTGCGCCTCACACTTCATTTACGAACACACCCTCCCGCACTTACGAACATTGGTTGCACTAAGAACACGTAAATTTGCCAACACTTGTCATTTGCCATTTGTATTCGAAACCGTATGGGCGTGTGTTTATACATGTATTGTTTTTTATTACCATTGAAATATAGAAAACAATTGTGAATGTAGTGTTTGTGAAAGTGCTAAGAGTGGTAAAAAATGTAGAGTGCTTCCGATGGAAACTAAAATGGACATAATACACAGATCAGAAAATGGTGAGTTCCTCGTGTTTATGATCTCAATCGTTCAACAATTGCAACCATTTAAAAAGACAAAGGAAAAATTGGTGATCATATTTGCTCTGTTCAGTCCATGATTATAAGTAAAAAACAAAATGCCATTGTTGAAGAAATGGAATGGTGTTTAACAATTTGAATTCAGGATCAAAATAAAAAAACCAACCCTTGAGTACTGAATTGATTCTTCTCTTCAATCCACTCATTTGGGCAAGTTTTTTAAAGATAAATTATAAATTTAAAGTTTTCCTTTCAAACTACGTAAGCACGGTGAAGCTGCATTATTTTATCATTAGCCTTCGCATTTTCCGCAATTTAGCAGGAATTTTTCATACTGATGCGCTTCAAGTCAGGCAAATGTAGTTTTTAACCAGCCATGTGTAATAATTGACCCAGAAAAATGTCCAGCTAGTTTGTGACTCAAATATAAGTCGAAAGTAGGTCTTGATCAGCCTAAAAAAGGAAGAAATTTCTCGACTTATACTCGAAGATATACGGTATGTGAAAATAGTAAGGAATTTTACAACAAATTTTCAATTTAATAAAATGTTTGTTATTACTATTTTCACTTAATATTCTGCATCTTAAAAATTACATATTCTGCAAAATGTATTTAAAGAAAATGTTACTTTCACTTCTTGCAAATTTGTAAAAAATATTTACTTTTTATATTACAAAAATAATTAAATTCTTGTTACGAATAAGTAATGTTTACGGAATGTATATTTTATTATTTCATGTTATCCATGGGTAATTTGTATTTGATTGATGTAATAAATACATATAGCTATGTTCCCTTTTATATATAGTCATGCCTCGTTTAGTGCAAAGGATACGTTCCAAATGGTCTTTGAGCTAAACAAACCGATTATAACGTACTTAGTAGAGATGCACCGAATACTCATTTTGGCCGAATATTAAAATCAGTATTCGGCCGAGGCCGAATATGACCATTAGCATAAATTAGTGATGCACCGAATATCGGCTTCGGCCTTGGTAATCGGCCAAAAATGATTAAAATAATTTTTATCTTTTAAATTCTATGAGATGGAACTCTTTTGGATCTTGGAAATTAAATTTTCGTTCATTTCCATAACAGTGTAAGAACACAACTGAAAACGGTGATAAAACTACAAAGAAAACGCTGAAATACAAAGTATTTGCCACAACGGCGGTTCTGGTCGCTTGCTTCGAAAACAAAGTGTGTTGATCACTTCGAAGACGCTCGTTCACCTCTTGCACGAATACGCGCATTGACACCAGAACTTGGGACACCGCCATAACATTACATTGTATTGTTTTTCCGCTTAGTCGCTTGCACCGCCTGCGTCGCTTGTACGTAGGATGGAGCCTTAGCCTCGCCTATTAAATTTAAAAATGATATTACTAATAAGTTCTGCGTTTACGAAAAATCTGCACACATTCCCAATGTTGACTGTGAAAGTTGGTTACAATCGCAAGAATATTCCTCCCGGGGAATTTCCGAAATCGTTTTTAAAACACTACCAACCTGAAGTACCAACTAATGAACACTAATGTTTTCTATAGAAATCTATTTAAATTCTTCGTTAATATGAATATATATACAAAGAATCGCAGCCTTGTTAAGTTTATTATATATTCTGTTATATAAAAATGTCTGCACTTATGAAATTCAAAAATGAAACAAAAACTCAGTCGACATTGTGTCATTTTGGTTTTGGCACGATGGCGCTACTTTATACGTCATATTACGTCATGCAAAAACGTAGAGCCCCTAAATATAGGAGCCTTACAAAAACGTGAACCAGATGTTAGAGGTTGTCTGCTACTTACACAGTACAGTAAAACAGCAAAAATTCCAACTAATGAGGAGGGGTATTCTAAATAAACGAATTGTCCACATATTGGAACACACAAATATATTATACGTCGTAGGCCATAAAAGCCAGTAGCACATAGTTGTCAGGCTGAATCCGAGATATGTGAATTGTATTGGCAACAACTCAATGTATTATGCTTTTATTTAGTGTTTTCAGCTTTCTTCTATTATGTCATTATCATTTTTCGTTTTATCAAAAAAAATGTAGTATTCGGCTATTCGGCCGTCCAAAGGCCGAAGCCGAATAGCAGATTTTGGCCGAATACCGAGGCCGAAGCCGAGCTTCGGTGCATCACTAGTACATAGTAGTCGTTCATGAACGATTCGTTCAAAATGAACGAATCACTTAGTGAATCAAATGAATCATGATTCTTTGAACGGAATCACTTTGTGAATCAAATGAATAATCATTCTCTGAACGAAATGAACAATGCTGCCAAAAAGAACTACAATCTGGTGATCGAAATGTTTCGATTCTCTGATTACTGACAAATTCTGTTAGAGGAGCTTCAAGTGAAGAACTTAACAGTAATATTGCATAGTTTAACAGGGATTAATATTAACATACAAGAACTAGTAATTATTTTTGAAAAACCATTTATGGCCGAAAATTGAAGGGGAGGAGAACAAAGCCGTTCAACCTAATCTACATATTTTCTTTAAATGACGTTAAAACACATCGGTATATTATGTATGTTGCACAAACTTTCTCATATACTTATGGGTCGTTTAGTTATCTTTTGAAAAATATGAACTATGTAGCGTCATTATAAACATTAAATTAAATAACTATGCGAAACATGAAAATCACAGTGGCCATTTTTTAGTTAATCCAATTATTATTAAAATTTCCCAAGAATAAGCTAGCCTTATATTCATTTATTGAGAAAAATGAACTATGTAGTATTATTGCAGACGTAAACTCAAGTAACTCTACGAAATTTGATCAAACTCATTGGAGCTGTTTTTGAGAAAATCAAATTACTGTTAAAGTTGTCTAGAGTAAACTAGCCTTATGAATTTTTTGAGAAATATGAACTATGTAGTTAATGTTAATCACCACAACTTGGGACCTATCCTTAAGATAGGAATCCCAAAGTTTTACCTCACTTATTTTTAGGATGTACCTACTGATTATCTCCCTGTCTTTTGGAGGTCTAACCGCAAGGCATGGGTTACTGCAGCCTTATTCACAGACTGGTTCAACAACTGTTTTGTCCCCGAGGTGTAGCGATATTTTTCGAGAAAACAACTACAATTTAAGTCTTCACTCCTCATCAACAATGCACCCGGTCATCCTGAGACACTCCAATTCACTCATCCAGACATTCCTCCCAACACAACCTCACTTCTTCAGCCCATGGACCAAGGCGTGATAGCAGCAATGAAGAGTTATTATATTCGCTGTACTTTTAAACACATCTTGGATGCCATGGACAGGGACTCAACACTAACAGTGCCACAGTGTTGGAAAAACTACAACATCGCGGATTGCATAAGCATTATAAAAGATTCGATTGAAGAGATACAGCCATCTACGTTGAATGCCTGTTGGAGAAAAATTTGGAAGGATGCAGTGAAGGACTTCAGGGACATTCCTCCAGTTGCTGTTGAGGTGCAGCGCATTTTAGAGGTAGCGAGACGTTTGGAAGGTGAGGGGCTCACCGACATGCAATCTAATGACGTTGAGGAGCTCCTTCAGTCCCAGTCTGGGGAGTTAACAGTAGGGGACCTTGAAGAAATTGCTATTCAATCTTCCAGTAGTGATGAGGAGGAGGACGATGTTGTCTACAGAAATGAATTTTGACTCTCAATAACCTTAGCAAGGGAATGCTGATGGCATTTAAACTTGCTGACCATTTTATGGAAATTGATCCAGTTACAGAGTGTAGCTTAAACTTTAAGCGAGGGCTGGAAGAATGTTGAGGCCCTATAAGGAGGTGCAGAGAGATTTGAGAAGTAAAATGACCCAATCATCCATTCTGAGTTTTTTTGAGAACAAAACTATCACTGATGCTCAAGCTAACCAAGATATCGTCGTACTAAATGAAGATGTGAACTAGAATGATAGTCTACTTTTTTGGAGATAAGTAAATCTTGTTCTATCACCTTGTTCTTAAATTTTTTTCATATTGTTTTGTCAACCTTACAATCGGTTTTAGTAATTTTATCGCGGATTAAAGAGAAAATAAAGTTTACTTTGTTTTTATACACGTATTTAATGCCATTTTTATTGTCATTCCCCTAACCCCGTATTTTCTATGGAACTTTAGTCTTGCCTTTTCAGGAACATAACCCCCGCGGTTGGCGAGGGGTTACTGTATATCAAAATTGCGCTAAACAACCATGCACTAAACAAGGCATGACTGTATTTCTTATTTATTACTAAATTTTTATGGCCAATATAATGCAAATTTTGGGGGGATGGGGCCACTGAATGTGATTTCCCTGTATAAACTTGCTTCCCAGTTCAACCCTGGTGCAGAGACCTCGGTATTACTTTAATTAGTAATCTAATTTAGCTACCAAGGGAAAAATTCTGCTTTGACAGGTAACTGAACGTATGTAGCCTAACTTCAATGGAAAGAACCACCTGATTCTGAAAGTAGTTCAGTGATAGAATAACGATTCAGCAAGTTCAATACCTGACAAAGGCAGAATTTTTCTCTTGCTCACTGAATTTCCTCCAAATAGTTATAAGGGTTCTGTACTCACAAAGTGCAAAGACTATATATCAGGGGTGGCCAAACCGTGGCTCTTTCAACTTAGTTTGTGACTCCTGTAAATATCCATTCAACATTTTTCAGTACAGAATAGCGCCACGTAGTGTGACTTGAGACATTTTGGGGATGCCTAAGGGACATGCAAGCTATCTTAATTGCTTCGGATACAGGCTATGTACTATTTGTAAACTTTTGAGCACAGAATGTATGTCATATGGCTCTCAGACTTTCTAAGATTATTGTATGCGGCTCTGAGGATAAGTTTGGCCACCCCTGCTATATATGGTGCTCTAGGTAAATGTCTAAACAGTATGACTGAATGAGATGACTTCTTACCTTCTATGTTTCCTACTTCCTCTGTGTTTCCTGCTACACTTGTTGTCCCGGCCACTTCTTCTATCTGGCGTTGGCAGGCTCGTGCCTTAGTGAGTAAAACAGCAAGAGTGTTTGCCAATGTGGGAGAGGGTGCTGGCCCAGCACCAGAGCCATACACCAAAGACAATGCACGGAGGTCACCATTCAACTTGTAGGCAGTAGCTCGTACACTGACAACCTCAGCAATATCAGTTAATGAAGATACCAGGCTGTCTATGAGGTTACATGTCTGCTCATTAAGCACATGTGAAGCAACCTGAAGATAGGAGAAAACAAAAATTTGTATTATCACTTGATATATCTAGTCACCCTCCCTTAAGAACATGTAGTAAAGGACTGCGGGGTTCCTAGTTGTGGTTGTCACCTTTTGCTAACATAGTTACCAAACATTTTAATGAAGCTACTGCATATATCTATCTATTTAAAAAAAATTACTGCCTTCCTAACATATTGACTTAATTGTTGAGGAGAAGAGCTGGTCTGCAGTATGGTTAATGAGAGGAGGTGAGGGCGTATTGATAGGCTCTGCAATCTCCGCAAAGAGGGGGAACCCCCAATCATTCAAACCGTACTGACAAAGGCATCCATATTATTTGCTGCATGGGGGAGGCCAGATTTTCCAATACACCCTTGAGGGATGACGTATGTTTGAAAGGGTGAGAAGGGGGTATGGGTGTGAGGCTTGCATATGACACATTTGGTGTCTATATGCTGCTTACTGTAGAGCAAACACATTACTGAACTAAAAAGAGATAACAATTCAGACAGAAAGGAACCAAATAGAATACACTAGCAGAATTTCTCGTTGAATTTCAAGGGATTTAGTGAAGCTACTATAGCACAACATACAAACACTTTAAAATATATAGTAGATACTTTTTAAATTACAATTACCTTTTCTTAACAATTAATCATATTTGCTTGTAACAATCTGTTTCTGAGTCTATTACATTCAAATATAACGATAATTTTATTTCCTATCATATTACTTTCGCCAAATCCAGCTTCATTTTTTGTGTAATTATGCCTTGCTGAAATATTTACTTTTATGGCTTGTAAGCAAGAAACCCATGAAAAGCAACATACAGTTGTCCATGATTGAACACTGACTCCAGTAAATGTACACCAGATACGTGAGCTTATTTACGTTAATAAACATTATAATGTAGAATATAATGATTTTACTTACAAAAAATGTAAGATTCCAGTATTCAGTAGACGAAAGAAGGTTCAATTACTTTTGTCAATCGTTATAAATGCTTCCTGAATAATAATCAGTATCTATTTATGTTGTTATCCATAAACATCGATCGTTTTGTTGCTTAAACAAAAGCGCAAATCGAATAACGCTGAACTTTCATCTATTTGTAAGCTTCATTGAAACTAACTGAATCGGAGGTAACAATGATGACTGCCTTGGCAGCACCCAGGAGGGATACAAAAAATCCACAACATTTCAAAACAAATTGCGTATTTCTGAAAACTTGGACTGTGTAACATGTAAACTTCGCAGGAATAAGATAGAATAGAGTTTTATTCGTCGAATAAAGCAAAAACGAAAAAAATCGGCCATATTTACGTATTTTGATGCTCGAAGGAAGAATACCTTGCAAGTGAAGAAATGGATTCATACATGTTATCTTACGGAAAAATGTTAATCCCCTATATTGGCAGCAATGATTAATCCCAGTTGACCAAACCTTGACCATTTACTAAGTTAGGATGTAAGGAAGAATCGTACCAAATTTGGTTATTCTAGTTTTTATCATTTAGGAGGAGTTCCATGAACAAACACACAAATACAGAAACCAACAAACACACACTTCAAAATATATTATAGTAGATTATCTTTCAACAGACTAAAGAAAGCAGTCAGCCATGAAAATCTGAAAAGGCGAGCGCAACAGAGTGAGCTATGCAAAATTAGTAGCAGAAGAAAAAGGGAAGGAGAAGGTGAAGGAAAGGAACAGAATAATTGAAGTAAGCCGATGACACCGACAGATCTAATAAAAGAAGCATCTATTGCATCAACCTCTCATTCGCTTCCTGTGGATTCTGGAATGGCTAATACTGCTCATCTGTAATAGTGCCTTACCACTTCTCTGCAGATCAATCAGTATTTTATATAAAATATTACTGTAATTTTTTTATTTGTAATAGTATAATTGATATATGATTGTAGAGTATGCGGACCAAAAGGGAGAGGAAGACCAAGAAAAAGCTGGCTGAATGTGGTGGAGGAGACTCTCAAGAAAAGAGAGATCAGAAGTTTAAGGATTGGAAGACGATGTATGTAACGATGCATGGATGTGTTTGAAGCGAAAGAAGTATGTAAGGATAGAAAGGTGTGGAGAAATATTGTGAATGGTAGAGGCATTTAGCTTGCTTACTCGTAAGGGAACAGCGTGATTTGTATGTATGTATGTATGTATGTATGTATGTAATAGTGTTTATTTTTGTCATTCCTACATAAATGCATATGTTATTGGTTGTATTTACTTCGTAAGATTATTCATGTGATATTCTGTGCTAAATAATACATTTCCTTAATTTATTTTACTCATGACATCGTTTATTTTTGCCACTTCTCAGTAAACATGGATGCTATTGGTTTATTTCTTATCCAAGGATCAATACAAGCAAATCTTTATGTCTAACCCAATATCTTCACTGTATTTATGTTACAAGATGATTCATGTGATTTTTTGCATTAAATAAAACAGTTTCTACGTTTATTTCATTTCCAAAATCATTTATTTCTGCCATACCTTCTTAAAAACTTCTTTTTTTTTACATCTAAAATCTGGAAGTACCGTTTATCATTTTATTACTGTATTATGTCTGCGCAAAGATTTTGTACATGCTTTGCAACTTTTGTCATTCGTATACCATTCTTTTCTCACCCTCTTTTTTTACCTAATTGTCACTTTAACCACCATCAAATATCTTTCAGTATAACCCCTCTCTTTTCTCCTCCATCACTTTCTTCCATCTTATTTGAGGTTGACGGGATCACACCAATTTTAAAAAAGTACCCACTGCACTGCACTTAAAAAATACCAGTCTCAGGTATCTCCAATAGCCGCAGCAAAGTTATAAACAAGTTAGGAAAGCGTACAACGTATCACAAATGGGGCGCGTTTCGTGCAATGGAGTATTAGAAAGCAATTATATACCTGTACGTAAGGGAAATAGCGTTTTAAAGTCCTTTTCTTCATCATAAATAATCCATTTTCTTCCTATTTAATAGTATTACATGCACACGTAAGGAAATTAGACGTTTGTTTGGGAGATTGTTTATGTTAGCAACAATGAAGTAACCATGCAAGAAATTTTCTAAGTTCAACTCCATATAAAACTTTCTTGTTTGATTTTCTCGGTAACGGCTACTCCTACGATGAAAATATATAGAAAAGGAAATACTCTACTTTACCAGTTCTACAACTTTTATTTGAAAAATATTTTGATATGAACAATAGTTTACGAGATATGACGAAAATTTAATTTTTTCTCTCTAGTAAAGTGGTACCCCTGATTGGCGTACGTGATTCATTTTTGCGATTTTCTTATTATATTTGATTGAAAGTCCTTAATATCAAATTTCATAAAAATCCGTTCGGTAGAAGCCGAGAACGAACATGCGGACGGACGGACGGACGGACTGACCGACGATAATAGGCGCTCACGCTGTAAGCGAAACATGCCTAAAAACCAGATGTGAAGCCAAAATGCACATCTGGCTTTTACACCTGAGTAATGCTTCATAAGAAATCAATGAGCATCAAAATGCACTAATGGTACAAAAAATATATATGACATTTTTTCAGATATCACCCTATTTGAGTTCAATTTAATAATAATCATTTTCAAGACTATTTGAATATTTGCTTTACCATTTATAAATGTTTCATACCTTTGAAAAATAGATGCATAAAAAATTGTAGATGATGCCATTATTCAAAGAAGTCCTTTCATCAAGAAGCACAGCCTCCACATAATCCACAAAATAGTTGCTATTTGTCAGCATTGATATGTATTTACGGTCCACATGCTGTAACAAAAGTAATTTGAAATAAATTTATCTCCAGAAAGAAATAACTGGAATTTATGTTATAAAATGCTAGGTGCATAGAACAATTTTCCTAGTTTTACTTGAAAATTTTCAAAGAAAATGCAAATACTTAATCTGCAATAGTCATGAACTGAATGAGATGAAGATGTATGTAACTTCTAAAATGATCATGGCAAGTATCTACCTTAAAAAGTACTGATTAAATGGATATATAATGTGCCCAGAGTCACTCGCTTATAATGATAATTGTTCAATTAATTAATTGGTAATTTATCATATGCATTTAAAACATTTTTAAGGTAAGAAGAAATTTTGCTTGAAAAGCTACTGAAATTAAAAATGTCATAATTTCCTTAAAAGGTTAACAAATACATGAAAATAACTATGCAGAAAGCATGGAATGACATATGGAAACTTACCTGTGCATGGAAGATATCAAGCCACAGTTTTGGAAAGAACGTGAAGTGTAGAGGAACACCTTCAAACCCTACCATGGCACTGAGACCTACCAATGCCTCCGTCATGCAATCATTGTTCACTGCTAGCCGACACATCACATCCACAAATTGATGATAAGGGGTATACACTTCAAGAAGAGCCTCATCATATTCCTCATCAACACCCTGTTTAAAAAGCAAGGAATTTCAAGCTTTAGCAAATTAAATTTTATATCTAGTTTTAGTTATAACAGCTAAGAAGGTACATGTAATAATTATTACAAACAACACTTTAGGTCAAATATGGGATGCATTGTTTTTATATACAGTGAAACAGAATCTTCCATTTTACTATAAGAAAACCCTTATTAAACATCACTTGCATTTAAGGTTTACCCACATTTAGTGAAAAAAAAACATTCTTGGCAAACTATCTGTATAACTAGCATTGTCAGACGTATTATACAGGATTGTCCTGAAAAGGTCTGTCGGACAGAAAATGTCCTGTATTTATGTCGTCCTAGCATACTGAATTTAAAAAAGTAATCAAGGCATGTTACTTTGTATTTTATTGTAACCCGCTCAGTTCATAAGGTCATTCACAAATTATGCCTGACAGTTTACCCTTTCCCTGCTTGTATCACTCACAATGGACACTATTTGGGTGTTCAGCACCAAATGTAAAAAAACTTATTTTTTCTTACTAATTCTGGTATGCTGATCATGAATATGAGCATCATTCATCTTGTGTTGTTTTCGAGATTAACATAGATGAAGTTGAGAAAATTCGCATTTTTACAATATAAATATGCATATTATACAATTGGGTATTGTAAACCACGATGCAGTTTAAATAGTACGTCTTTCTACTATTTGGTTATGTTCTGTATAATATTACTGTCAAGAGCTTGTTTAAAACCCTAAAGTAAGAACTAACCTCCAAAACAGCACTGGTTTAGGTAGCATTTTTGGTCTGCATATACGCCCATGGGTTAAAAATTTAAGTAGGTCAGTCACAAATATTTTAATCTGCACTTCAATGAATAAAATTATAAATAAGCGTCATTTCAACATGAAATACTGTTTATTTCAAGAAAAAAGCGAAAGCAGTTATTATGAAATTTATTCAACTAAATTCCACATTTGCATAAGCCGTTCTGCTGATTTCCATCCTAGGCAAAGCTAGAAACTGAATTTCAAAAATGCTTGAATATTGATCAATTAAAAACACCTGGAGAATAGAATGCAGTTCAGCAGAGCGAAATCTACATATAAAGGCATAAAGCAACAAAATAAGTTTTAAATGTGATATGTACATAATAAGTACTTTTATTTAATCAAAATGCGCATGAAATGGGACAAAAAAATGATCAAAACAAAGATGAGATCAAAATTGGCTACACTTTAAAAGCTGGTCAAATCACAAAAATTGCATCCATCCTTATTTAATGCAAAGCACAGTTTTTCAACTTTCTCATGTTGTCCAGAATCAGACGCCATGTAACCACATGCAGAACCGTAGTGAGGGTGGGGCAACTGGGGCACATGCCCAGGGTGCAGCTTCGTAAGGGGATGCCAAATAGAAGTCTCATTACACACTTGATAAAATATGGTTACAGTTTTGTTTTTTCGATCTCTTCGAAACTTATAATGGCCAACCTGAGGTTCAACCGAAGGACCATGACTGTACCAAGTCATAGGTGAACATGTGCAAACTTAATTGGCCTCTACTCTTTATGCTCTGAATGTAATTTCTTTTATTTACCCCCTCATCCCCAAAAAATGTGTGCGCCCTATAGCATTGCATTAGCCGAGCAGAATTTTCACCCAAGTTGTCGATAAAAAAGTAATTATTGAGGAGGCCTTTACTGATTTTATTGCTGTCAAATCAAAAAAGAGAGACAAAATCATGTCAGAAATAATCCAAAAGTTGGAACAGGATGAACTAGATTTACAAAACATAAGAGCTCAATCGTATAAAAATATGATCCACAAATTAAACGGTTGCAAACATAACCCTCTTGCACATTTCATACCACATACAGAGCATTCGCTTAATTTAGCTTGTTATCATTTCACTGAAAAAACTAACCATCAATTTAGGGAATTTTTTGCAAAGGTATAGAAACTGTTCCTTTATTTCCCTGACTCTACATTGAGATGGGTTGTACTAATAGAGGTCCTAAAGGTAATGTTGGAAAAACATGACACAACACGATGGTCATCAAGAGAAAATTCTGTGAATTCAATGGGGTTACAATTGAAGGAAGTTTATATGGTGGTAATAAAATTAAAGAATGAACATAAATGCTGAAAGTTTGCTAAAACAGATATTTATATTTTTCTTGTTATTTTGGGACGATTGTCTCCAGAAGATCAACCACCTCACTAAATCTCTTCAGCGTTCCGATGTAACTGTGCATAGAGCCACTGACATGATCTGCGATTTGGTATTAGACATAAAAAGTTCAACGTCAAGACTGGAAGAGTATATGTAAGAGGCAACGAAATTTTGCAATGAAAAAGAAAAAGGAAATTTCATGACATGATGGACACTGAAGCACCCTCAATACCTGAAACAACAGAAAATTTTAAGTTGTGCCTTATATAATATGACCGAAGATAAAATGATAAATTCCTGTGAAAATGCAGCTAGTAGGTGACAAAGACAATGTGGATGAATGCGAGTTAATCGAAGAAGTTTGTAGTTTGAAACACCATCAGCCTTCGAAAAAAGTGTAAAAATTACGCAGAAAGAAATACTAGAATTTATGCCTAATGTGGAAAATTTTCTTGACATTCATCACATTAATTTCAGCTGGAAAGTGTTCTTTTAGTAATATGAAATTGATCAAAAATTACATATGCTCATCAATGAACTAAGAAAGACTTTTTGGTCTAGCCATCTTTTCTACTGAGTAAAGTCTTAAAAATATAGATTTCAATGACATAATCAATGTTTTCCACAAGTAAAGCCCAAAAAATAACTCTTAAAAGAAATGACTGTTTATTTCAGTTAAACACCTCTTTAAAAATATGCACTTATCATTTTATTAGATTATTTTGGGGTGCCAAAAAATCCTCTGCCCAGGGTGCCAAAAGTGGTCACTACGGCCCTAACCACATGCATACCACACGTGATGTATCATTGGCTGGAACGCATCTGCTTGAAACTGATTATAAATAAGTGAATGCAATTTGATCGTGTTATTTCGCTGCTGCAAATCTATTTGACGATCATCTAATAGTATTATGTTGCTGATTTTTTTTGTAACTAAAATTTAAGTAAATAACTTTAATAAACGTAACTTTAATGAACGTAACAATTTTTTTAAACAATAAAATTACTAGCGTTTTAAAATAGGAATTACCCTATTTACTCGTGTACCCTGCACACATTTTTTCCTGAAATGCCGGGGGATAAAGGGGTCTTACATGAGGATTTCTGAACATGTTATATAAATTGTGAGTATCGATAGTAAATTCTCTGTAATATGCTTGCATCAGAGGCATAGCCAGAAATTAGTTAGGGGTTTAGTTTTTGAGCCCCCCCCCCCCTCAAAAATATATATTGGATAATCTTTTGATATTTAAAGTTCCGAATATACTGACATTTTTACTTTGATATAAATTCAGTACACAGGGTCACAGGAATATGCATTGAATCAAATAACCATGCAAATGTATTTGATGTTTATAAAATTTATTAAATTTTGATGTCAATTTTTTACAGCACTGTATAGTTAAAAACCAAAATCCATTCTTCTAGGCCTTTTGGCTAACTCTTGAATTATTCTCTCTGGCTTGATATTAAAATCTCTATAAATATACATAAGTGCCAGTCCATTTAACCTATCTTCACACATTGTTGATCTTTAAACGTTTGAGTGTAGAAAAACTCCTTTCCGCCTCACATGTTGTCACAGTAAGAGTTGCAATAATGCATAACAAATTATATATGTTTGGAAAGATCTGTTTATTACAATATTGGAATAGTTCCATTGTTGAAATTTCATTTATGTTTAATTGAAATTTACTTAAATGTTGTTACCAAAGTATTATTTCTGCCAAGAATTCTTGAAACCGCGATGTACTGCATACTCACAACTTCCTTGTTGTTCTTGCCTTTGAGTGCACAGCCTCTAGATATGTTTTTGGGATCTATCGAGCCATAGTTAACCAACTTCATAGTACTGTGTGATACAACATCGTCAGATTTCTTGATATAATTCTTCAACGAAAAACTGTTGAGATCTAGAGATCCTATCTATTCCTTGAATTACTTACCCTTTACAGAAAATAAACACTCAACAATATTTTACCTTTAACCGTTGGTGTCAGTTGTGAAGTAAATGAGATAGTGCGCACCAGCGGAGGGTAAGCAGCGTAGGGATTCGTCGTCGTGAGCGACAATGACGCTCTCTAGTCGAAATTTCACAATCTGTGACAAGTGACTGCACAAAATCAGTTAACGAAGAAGGTGGAATCAGCAGAATCTGACTGATTTTGTTATTGAGACACCATCCCAACCAGTCATATAAGCACTTTATTTTTTAAGTTAAAACCTATTTTCTTAATTTGTTATTGATCTATTCTCCACATCCTTGTGGCTCTACCACTTTCAGTTTACTGCGCATCTTTTGAAATACTGCACCTAGTCTATTTACCATGGTCGTTACGAGTTGTATTGTTGTCAAGGCTTTGTATTATTGTAATATATATTATTTCATTTTAACATTGATACAAGGCGAGTAAATTAATTTTGGTTTTGTAATATGCTCCCTGTTTTATAATTTAATAACACATATCTTACATGTACGAGTTTAAATATTACTTTCTTTCTTATTATTATATTTGTAGAGTGAGTTTTAAATACCTAAGGGGGGGTCCAGACCCCACGGACCCCCCCCCCCCCCCCCTAGCTATGCCAATGGCTTGCATCTACGCTTATATTCATAAAAGACATAAAATTCTATGAAGTATACGTGTATTTATGTGACCAAGCAAATGTGTAAGTTACACCTGCGCTGCAGTCAAAAACTTGCAAAAGTAGGCAGAAAGAATATGCCAACTAACTGATAACTATAGTTCAATGACTACTGACAAGGGAAGGCACCCAAGTGTAAGTGGCGGATCACGACCAAACTTCACAGCATGAAAGAAAACAAAAAATAATTAGACATGTATTTTCGGAAAGGCATCTAACGAGCCCGCGTTTTCGAGATATTTGCAATTGAAAAACAAGTGGCTTGTCCTCTAATACCATGACAAGGGACACCCTGACAACAGGTGGCGGTAGCCTAGTAATAAAGTGTTGGGCTGCGGAAATTGTGTTGCAGGTTCGATCCTTGACGTCTACAAATTTTTTTTCTTCTCCAATCAATGTTTTATGACTTTAGTTTTATGTAAGTTGTCCAAATTACATCATTAATAATTTTCTTTCTTTTTTCAGGCCAGTATTTTAATTTTAAATCCATTCCAATGCACTTTTTACGACATACTCGGAATATATAGATATTGGATAAATATATATAACATTTTCTACGCACACTCTCCTCCATATTTCTACTGTAGAGTTGCATAGTTGCCGAATAAGGAGCACTTTATGCCACGTTCCGACGGTTTCTCGAGTCCTTTCGGTGCATCCTGGCGGTGGGCCCTACTGGGTGGGGTCGCTTTTCGCTCGCTCTCCTAGGGATGGATTAGGTAGCGGCCTCCGTCTCACACAGCATCTGCTTTGTTGGTCAGAGAACCCGCAAAGCGCTCGAAAAAACCAACGTTCCGCAATTCACGGCGTGCAGCCGACAACAGGCGACCACAAGTGACTAAAGGCAGATGCACAATTGCCCGGGAACGAGAACGGCAACGCGAAGAAATTAAATTAAATAAATTTTAAACGTATACATGCGCGCCGCCATTTTTTACGTTAAAATGTATTATCTGCTGTCGTTACTTTGTTATCTTGTTATACTGTTATCGTTGCTGTTCATTAATTAATTAATTAAATGCGGATAATTAACCGCAGTAGCAATCGAATCCCCACACATTGTTTCTGTAGGCGAAATGACAATTTGAGGCATACACGTGAACATGTCGCGTTCTATTGTGCACCGATAGGGTCGCTACCGTTACCGTTTGCTGCCGTTCACCTTCCCGTTCTTGTTCTCGTTCCCGGCCAATTATAACTAATGAGGCAATAGCGACCGACTAATGGCGGTATAACCATTACATATGAATAAATTACGGTTCCCTAATCCTTCCCTAGGAGAGCGAGCGAAAAGCGACCCCACCCGGTAAGGCCCACCGCCAGGACGCACCGAAAGGACTCGAGAAACCGTCGGAACGTGACATAAAGTGCTCCTTATTCGGCACGTAAACTATGCAACTCTACAGTGGAAATATTGAGGAGAGTGTGCATAGAAAATGTTATATATATTTATCAAGTATCTATATATTCCGAGTATGTCGTAAAAAGTGCATTGGAATGGATTTAAAATTAAAATACTGGCCTGAAAAAAGAAAGAAAATTATTAATGATGTAATTTGGACAACTTACATAAAACTAAAGTCATAAAATATTGATTGGAGAAGAAAAAAAATTTGTCGACGTCGAGGATCAAACCCGCGACACAACTTCCGCAGCCCAACACTTTATCACTAGGCTACCGCCACCTGTTGTTAGGGTGTCCCTCGTCATAGTATTAGAGGACAAGCCACTTGTTTTTCAATTGCAAATATCTCGAAAACGCGGGCTCGTTAGATGCCTTTCCGAAAATACATGTCTAATTATTTTTTGTTTTCTTTCATGCTGTGAAGTTTGGTCGTGATCCGCCACTTACACTTGGGTGCCTTCCCTTGTGAGTGTTTGCCAGCATAGTTCAAGTTTGGTCCTTTTCCCTCATCCACTTCAAGGAATTCGGAATGGTGAAATTTTGTTGCAAATGAAATATTTCATCGTTCAAAAGGAAGATGGAAATCCATATCTCAAGTGTTTGAACTCGTTTGTTCCTAACCTTCCAATATTTAATCACGAGACGATATGCAAAAAAATCCCCATCCATGTAGGGATGTTCCCGTTCATAGATGAACAAATAGTTCGTGAAGTTCCGCATCGGTGCGTAATATTACGTCTAAAACAGTGAAGTGGGGATGAAGTTGGGTAATATTACAACAAAAACAGTTAAGGGGTTAACAAAACAAACGCAATAACAATATTAACACCATCTTTTAAACAGTCAATCTTATTCAATGTCTTCAGCATGACTGAGTGGTTATTTTATAAACCCATGCAGCACTTTTCTCGAACATTATTGCGTTCGAGATTACACAATCAGTTTATAAACCGATAATGTGCATGAAATCACGACCACTTTCTCGACCCATGTAAATGCGGCTTAATAGATTTTTATTCTAAATCGGAAATTATTCAATTCAATTTTGAGTGGAAAAATAAACTTCGTTATTTTTGACATTCATATGGGTAATGCCCGAGTTCGTGTCTCCATTTTAATTAATATTAAAATGTATATTTTCGTCCACACAAAATGCCCAAACATGAAATCTGTGGAGGAAAACGTTTCGTGTGACAATGGTAACAAGAGTGGGAGAGAGCGAGAGAGAAGGGGAGGGAGGGAGAAAGAAAGAACCCTTTCCCCCTTCCTGAAGCAGCAGCGTTGTCAATTCGCGTGACTGGCCGATCCAAGCTTGTAGTTTATTAAAATTCCTGTAGAGCAGTCGTAAGGTGGTGCAGTTTTTTTTGTCCAGCACTGTACCTATGTAAAATAATATTTGTTGTCGCAACTTGCATTGATTTTTTCTTAAAAAAGTGTTACCTCACAAACGCCATGGATGGTCCTGAAGATGACATCGTATGGGATGATGACTTCAGAGAAGTGGATAGTGAGGATGAAGATGACGTTCTCGGCGACGCTATTTTTGTAGACGATGAGAGAGAACACAAATTCGCCTACAAACTATTTGAGGACAGCAATAATGAATTCAGAGGCTAAAATTCAGACAGCTAAAAGTAAACAATTATTTTTATTTTTTTGAAAAACAATATTTAAAGGAATGTTATCAAAATGCATTGAAATGTACGATTTATTGGTAAAAATATGTCCGAAAATATAAATTATTTCCTTACTAAACAAGTAGTACCTATGCACTTGTTACCATATATAATACGCACCCTAACTTTTTGTCAGTTTTTCGTGAAAAAAATGCATTATAATCAGAAAATTATGGTAGTAAAAAAAAGTACCGTAAATACCCGCGTATAATGCGCACCTGCGTATAATGCGCAGGTAGGTTTTCGGCCTCGTATTCTGAGATTTTTTATATACCCGCATATAGCACGCACATTTTCCTAAAATTTTCATCTCCGTCACAAATTTATCATTTAACTCATTATTATCATTAATATTATGCATTAAATTGTCAATATCATTGTGATATGATAAAACAATGAATTAAAACTGACATCAAAGACGGCTACGAAAATCGCGGGGCCCGGTGCAAATTGTGAGCATGGGGCATCTTAAGCGTAAAAAACTTTTAATAGTAAATTATAATAACTAAAGCAACATCTCTCACTATGACACATCAATATTTTTTCATAAGTGCGTGTACTTTATAAGTACAATAAATATTTCTTAGAGAGAATGGGGCCTCTTTAAGTGCGGGACCTCAATCACACCATATATTTTGTTCGCATAGATTAAAGTTAATATGATATATAATCAAATTCGATTTAACTTAACGTGCTTATTATGGCCAATATGCATATTAAATCCACCTTCCTTATCATTAACTGCGCAATATGTACCCTCGTATAACTTTTCAGCCCCAAAATATCGGGAAAAAAGTGTGTGTTATACACAGGTATTTATGGTAAGTTTTTTTACATTTGGTGCTGAACACCCAAATAGTCAAATAGTGTCCATTGTCAGTAGTAAAAATTAAAAACTCATCCCAAAGTAAGGAAAAAATAGTTTTGCTACCCCCTGAAAATAGAATGTTGTTGGTCAGATCCTGACGATTTTCTACTAGTTACAGGAGAAAACAGAAGTCACACACTGATTCATTTTGTTTCGAGTTTTGGTTCGAAATAAACTACGTGTAGCACTTCGCCCCCATATGAGGTTAGAGTCGTTAACTGGAAGTGGTTGTATTAGTACGATTATTTTGTGTTTTACTTTGTTTTTCTCCATATGTTTCTTTTGTTTTAGATTTCTGCTACCCCCTTTTAATTACAATGCCAAAATGCAGGTGTAAATTTAGTGACGAATATTCTAAAGAGTGGGATTTTATCAAGAAAGGGAAACAGAATGATGATGCTGTATGTAAATTTTGCAGTTGCTTTTTTAGCATTGCTCACGGAGGAAGGTCAGACATTTTACTGCACATTGCTATGAATAGGTACAAAGTAAGTGTATCTACTATAGAACCTGTGGCAGGATGTTCCAAAATAATTGATATTTATTTACTAAAAAAGAATTCCAAAGAAAAAGCCAACATTATTGTCAAAAATTGGGTCCCTTCAATTTTGTTATAAAAAGGTTTTACTGTATGTAGACACAAGCATGTTGCAATAAATTTAACATCGAAACTCGCAATTTTTAAAACTTGGTCAGAAATCTTCATGTATGATGTGCAGTCCTTTTATTTTAACGAACATTTTGGGAAAAAAAGGCTTGGGTACACATACCCAATATTTTATTGGATTTCACCACCGTAGAGATCAATTGCGACCACTAGGTTTAGTGACGTTTTGATAGAATTGTTAACAGTTGACATCAATCAAATTATAGGAAGCTTTATTTATAGGGCCAAGCTCTCCGAGAATAACAGTTTCTTATTGGTTGAAATTAAAATACCTGTCACATGGAAGGCTCAAGAAGAATGGCACGGACTCAAAACAATATTTATAAATTTTTATTATTATGTTTATTTCTGTGTTTTATTAAAACTTGGATTGAACAAAATGCATTGATTTTGTCTGAAAAAATTTCATGATAAGTATTTTTAAATGAAACAATCGGGGTTGACTTATACAGCAAATATATGTCTAATCATGTATTTTCAAGCCTAAAAGTAGACTAATATGCTGCAATATATGGCATGTATAAATATACTGTTATAAACTCACCTTTGCAGCTTCCAATTGGGAGTGGGGCACTGCCATCTGTACCATTGGTCTCCTTGGTCCAGGTATATGGGGCCCAGTAACTACAGAGCCTCTGTGATGATTTATCCCTCGACGAGGAAAATAAGGACCTACTGGAACAGGTGGTGCACGGTGGCCATCTTGGAAGGCAGCATGACAGTGGGAAAGAAGAGGACCAAGGACTTGCACCACCTCACCAGGCAGCAGCAGGAGGAACTCCTTCAACAATTCTGCAAAAGTCCGTTTTATATTACACCTCCCATAGGATATTATAGCTTCACAAGAAAGTCCTAGTTTTTATGTGATACTTATAATAATAACAATAATAATAATAATGAACATCAGTAATAAAGAAATAGATATAAAAAGCAAGATCAACAATAATGAGATAAAGATTGAAGCTTGGGCAAGAAAAGAACTTCATGGAAGATACCCCCATGAAATCAACCAGGAATATGTTGAAAAGGAAGCGTCAAACTGCTGGCTAAAGAAAGGGGACTTATTTGGAGAAACAGAGGCTTCCATCGTAGCAATACAAGATCAAGTTATTAGCACAAAGAACTATAAAAGATATATAATGAAAGATCATACAGTTTTAGATGACAAATGTAGAAAATGTCACATAGCAACTGAAACCATACAGCATATTACAGCAGGCTGCAAGTTACTTGCACAAACAGATTACTTACATAGACACAATCAAGTAGCCAACATCGTACACCAAAAACTAGCCCTAAAATATAAACTAATAGTTACAGAAACTCCATATTACAAGTATATACCACAAACTCACAAAATATATTATGATAGATCAATAATAACAGATAATCAGATACATCACAACAGGCCAGACATTACACTAATTGACAAGAAAAACAAAACCATATATATAATTGATGTAGCAGTACCAAATAATAATAATATCCAAAACACATTTACATAAAAAATAAATAAGTACACGGACCTCTGTGAAGAAGTAAAGCACATCTGGAAAATGGAGAAAGTTTTAATAGTACCACTGGTAATCTCATCAACAGGCTTAATACCAAAATCTCTATGCAAAAACCTACAAATCCTTAGTCTTGACAAACACCTATATACACTGATGCAGAAAGCAGTACTACTAAATACATCTCATACTGTACGAAAATTCTTAAATGCAGTGGGAACAGAAATTTAGAAATTAATGGCTTGATGTAAGTCCACCATAATAATGAACCACCAGAGTCACATCTGAGAAAAAAGGATAAAATAATAATAATAATAATGATCCTACATATTTTACACATAATAGAAATGTTTTATTTAATAATAGAAATTTGACATCAATTTGAATTTACAATACAGGCACCTTTTGAATGTAATTTTTTTTTCACAAATGGGAAAATGTGCAATCATACGTAAAATATAGATAATACAATTACCAGTTATCCAGTATACTAGAAAAAGCATTAAGGTCCTGCTAAGCCCAAGGTGGGCTTGTCAGCAGATGCCATGTTTTCTAAACCAATGTGGTTATTATATCCATTCTACTACAAAAGTTTCTACAATAATTCTGATACAACCATTAAGTATTTTAGTATTTAATAATAATAATAACCCGTGTGGGGTTTTATGTCACCCATTGGGTGTGTCCCCAGGTGGCGGATAGGGGAATGCTCTGCAGATATGCAGGGTAGGTGGGAAATAAAATACCACCCGTGGACCAAAAAAGAAACAAATCCAGATGTGTCTGACCCAGAGTGGGCGGCGTTCTGGTCAGCGTCTGCTCCCCAGCTTAGTGGCGGCTGCCCACGAAACCTGGCAGCAGGTATAAAATGAACCCTGGTGGAAGGTATAAAATGTGATACCATTCTAATGGAATGAGTCTAAATTTGAGCCTTGGAAAAAGGTCGCTGCCTGGGGAGCTGGACTGGTGCTGGATGTGACAGCATGCGAGCCACCAGTGGTAGAAAGTTGAGCAAGCGGACCTACATCGGGCATGACCCCGAAACAGCCACAGTTGAAAGAAATAGAAGAGACCCACCCTCACCTCCACCTGCTCAACGTGCTTTGCCGGACAGACAACTGACAACCACTAAAGCAGGATTAGTAAGATGGCAAATCAAATGGACCACAGAGTTAAATAAAGACGTCATTCGCTGCTATTTAAAGGCAACTAATCTAGAAACAGATAAAAGTGGATATAGAAATTAGATGTATGAACAATTTCTTAAAATTCACCCAGAATTTGCTGGACTGATTACAGAACAGAATCTTGCAGACTGAAAGAGAACAATCACAATCAATTGCCTTCTCCCAGCTCAAGATGTTAGTGACATCAAACAACAACTACAGCAAGAAGAAACAAGAGTTGAACCTACCAAAAGTAATAATAATGAAAGTAATGACATTAATGAAGATACCCAAGCAGAACCACAGAACACAGTAGTAAATGTAGATGATCTACACTTAGAAATTAAACACCATTTTTCTACAATCCAAATGAAGTTTCAAGATATGAATCCCACAATGAAGCCCCGTCTCTTCAAACCAATAAACATGACCCATACAGCATGGGAAACCATCAGAATTTTAAACACACAAATACTCCCAGAATTACTTAGAGAACAAAAAACCCTAGAAGAACTCCACGACCTTATATATTGTGCTGCATCAGTAGTTATCTACATAATACAGAAGAACCAGAAAAGGTCAAAGGATCCAAGGAATGAAAATGACCAAACTGAGGAAACAAAGAATACAAACAGAAATACACAAAGAACACCCACACCATGGCAAATCCGATTAGAGAAGCGAATTAGCATTCTTCGACAAAATATTGGGAGGCTCACACAATATCGAAGAGGAATCAAAACAAAGAAATTAGAGAGAAAAATACAAGAAATTATTAAACCAATAACGATAAAGCAGTTAACAACTGATAACCTGACAGAACTGTTTGACAAGTACACTCAGCAACTAGAAGTATACACCAAAAGGCTCCGAAGGTACAAAGTAACAGCACTTTGTAAGAAACAAAATACAGAGTTTCAAAACCAGAAATCATTCTATAGAAAACTTAATAATGGTAAGAACACAAAAACCGAAAATAGTCTACCAAAGGAAGAGACTGTTGTTGATTTCTGGGCTTCCAAATGGGAGAAACCTAAACAACATGACCAAGAATGTACAGTACTACAAAAGAAAAGACAAAGAATGGAAACCATAAATGAAATGGCCCCAATAACCATCAGTACAAAATATGTCGAACAGAGAATTAAGAAGACATCAAACTGGAAGGCACCAGGACCTGACCACATACAGAATTTCTGGTACAAGCAATTTTCATGCATATACAAGAACTTAGCAGACTGCTACAATGATATTCTACTTCGATCAGAAACAGCACCAGCATTTATTACCACTGGAAAAACATATTTACTACCGAAAGACCACTGCACAGATGACCCAGCTAAATATCGGCCAATAACCTGTCTACCAACAGTTTATAAGTACCTTACAGCTATTCTTACAAATAAGATCTATAACTACATACAGGAAAACAACATAATGACAGAAGAACAGAAAGGGTGCTACAGATCATCGAAAGGATGCAAAGACCAGATCATTACTGACATGGTGATTGAATCACAGGCCATAAACAAAAAGAGAAATCTAAGCATGACATACATTGACTACAAAAAAGCTTTTAACTCTGTTCCACACTTGTACTTAGTAGATGTCCTTGGTATGTATAAAATAAATGCTAAAATAACAAATTGTCTTCGACATATGATGGACACACAGCACAACACTCTACATTTATCTGCTGGAAGCACAAAAATATCTTCTCGTCCTATCAAGATCAACAGAGGTATTTTTCAAGGAGACTCTTTAACTGCGCTATGGTTCTGCCTAGCATTGAACCCCCTTAGTAAGGTACTCCAGAATACACCCTATGGATACAAGGTAACTACCCAAACAAAAGATAACTATACCGTGAACCACCTCCTATACATGGACGATTTGAAATTATATGCCAGAACTATAAGCCAGCTCCATAAACTTATTGATATCAATACCAATTTTAGTCGAGGAATATCTATGGAATTCGGGATAGATAAGTGTAAATCCATATATCTGGAACGCGGTAAGATTATCACATCAGATGGATACAACATCACCCCAGAAGAAACAATTGAAGACCTTCAAAACCAGGATTGTTACAAATATCTAGGAATCCCACAGCTGAAAGTAACTATCAAGAACAAACTGAAACAAAACCTTATTCAGAGAATAAAGAGCATTCTCAGAACACAACTTTATAATGTGAACAAGATAAAAGCAATTAACACATACACAATCTCATCATTAACATACTCCTTTGGATTAATCAAATGGTCGGATACAGATCTGGAAGACTTGTCTAGATGCATTCGAACACAGCTAACAGAACACCGTATGAGGCATCCAAAATCAGCAGTACAAAGAGTCACCCTTCCCCCATCTGAAGGTGGAATGGGAATCCTACATATACCACGACTACATAGCAAGCAAATCAATGATCTTCGAGAATACTTTCATGAGAAACAAACCCACAACAATATGTACAAAGTCGTATGCAGAGCAGACACCGATGCAACACCACTCCATCTCTCAGATTTGAACTTTGTCTCAAGAAATGTGTCAGTAGAAGACCAGAAGGAGCAATGGAGACAAAAGGAATTACATGGAACTCAGCTGGCTCACCTCGAAAATGACAATGTAGACCAAGAAGCATCAAATATGTGGCTCAGAAAAGGAAACCTGTTTAGTGAAACTACAGGATTTATGTTAGCGATACAAGATAGAGTCATACTCACTAGGAACTACAAAAGATAAATCTTGAAACAACCCATACCAGACGACAGATGCAGAAAATGCAAAGAAGGAATAGAGACACTAGAACACATAACTGGATCTTGCCGACTTCTTGCAGGTACAGAATACATTAAAAGACATAATAACGTAGTGAAGATCATTCATCAGCACCTGGCAGGAATCACAGCACTACCATATTACAAATATAAACTCCTACCGGTCATTGATAATAGTGAAAGAAAAATCTACTGGGATAGAGAAATTAGTATGGATATAACCATTCCTGCTAATCGACCGGACATCATTATGTTTAACAAACACAAGAAAGAAGTTCAACTGATCGATATAGCCATCCCAGTCACGCACAACATCAGTACCACGTACAGCACCAAAATTAGCAAATATAAAGATCTAGAAGATGAGGTTAAAAAATTATGGAAAGCAGACAAAGTTACCATTAGACCAATCATCATCTCAACTGCAATAATACCACAACCAGGAAACATATGAAAGAGCTAGGAGCAGAAGGAAGGCTGATGGAAATGCAAAAATCTGTCATCCTAGATACCTGTCATATAATTAGGAAATTTTTAGGGGAAGAACTTGATTGAACTTGATATTTATCCGTTCAATTTAAGTGTATACTTTACCAGTTAACACTGCGTACTTCAAAGGCAATAATAATAATAATATTATTACAGACAAGACAATTAGAAACAACAGACCAGACATAATTTACATGAAAAAAAATGAAAAAATTACCCATTTAATAGATATAGCCATACCAATAGACAAAAATATACAAACAAAATATATAGAAAAGAAAACAAAATATGAAGAATTTGTTATCGAAAAACAGAAAATGTGGAAGCAAAAAGAAGTTAAAATAGTACCAATAATTATATCGGCTAATGGCCTAATTCCAAAAAATTACTAATGAAAATAGAATAAATAAACCTTAAGAAAAATCTTATAGCACAAATGCAGAAAGCAGTCTTGTTATCAGCAGCTAACATAATCAGAAAGGTACCTAATTCAGATTAGAGGGAGAGTGTCTTGGCTTAGCCCAACACTCAACCTATGAACAGGGAAAACCCAGGAAAATCAGATATAATAATAACCCATGTGGGGTTTTCCATCCCCCATCGGGCGCATCCCCAGGTGTTGGATAGGGGAATGCTCGGCAGATATGCAGGGTAGGTGGGAAATAAAATACCACCCGTGGACCAAAACGGAATACAAAAACCAGGCATGTCTGTACCCGTATCGGCCGGCGTCCTGGTCAGCGTCTGTTCCCCATGTGAGGGGCGGCTAAAACCAAAACACGCAGGCAGTTGCCTTATGGCAACATGGGTGTGACAATCCCGCATACCCCAGTCCGGAAGATAAGGTGTTATGCGACCCGAGCCGAGACCTGAATGGCACACGTTACGTGTCACGATTGGAGCCTCCCAGATACCTGGCACCCTCTAGGAGTAAGTAGCCTTGCCGCGGTAATGCAGAGCTCTGCCGTGGTAGACAATTATATCTGCTACTCGTGGGACCATGATGGAAAACTCAACAATTAACCAAAACAATCCTCATTCGGGAGAGTGGACTGCCCCCAGTCGCTCCGGCACTGTAGGGAGTGGAGCAAGTGGCACCCCTCAGCGAAATGATACCGTAAGGCTCGCAACCAACCTGGACAATGCAAACCCAGCTGCACGTGGTGGTAACCAACCCCCAACCACCAAAGCTGGACTCCCCCGACAGTGTATGACATGGAGTACCGAAATGAATGAAGAAGTCGTACGCTGTTATTACAAAGCAACCAGACTAGAAACACAACTGACAGGGTACCGAGAAGAACTTCACAATCTATTCACCGATAAATATCCTGATTTAAGACATCTCACACAGCAACGTATAATAGATCAAAAGAGAACCATCTTTGTCAACAATAGAATTCCAAGACCAAGAATAGAGCAAATTAAAACTGAAATAGCTGAAGAACTAAAGAGAAACATAGGAAACACCAGGTCTATAGACGAACAACAAAAAAATCAGCAAATAGAAAGAACAACAGAAATAATAAGAATAACACAAGAAAACAACAATAATATCCCAATCCCTCCGGAAAATACACAGGAAACCAACAACCATTTATCAACTCTAAACAACACAGAAATAGAACAGAAACGTATATTTGGTCTTAATAGAAATCTTATTTTATGGATGGGAACAGACCCTAATAAGAGAAACAGATTACCCAAATTATACTACAATAGAGAAGCATTTAGTAGAATGGTACACCTAATGAATCAAATACTTTTGGCATACATCACAGATAATACACAATTGGAAGAACTACATTGCATTAAATATTGCGCCGCTCTTACAGTCACAGAAGGGGAACAATAAAAAATCTACGCCTCTGAAAAAGAAAAAAACAGGAAAGTAAACCTAAGTGGCAATACAGACT
Organism: Uropetala carovei; assembly: GCA_036926305.1. Lineage (NCBI taxonomy): Eukaryota > Metazoa > Arthropoda > Insecta > Odonata > Petaluridae > Uropetala > Uropetala carovei. The sequence goes on from JAXCHB010000224.1 coordinate 272,976, forward strand.
AGAGAACAGTACAGAAAAAGTAAGACAAGACATAGGCAGGGTAACACAATATATTCAGGGAAACAGATCAGCAAAACTAATGAAAAAATAAAACAATTAACTAATCTACAAGATTTTCATAACAACCCAAAAACATACCTAGACATGATCAAGCAAAAACTGGCCGTTTACTCTGCGAGATTAAAATGATACAATGTGTCAACACAAAGGAAAATACAAAACACACTTTTTGAAAAAGCGAAAAAACCTTTTATAAAAACCTGGACAGCACAGAAATCAGAAATGATATAAAGGTCCCAACAAGAGAAGAAGTTACAGAGTTCTGGTCTTCCCTATGGTCAAAAGGAAAGATTCACAACATAAACACACAATGGATACAAAAATAAATGGAAAAACATGCACATCTGGAAACACAACAAGACATAATAGTCAATGAGGAACACATCAAAACAGTTGTAAAACGAACAAACAATTGGAAATCCCCGGGACAAGACAATATTCACAATTACTGGTACAAACAGTTTACGACAACACACAAACAACTAGCAACATGCATTCACAACATCATTCATAACCCAGAGACCCTACCACTCTTCTTAACCGCCAGAATCACCTACATTATACCGAAAGACCAGAATACTGAAAACCCTGCAAATTACCGACCAATAACCTGTCTCTCAACCCTTTACAAAATTATTACATCTATAAGAGTAGAAATAATCAATAAACACATTCAAGACAATAACATATGGAAGAACAAAAAGGATGCAGGAAAGGAAGTTGAGGCTGCAAGGAACAACTCATTATAGATTCTGTCATTCTCAAACAAGCTGAAAAAGACCAAAGAAACATCAACATAGCCTACATTGATTATCGTAAAGCATTCGACTCCATGGCCCATACCTGGCTACTACAAGTACTTGAAATTAACAAAATTCGCACCAATATAATAAACTTCCTCTCACACACAATGCAATCCTGGAGAACTAAAATAATCCTGACAGCAGGTTCTAACGTTCTTGAAACAGATGAAATCGAAATTAAATGGGGTATTTTCCAGGGAGACACATTAAGTGCTCTTTGGTTTTGCCTCTGCTTAAATCCAGTCTCAAATGCCCTTGCAGACACAAAATACGGATTTCACCTCAAGCAAAACTCCAGAAAACTCCACACAGTGAACCATCTATTCTACATCAATGATCTAAAACTATATGCATCGACCAAAAAACATCTAGATCAATTAATCCAAATCACAGAAAACACCAGAAGTGATATAAATATGAATTTTGGAAAAGATAAATGTAAAACACTACAAAGAAAAAGGTAAATGGACACGTACAGAAAACACAGACAACAGACCAAGGAATAATTGAAAGCATAACAATAGAAGAAACATATAAATACTTAAGAATACATCAAAACAGGAAAATAAACCACAAAAACATAAAAGAACAAATCACAACTACATATACGACTAGACTAAATAAATTAATAAAAACTAACCTAAATTCCAAAAACCTCACAAAAGCTATAAACACATACACAATTCCTGCTTTAACCTACTCTTTTGGCATGGTAAAATGGACTAATACAGAGCTCGACAATCTCAATCGAGTCACCAGAACTCTACTCACAAAGCACAACAAGCATCACCCCAAGAGTTGCGTAGAGAGAATAAACTTACCAGAGAAAGAAGGAGGAAGAGGATTCATTAATATCAAGCAGTTGCACCAAAACCAAATTATAAACCTACAGAAATACTTTTGGAACAAAGAAGATTTTCCACTCCTCAAAGCTATAATAACAATAGATAAAGACCACACACCTCTCCGACTTGCTACATGACCATGACACGGGATAGGTGACTGGATGATTCTGCCGTAGTAAAGTGTTCGGGTTGTAGGAAAAAGCTGAGGAATGGTGCGCAGTGTGCCATATGCAGTAATTGGTACCACTATAAGTGCTCTAGGAGTGACGTGGAGGACTTCCTGAAGGAGGACTGGAGATGCCATACTTGTGGGTCCAAGAGAGAGAAGATGCTGCTGAAGGAGGAAGTAGAAATGGTGGAAAAACTTAACGAGGAGCTAAGCAGTGCAAGGAGCAAAATAAAAGAGCTCCTCACCAAAAATCAGGAGCTGAGAACGCGAGTAGCAGAATTAGAGGCAAATAGTGCCAGAGTGGATGTTGATTACGGTGGAAGATGCCTCGACACGAGGAACGTAAATGCCGCGAGGCGGAGGGGAAGGGGGCTAGCAACGGGAAGTGAAAGCGGGCCATCGGCCAGTGCCCAACCGAATTCCAGGAAGGACATGCAAGGACAAGAAAGAGGAAGAGAGGAGGAGGGTGACAACAGGGGGCAGAAAGCTCAAGGCACCTCTCGCATTAGTAGCAGAAGGGTGCATCAAGCTGGGGAAGGGAGAGCCTTACTCAGGCTTAGAGAGGAGTGGCCACAAAACGAAGGGAGGGAGGTTAGTGGTCAAGAGAACGATGACCCTACGGTGAGAGTGATGGGAGATTCCATTATCCGATTTGCGGGGGAAGAATGCAGAAAGGATGATGCTTTAGTGGAGTCCTATCCAGGAATGAGGATAGAACAATTGGAAAGACGGATTGGACGGTTAAGCGATGAGAGGAAGGAGGAAGTGGTGGTGATTCATATAGGGACAAATGATATAAAAAGGGCAAAATTGGACGACCACGTAATCGGTTATGTTTGGGACCTTTGCACTGCCGCAAGAAAAAAATTTACAGCGGCAAAAATCATAGTAAGTGGAATATTAAGGAGAAGAGACATTACATGGGGCAGAGTGTTATACATAAACGAGGGAGTAGAGTGGGTTTGCCAAAAGCAGGGTCTGTATTTCGTGGATCCGAATTGCTGGATTGGGGATAAGGATCTCGGGCGTGATGGAGTGCACCTCAATAGGAGAGGCTGTATGATATTTGCTGGTCTTTTAAGGGATGTGATTATAAATTACAAGGCGACCAGTCAATCTCATGTAGAGGAAGGAAACTTAAGGGATGGCATAGGAGGTCTTAATATGGGAGGGTGGGTAAATATGAGTCGGGAGGTGAGTAACGAACGTGAGCGGCAAGAGGAAGTATGGAGGTCACTCGATATTCGTGGATGTGCAAATGGAACTCCAAAGAAAGAAACAGTCTACAGAGGTGAGACTTCGGAAGATGAGGATCGTGGGGGCTTGGTTGTCTCATCCATCGGGAGCCAGGGAGAAGGCAGCGGAGAACGTGCAGAAGGGAATAAAAGAAGAATGGGAAGGAGACATAAAAGGACTTAAAATCAACAAACTAGAAGGTAAGGGATTAAAGATTCTCCAGGTTAATTGTCGAAGTGTTAGATGTAAACGAGATAATTTTCTGTCTTTAATTGAGGTTTGTAAACCAGATTGTATCATAGGCACAGAATCTTGGTTAAATCAAGACATATACTCAGCAGAAATTTTTCCATCAGGCTTTACGGAGTATAGAAGGGACCGCGACGAAAGAGGGGGAGGAGTCTTTATTTGTATAAAAAGTGAAATTATGAGTAAGTTAGAGTGGAAAAGTGTGGAATATGAAATGTTATGTGTCAATTTATATTATAGAAACTGTAAAAAAGGAATTGATATCATAGGTGTCTATAGGAAACCTAATAACGAAATAACTATGCTGGAGGTTCTGGCTGATAAGTGTTCGGAAAAAGTTGACAGTTATACGTTAATTGCCGGGGACCTAAACCTCCCCCATGTTCGATGGGATGGGGAAACGGAATGTGAAGGGAAATTCCAAATTATTGTTAATAGGCTAATGCAGGAGGAGGGTTTTACTCAAATAGTGGATAAACCCATGAGGGGACAAAATATTTTAGATGTTTTTCTTTTAAGACCTTGCATAAAACCCGTAAACTTCGAAATAATTCCTGGGTTAAGCGATCACTCTGCAGTAAATATAATATTAGAAGATTTTGAGACACAAGAATTTAGTGAAATGATTACTCCCATTTGGCGATACAAAAAAGGGAACGCTGAAGGGTTCAAATTATTTTTAAGGGAAGCTTATCCACAGTGGGCTGGAACAGGGGCAAATATAAATGATATGTGGCTAAGATTTAAAGATATAATGTTTGAGGCACTATTGAAATTTGTTCCAAAGAAAATTATTAAAAATAATAGTGATCCTGAATACTACAATGGGAAAATTAGGAGGTTAAAACGTGAAGCTAGAAAAGTTTATAATAAAATACTTTTAGGAGATGCATATCGTTGAGTACAAAAACATAATCAAAAATTTAAACACGGAAAAAAAGAAAGCGAGGGAAAAATATTTGCTGGGAATTCTAGATAAGAAGAATACAAATAAATTTTACAAATATATTAGAAGGAAAAAGGACAGCAGGGAAGAGGAAGCCATGACTGAAGACAAAAATGGTACAGTTGTTTTTGAGGATGTGGACATAGCCAATGTCTTGAATAACTGGTATGCAAAAGTCTTTAAAGGAAGCGAGAGTGAGGCTGGAAATATAAATGTCATAGAAGAAAATAAAAAATGTACACCTGATGAGGCAGGATTAAGAGCAAAAAACGTTGCCTATATTAAAGTAACAGATCGAGAAATATTCAAAATTATTTCAAAAGAAAGGTCAAATAAATCAGGAGGACCAGATAATATATCAATAGATACTCTAAAACTAGGTCAAGAAGCAGTGATCCCATATTTTAGAACCCTTTTCAATGTGTCAATCAATAACCAGGCACTACCTTCTGATTGGAAAGAAGCTAACGTTAATCCGGTATTTAAAGATGGAGATAAATCAAAAGCAGAAAATTACAGACCAATAAGTCTAACGTCGGTAACATGTAAGGTAATGGAAAAGGTGATAGCTCAATATATCCGTAAATATTGGGACGACAAAAATTGGCTGTTTAAAAACCAATATGGTTTTAGGAAAGGGTACTCCTGTGAGATGCAACTAGTAGGCTTATATCAAGATATTGTGGAAGTCATTAATGCAGGGGAAGAAGTCGATGCAGTAGTCATAAACTTTAAAAAAGCGTTCGTCATATCACATGTCTGCTTATTTGAAAAAATAGATAAATTAGACATATACTGGAGAGTGAAGGGTTGGATAAAAGACTTTTTGAATGGGAGAAAGCAGAGGGTAAGAATAAAGCAAGCATATTCAGAAGACATAATTGTTACATCAGGCGTTCCTCAAGGGAGTGTTTTGGGTCCATTGCTATTCCTGACTTACATTAATGACTTACACGAAAGTATAGACTCTGACTTACGGCTATTTGCGGACGATTGTATCATATATAGAAGAATACGAGGAAGAGAAGATAAAGATATCTTACAAGAGGATTTGGATAAATTGGAAAACTGGATAAAAGTCAACAAGATGGACATTAACGTTAGGAAAAGTACACAAATAACTTTCACAAACAAAAAGAACACGGAATTAAGGAATTATAAATTACTCAGAGATTTGTTATTAAAGCGTGACAACATTAAATACTTGGGCCTGAACATATCGTCAAATCTAGGATGGGGCCAACATATTAAAAATGTGGTGAAAAAGGCATTTAAAAGCCTTCACTGGATAATGAGGAACCTGGGAGGGAGTAACAAGAATACCAAGGAATTGGCTTATAAAAGTATAGTGAGGCCAATACTTGAGTATCCTACGAATGTATGGGATCCCTGCGAAACCACATATGTAAATAAAATAGAAAAGGTCCAAAGAAAAGCAGCACGATATGTTCTGAATAAATTCAAAAGAAAAGATAGTGTATCAAAGATGATAGAATTACTGGGGTGGGAACCATTACAAACAAGAAGGAAATTAAATAGGCTGTGTGGAATGTACAGGATTGTAAGTAACGAGGGGGGATGGAAAAATTTCAGTAGTAGTTTAGAAACTCCAAATTTTTTCAGTAAAAATGATCATAAATTTAAAATCAAATACAAACCTCAAAGACTAGAAGTTATAAAAAACTCCTTTCTGAACAGAGGTATTCAAGAATGGAATGAATTACCTGGAGATATCTTTGACCCCTTTCCTAAAAACCTGAAAGACTTTAGGAAGAAGTGCAAAAAGTACCTATTTGGTCTAATTGATAAAAATCATGAAATGAGTTATTAAATTGGCATGGTGTTAATGTATCGTTACCACCAGGCCAAGAGCCTAATTGTAGCGTGAATACGTAAATAAAATAAAAAATAAAACACCAACAGCAGACCGATGATAACACAGAACAACTTTTAAACAGCTGGTCAACTAAAGCACTTCATGGAAGACATTATAACATTACAAGACAACGCCACATCTCAAAAGACCTAACATACTCATGGCTTAAAAATGGAAAATTATACCCAGAAACCGAAGGATTTGCAATAGCTATACAGAACCAAGTCATAAATACGTTAAATTACAGAAAGTACATAATTAAAGACCCCGCAGTTCAGAATGACACATGCAGAAAATGCCACGTTCCCAGAAACTATAGATCAAATCACCTCGGTTGTAAACTACTCACTGCCACAGACTATATGGACCGACACAACGACGTTGAAAAAATAATTCACATAGAACTCGCAAAGCTCCACAATTTAGCCACAATAACTGACCCTTATTATAAATACCAATCAGACCGAGTACTTGAAAACCAAACACAAATTATACTGGGATAATACAATATTAACAGAGAGAACCATCACAGCAAACAGACCCGATCTCACACTGGTTGACAAAGAAAAATCAATTACATACCTAGTTGACATATCCATCCCGTCCAACGCCAACATTCAACAAAAACACAATGAAAAAATGGAAAAATATTCGCCTCTGTCAATAGAAATAAAAAGAATATGAAAACAGCAAAAAGTATACATCATTCCCATCATTATATCAGTAACCAGTATTACTCCCAACAGCCTACAGAAAACCCTAGAAAACTTACAACTACTAATACACATTCATACCAAAATACAAAAAGCAACCATCCTTAGAACTTGTAACACAGTTAGAAAATTCCTTAATACAGACCACCTAACAAATATGTAACTTACCACCATATAATCTTTTGTACTTGGCAATATGCTCGTCAAGAGAAGTAAAAATGCGGCTACGGCCAGAATAATTTTATAATAATAATTTATTTGCCATAGACATTTTTTACAATTGTATGGGCATAATCAGTCCGACCATCACAGGTCACATCACTAAAACTACATCACAAGCCATCGTGTATAACAATCATTTAGAACCCTCCTCTCTCCATACACTCTTCAATGGCATCATCAATCAGGCCATTACAAAGCCACATCACAATCAATTACATCACCAAAATCACATCACAACTCATCATACCATAATCACAATTTACTTCTTTCCATATACAGGCGACTCCCAACTCTCGTTGGGGAGGCGTTCCTGAAAACGTGTTTGAATCTCGAATATTCGAGTGTCAAACGCCATTTTTCCATATACTTGCATGTTTTAATCGGGGGATACATTCCTGCATCTTGGGAAAAAGTCTCCCCTCACGTTCTATAAAGATAAAATAACATTACTAATATGTTAATACAACAATATTAAATTATGAATAAATTATATAATAAATATTTTAAATGTATAACTTATTTTTTGCACTAAAAAGGAAAAAATAAATTTGTGTTTTGAACTTCAAAGATAGATGTATGCAATATGCTTTAGAGACAGCCCGGTCCGGATCGCGCGAGTCGTTTGTTACAAATGACTCGAGCGAGCTGGATAACATACCTGCATACATCTATCTATACATACAACTATTAATCGCAGTGAAATTAATATAAAAGTTATTATAAAAGCACAAAATAACTTAAGAATAAAGAAACAATAAAATTAAAAATATTTTCATACCTTAAATCTTTTTCAACTGCGCTTACTGGACTTGGTTTATTAATTGAGAAGTTCGAAGATTTTTGTTGAAAGAAGAGGAGCTATTGGGTGGGGAACTGGATGGGCTGGCATCTTCTTCCAAAATAATCCTGTTTCATCACAATTAAAAACATGACGAGAACAATAGTCGCTCTCTTCAATCAATGCACACAATTCATCAGGATAACTTGAGGCAGCATCAGTATTTGCACTTGCAGCCTTGCCAGTTAATTTAAGGTTATGCAAACCTGCCCTTCTCTTAAATCTGTCAAACCAGCAATGACTTGCATTAAATGGAGGCACATCAACAGAAATTTGATCCATCCTTTCCTTCAAATCATCATAGAGATCCTTATCCTTTGCTCTAATCATGGCCTCACTAATAGCAATGTGTTTCTGACACTGATCATCTACCCAAAGTTTTTCTATTTTAGGAATCACAACACCGCACCTAGGACTGTTTATTGTTGTTATCAAATTACGTGAATTTATCACATCTTCTAGAATTTACTCCTTCTGTTTCACATAAATGGTAATAGTTGCAGGACACATTCCCAACGATCATGCTTGGCTTTCACCTTTCTCAACACGCTTTAAAATTTCTAATTTCAATTCATAACTATGAAACTTATGCCCTCTTTTATTTGATTCCCTTACATTATCACTATTAGATTTCCTTTTAGATGCCATGTCAAGTGATAAATTTACAAATAAATCAATAAAATAAATAAATTTAAATAAAAGATTAACATAAAGAAGAGTGAAATCAGCACAAATTCAAACAATTAGAGCAGATATAACTACGTCTACACCAAGACTAAACCTCGTGTTTGGTCGGAACCAATAACTACGCGAAGTTTATTCCGCGTATATTATCGATCGGTGGGATCGAAATCTCAAATTAATCGAGACTCAAACAATCGAGACTCGGGAGTCGCCTGTAATAGTATACAGCCCCTGTAAGGAATTCTTTAAGATCTCTCTGGAACTTTTTTGTATTGTCGACCTATGTTCTCATTTGCTTTGGAAGCTTATTAAACAACATTTTTCCAGCAAATTCAGGGCACTTTGCAAATAGAGAGAGTCTACAATGCTCTATATTTCAAATATCCTTGTTTCTAGTATTGTAACCATACACATCTCCACTTTTTACCGTAAATTTTATATTCATGTAAGATTGTACTATCCATCTAAAGAGAGGAGAGTCATAACCATTAGTTGGTTAAATTATTTTCTAAATGATTCTGTTTCTTTAATTTTAGTGATTATTCAAATAGCCCTTTATTGCAACGTAAATACGCTTTTCAAATTACACAGAGAAGAGTTTTCCCAAACAACAATGCAATACCTTACTACACTCTCAAATATTCCATGATATGCAGTCATTATTATCTCAAGATCACAATACTCTGCCAATCTCTTCAACAAGAATATGACTGAGCTTAATTTTTTACAACAGTCTGTTACGCAAGCGAGGACGACCGCCACGAGAAGTGCTACCAGAAGCGGGACGGAGAAGGAGAGTACTAAGAGATCACATGACGCGAGAGAGAAGAGTGTGTGACGGGACTCGTGGTAGTGTGGGCCGTGTGTTGGCTCGTGGAAGAGCTTCTGCTGGAGGGCAGAATGCTGGTGTAATTCGGGTTTAAATAAAGTTGGAGTCCCTTGGACGTGTTGTGTTATTTCGGGTGTGCCTCCCCGAGGAGGAAGTTGGAGAGTGGTGTAGTGTTTTCTGACAGAGCAGCGGCGGGATCGGGATCAGATAAGGATAAGAAGATCAAAAACCAGTTTTCGGAAAGGAGCACGTCGTGAGAGAGCCGACTGTTTGCCGATGAAGACTGTACCCCTCCGTAAGTACGTGAAAGAAAAGTGATTCCCGAGTGAACAATACCCCAAGTATAACTAGGGTTGTGAGCGTCGAAACAGACCTAAAAAAAAGCGAAATTAGCGAAAAAAAAGCGACCGCATGGCGTTTAGTGGGGAACCGGAAATGACGTATCCAGTGGCGGGAACAGGAGTAAGCGAGGCGTTCTTGACGCGAGCAGCGAGATTTCCTGAGCTACCGAGAGCGATGTCGACGCCCTCTGTGACCCGACCAAAGAACCACTTAGCGCCTAGGGCGAGCGATAACGACATTGAACGTGAGATTCTACGACGAGAAAGACAGTTGCTGGAGAGAGAGCGCGCGTTGTTAGACCGCGAAAGAGAAATAATGGAAGCGGGACATTGTAGTACGATGGCGACAACTGTAGTTGCTCACCGAGACATGGCGGAAAGATTGTTGCCCGAGTTTGACGCGTCGACGACCTTAGGATTTACCGCCGAACAGTGGGTGCGGCGAGTGGAAGGGGTCGCTTCCGCGTATTCGTGGGACAATTCCGTATTGCTTACTCACGCGGTGAATAAGCTGAGAGGAGTAGCTAAATTGTGGTTAAATAGTGTCGCGGAAGAAGTGTATTCTTGGGAGACTTTTAAAGAAAGGTTACTTTATAGCTTCCCATCAACAGCTGATCAGGCCGATGTCCACATGAATCTCACGAAGAGGAAGAAGCAGCGCGACGAAACCTATGAGTCATACGTGTATGCCATGAAAGCGATAGCGCGACGAGGTGACATAGATAAAGAATCCTTGATTAAATACATTTTGAACGGCTTAGGTGACAAGGAATTAGTAAGGTCGCTGGCTTTGTGTGAGTTCAAAGATGTTGAAGGGTTACTGCTCAAGATAAAGCGCTATGAAAGTATTACAGAAAGAGCAAGATTAGGTGAAGGACAGTTTTTAGCTAACCGTTATAGTGTCCCAATTGAACCGCCAAACGAAGGTAATGTGGTGAGGAGAAATAAGCAGACAACGCAGGCGAGGTGTTATAATTGTAACGGCCAGGGACACATGGCTAAGGATTGCCCAGAACGACAGCAGAGCAGGCGATGTTTCCGATGCAATAAAGAGGGACACATGATGAAGGAATGCCCTCAGGGAACCCAAGTTAATAGACAGAATTTGGAAATGAAAAGGCGAGTCCAAAGAATTTCGGTGCCGAACGACCAAATTAAAGACGAATATTATAAATGGATAAAGGTTAATGATGAACAAGTTGTTGGGTTCATTGATTTAGGGAGCGATGTTGTGACCATGAGGCAAGATGTCGCTGAACAGCTAGGTGTAGAATACTTTGCGAGTCAAAAAAGTCTGATTGGATTCGGCTGTGGGAAAAGTAACGTAATAGGCTCCAAACAGTTAACCCTTGTTGTGGACGACGTAAGCATTGAGGTAGAAGTGCTTGTGGTCCCAAACTGTTCGCAAGACGATGCCATAATTCTAGGACGAAGCGCCCTAGACCAATCGGGGATTCGAGTTGAGAAGAGCTATCAGAAACTTGTAATTAGGAGAGAGACTGATGGGCAGGAGGAAGAAAGTAACTTCGAAGCCAAAGTTCGAAATGTCAAAGAGAGGGCCGGGATAGAAATGGAAGAAATAAATTTGAATAACGACCTGTCTGAAGAGGAGAAGGATGCGGTATACGAAATGGTGAATGAGTATCGAGAATGTTTTGCGAAAAATTTGAGTGAACTGGGTACAGTAGAGTCTGCCAGTTTCGAGATAGAATTGTTGGATAACCACCCTGTGAATTTAAGACCGTATCGCCTACCGTACGCCCAAAGAGCGACTATGCAAAAGGCAGTCGATGAGTTAATGAAAATGGGTATCGTGCAGGAGTCGACATCAGAATACGCAAGCCCAGCATTGTTAGTGAAGAAAGCTAACGGAGAAGACCGGCTGTGCGTCGATTACAGAGCATTGAATTTGAAGACGAAAAAAATAAAATTCCCCATGCCAGCCATTGAGGAACAATTAGACGCGCTTGCAGGAAACAGTTATTTTACCATTTTAGACTTGGCGTCGGGATACTATCAAATCCCTGTAGCCCCAGAGACGAGACCCTTGACAGCTTTTGTCACCTCAAGTGGACTGTACGAGTTCACAAAAATGCCTTTCGGAGTAGTAAACGCACCTGCAGTGTTTAATCAAGTGATGAAAAGGGTAGTGCGAATGACAAAACCAGGAGAGGTCCTAGTCTATATGGATGATCTGTTGATACCCAGCAAAACGGTGAAGGAAGGGTTAGAGAGATTAGAAAGACTGTTGCAAGTACTGAAGAAATTGGGGCTAGCGCTAAAAGTATCAAAATGTGAATTTTTCAAAACTAAAGTAGACTATTTGGGCTTTGAAATAACCAAAGATGGGATCCGACCAGGCGAGAGAAAAATTCAGGCAGTTAAAGAATTTCGAAGGCCGGAGAATGTTCACGAAGTGCGACAATTTATTGGTTTGACGAGCTTCTTTAGAAGATTTGTATTAGGATTCGCTACGTTAAGCAAGCCGTTAACGCTCTTGACGAAGAGAGATACGGTATTCGAGTGGACAGAGAAACAAGAAAACGCATTTCAAGAGCTGAAGAAAAGATTAATCGAGCGTCCGGCACTTGCGTTGTTTGATGTAAATGCCGAACATGAAGTTCACACTGACGCCAGTAAGAATGGACTAGCGGGGATTATCTTACAGCGTCGAGAAGGAGAATCTCAAAAACCTGTGGCATATTATAGCCGACAGACGACAGATCTAGAGAAGAACTATCACAGTTATGAGCTAGAAGCGTTGGCAGTAGTTGAAGCCGTAGACAAATTTCGAATGTATTTATTGAACAGACCCTTCAAAGTTGTTACTGACTGTAATGCTTTAAAGACCACCATGTCCAAGAAAGAATTGTTACCGCGGATAGCGAGGTGGTGGCTTCGATTACAAGAGTATGATTTCACGATCGAGTACCGACCAGGACGCAACATGAGTCACGTTGATGCCCTCAGTCGAAATCCCGTGGGAGATTCCGAGGAACCGGATACAGCAAACTTGAAAATCTTCACGTTGCGAATAAATCAGGACGATTGGTTACTAACGATGCAGCTGCAGGATGTAGCTATCCAGAAAATACATCGTACCTTACAGCAACCTGCGGTCGCCAATGAGGATAGGCAGATCCACACAGACTATGTGCTGAAAGACAACCGTGTCTGTAGAAAGGTAGACGGTGGGGTCCGTTGGGTTGTGCCTAAGAACTCTATTTGGCGCATTCTAAAGGGAAGTCATGATGACATGGGACATTACGCAGAAGAGAAAACCCTAGAACACGTGAAGAGATATTTTTGGTTTCCGATGATGAGAAGAAGGGTAAAGAAATATATTGCAGCTTGCATTGAGTGTGCTTATCATAAGAGACCGGGAGGTAAAAAAGAGGGGCAGTTGCACAGTTTAGAGCGTGTAGCCATCCCATTTCACACAGTTCACGTGGACCACTTAGGGCCATTCCCAAGAAGTAAAAGGGGCAACGAGTATGTTCTCGTGTATCAAGACAACTTTACAAAGTTCATCCTACTAAAGGCAGTGAAAACCACAAAAACCAAACCAGTGTGCGAAGCTATCAGTGAGATTACGAGCTTATTTGGGTGTCCTGAGCGTTTAATTACAGATCGAGGTACGGCATTTACAGCGAAGGAATTTGAAGAATTATGCGAAAGAAACCAGATAAAGCATATAAAGAATGCGACTGCTACCCCTCGAGCAAATGGACAAGTAGAGCGATCAAACGCATCCATTACAAACGCCATATCCCCTATGTATGCACAAGAGGATGGAGGCGACTGGGACACGAATTTGAGAAACATCCAATTCGCCATGAATTCTATGTCAAATAAAACTACTGAGAAGAGCGCTTATGAGCTATTGTTTGCTTATAACCCAAGGAATTCATTGCAAAACCGTGTTATATTGGCGTTGCAAGAAAGCTAGCTCGATGAGACTAGAGAGACCTTAGGTGAAGCAAGGGAAAAAGCGTTAGTAAAGATATCAGAGACGCAGAAAAAACAGAAGGAGCGTTACGATCAAAGACATAAGGTGCCGAGAGTGTACCAAAAGGGAGATTTAGTCATCGTAGAACGAGAAGCGCAAGCGACAGGGTGTTCGCGAAAATTAGCTCCGAAATTTAAGGGTCCGTATCTTGTCTCAGAAGTGCTAGCGCGAGATAGGTATTCTCTCATGGATATACCAGGGGCAAAGAGGACACAGCGAGCGTTCCATTCCGTGTTTAGTGCAGACCGAATGAAACCCTGGTGTAAGCCCCCCCAAGGCGAAGTAGGAGATGACGACCAGGCCGCGGACAGCAGAGGGAAAGAAGACGAGAAGCGGATGGAGAACGGCGCGAGCGCCAGAGGAGCAGTTCAACCGGAGGCAGACCGGACCGGGACCGAGGACGGCCCCGATGTCAGGAAAGGCCGACTGTTACGCAAGCGAGGACGACCGCCACGAGAAGTGCTACCAGAAGCGGGACGGAGAAGGAGAGTACTAAGAGATCACGTGACGCGAGAGAGAAGAGTGTGTGACGGGACTCGTGGTAGTGTGGGCCGTGTGTTGGCTCGTGGAAGAGCTTCTGCTGGAGGGCAGAATGCTGGTGTAATTCGGGTTTAAATAAAGTTGGAGTCCCTTGGACGTGTTGTGTTATTTCGGGTGTGCCTCCCCGAGGAGGAAGTTGGAGAGTGGTCTAGTGTTTTTCTGACAAGTCTATATCTATTTCTAGACCCAAAAATTTAGTGTGATCAACTTCAGTCAGCAAGAGGTTCCTTATTTGTACATTTATATTTTTTAGACACTTCTTATTGCTAAATAACATAAAGACTTTTTTCAATAATAATACTGAGATTATTTTCATTTAGCCACTGCACAACAGAATTAGCCAGCATGTACATATCAAATTCCAAGTTATAAATAGTGAGACATCATTAATATATATATAGTCATTATATATATAGTGATATCATTAATATATATTATGAATAGAAGCAGCCCCAATATGGATCCTTGAGGTACACCATATTTAATAGTTTTTAAAGTTGATCTATAAATATTTCCATCATTTCCATAGATTTCAACATATTGCCTCCTGTTTTCCAGAAAAGATTTAATCACTGATATGCATTTCCCCTTACACCATAATTTTCCAATTTTGCTCGCAGTCTACTAAATTCCACAGAATCAAAAGTTTTAGATAGGTCTAGATTTACTCCAATTACATGTTTTTTACCATCTATGACTTTACCAATAGTATTTATATATTCTGCAATTGCAGTTTGTGTAGATTTGTTTTTAGAAAAACCATGTTGAGATTTTATCAATAGCTTAGTTTTGTTTAAAAATTTTATCAGCCTAATTTTGATTAGTTTTTCGAGCACTTTTGAGATGGAGGAGGACAATGATATTGGCAAATAAATATCTAAATTTTCCTTATTTCCCTTTTTATAAAATGGAACAACTTTTACAATCTTTAGTTCATCTGGAAAACACCCAGTGAGGAAAGATTCATTTGCAATGCTTACTAGTGCTTACTAGCATGGTGACATGATTTCAAAATAAAATTTGAAATCTCATCATGTCCAGCTGATTTTTTGTTTTTAAACATTTTAATTACATTCCTCACTTCTACTTCTGTTACTGGGTCAAGATACAGTTTCCCTATTATATTTAGACTTATCAACATTATTTTTAAATCTATTCCTGCCTTTATTTATTATGCTTTTTCAACAATGTTAATGTAATAGTAATTAAACTCCTCAGCTATTTTTTGTGGATCTGTAACAATGATGTCATCAACTATTAACCTACTCTAAAGCAATTTTGACTGGTATTTTAATTTTTGTTGGAATTTCTCCATTAATAGTGTTCCATAATGTTTTTGTTTTGTTGATCCTGCCAAGGCATTTTTAATATGATCTGTTTTGACTTTCTTAATCAATTTCCTATAATCTAATTTTCTCTTTTTTAACAGGGCCTTCAAGAAATTTTTTGCAACTCTAAAGGCATGTATTAAGTCATGCAACCTCTCTCTAGCTTATTTTTGCTTATTTTGGAGAATGCAATATCTTAATAATAATCTACAAGAGACTTAAAGGCTCTATATTTGTTATCTACAAGATTAGAGTTAATAACAAGAAACCAGTCAATTTTATTACTATTCATTCTAAAAGTTTCAAGATCTGTATTGCTATATTTTCTAGTTTGGATAACTTTTGATTTTGCTAATTCATTTTCAATAGTTACATTCTCTTGACAAATAGCTCAAACCTATGGAAGTTCACTCTTTTAGAATTATGAAAATTGTTGTTTTAAGTCATTCAAAAGAAAACATAAAATACAAAACAGAACGTAACCATTATTAAACTTGATTCATTATCTGTTAAAGTTATCATTACATTCATTTGTTTTTATTTAAGGGTGCATTCACTCTGCCAGAGCAGAGTTTAGCCTTTTGTGAGTCCTGAATCATTCTGACTATGAAACTGACATTCTGGTGACTCCAGGTTTTGAGTCATTTCATAAACAGCTACTGTGCATGATGAGCATGTCATCTCTAAAGAGATCAATGTTATTTTATGAAATCGCTGATGCCATTGCAAAAATCTTGTGTCCAGACTAGAGGTGCGCAAACTGGGTGGTGCGAACGATTTGCTGGGAGGTGCGAATCGCTACATACAGTGGGTAAAAAGTATACACATTGTTTTGAATGCATTCTCTACTCAAGAGATTAAAAAGAACTACATTGTAGAACCTAGCTTCTCGTGCACATAATTATAGGTCTATTTTATCGAGGCGAGTGTATTTTCCTGCTGGGAATGCTCCGGCCTCAGTTACAAACATTCTGTCTACGCGAGTGCATTTTCCTGCATACGTATTCTTTAACCATTTGTTATATTTACTAGAATAAGTATAATTATTTTTGCCCTGAATATGGATAAATGGATTGTGAAGTGTGGTGCAAAATGTGATGCTGCTGCTGAAGGCTCATCTGAGGACTATGCTACCGAAAATAAAATACAAAAGGTATGTGACAAACAAGTACCTGACGAAACAAAGAAAGTAAGAGGATACTGAAATCGTAAAATAAGAAAATACAGAGACGAATTTATCAAATTTGGATTTTCTTGGATTGAGGTTAACGATGAGCAGAGACTCCAGTGCGTCATTTGTTCTGAGGTTTTGGCTAATGATAGCATGAAACCACAGAAACTATCTCGTCATTTGATCAGTAGGCATAAAGAGCATATGAATAAAGATACTGCCTTCTTTAAATGCCATGAACGATCAATGAAAACAAGTGTAAATGCAATTAGCCAGTATTTAACACCATCATCAAAGGCTCAGATGGCATCTCTCGAAGTTTCTCATATTATAGCAAAGACAATGAAGGCTTATAATATTGGAGAAACAGTCATACTTCCGGCTGCAATAAAAATGTGTGAAATCATGCATGGTAACCCTTATGCTTTGTCGCGTGATACCGTGAAAAGGTGTATTGTTGACATATCAAATAACATTAAAGCGCAACTTTTGGTGCGAATTCAACAAAGCGCAAAATTTGCAATCCAGTTGGATGAAAGTACCGATATCGCAAACATGGCACAAATGCTAGTTTTTGTCAGATACTGCCACGAGGGTAAAATCTTTGAAGATATGTTGTTCTGCAAATCACTTGATGAACATGCCACAGGAGAAAACATATTTCAACTCTTAGAAGATTTTTTTAATGAAAATAATCTGTTTTGGTCTAAATGTGTAGGCGTGTGCAGAGATGATGCAGCAGCAATGTGGGGTAATAGAAAGGGTTTAAGAGCTAAAGTATTCAATATCTCTCCTCATGTGAAGTTCACGCACTGTATTATTCACCGTCAAGCTCTCCTTGCAAAGAAACTACCAACCGAATTGGATGAAGTTCTTCAAGATATGATAAAAATAGTTAATTATGTGAAAACTAGACCCTTACAGTGCAGATTATTTAGCATTGTTTGTAATGAAATGGGCTCGCAATATGGTAACCTTCTTTTGCATAGCGAAGTGAGATGGCTTTCCCGAGGAAAGATTCTTCGTCATGTTTTTGAGCTTAAGGACAAACTTCAACTTTTCCTTTTGGAGCATAAGAAAACTTTGGCTGAAAAATTCCACAGTGAGAAATGGCTCTTAATTCTGTGCTATCTTTCTGATATTTTCGAAAAAATAAATGACTTGAATTCATCATTACAAGGAAGGAATACTAATATTTTACTAATGAGTGATAGGATATCTGCATTTTTATCAAAGCTTACTATGTGGAAGCATAAATACGAAGAAGGGTCTTGTGAGATGTTTCCTTGTCTCAGCGAATTAATTGAAAATTCCAAGATTAATAGAAGAGAGATTGATACTGTCATATTAACACATCTTGAAATTTTAGATAATAATATTTCAGAAAAGTTCCTCGACATTCAAACAGAACATCTTAATTGGATCAGAAATCCTTTTGATGTGAATTTTAAAACTTCCCGTGTCGCAATTGTCGATCAAGAGAAGTTAATAGCAAATGATTCTCTTTTAAAAATTGAATTTGAAAAGAAAACTTTTGCGGAGTTCTGGATGTCAAGAAGGGAAGATTATCAAGATATTTTTGAAAAGGCTATAGATGTGCTTTTACCATTTGTGTAAACATATCTTTGTGAAGCAACATTCTCAAAATTAACGTTATTGAAGAACAAACAACGCTCATGCTTGAATGTGGAACCAGAACTCCGAGTAGCTGTGTCTGAAATTGCACCCATGATGGATGTACTTGCAGCTGGTAAACAGGCTTATCAGTCTTATTAAGTAAGTACTTTGTTACTCATCTATTAAGTTTCAAATATATAATATATTTATTGGAATATAGTTTACCGATAAGTTTTCTTCTTTTACGTATATTAAAACGCCAGTAGCCTCTGTGAATGAATTTTTGTATGTAATGTCAAAATTACAATAAAACAAATTCCGATTAAAATGGGTGGGGGGTGCCACCGTTCTCGTGGATGAAAAGGGCGCGCGACCTGAAAAGTTTGTGCACCGCTGGTCCAGACCATGACTTTCTCCATACAGAGCATTGAATATGATTGCTCTTGACATCAGCATCCTGAGAAATAATTATCAGCAATTACACTCGTGAATAATTTTAAAACACTTTCAATCGTCTTTATTAAAAAAACAATAAGTAAATAAAATTGTTAATCTTTTCTATGGATAACAAAATTTCGATGTGCAATTAAAATTCCTCTTAGTAGAATATGCACTGCTATCAACAATTAGAAAATTTTATCATAGCAATGGAAAAATGTTATCACGGCAACATATTTAACATATGTAGAAGAAAAATCATTATATCTCTATCAGTTTTATGAAAAAATGTTTCAAACAAAACTTGTAGAAAATTACATTCCCTACAACTTTTGTAATAACAAATATTGACGAAAATTGAGTTTTAAAGGCGATGTTAGTAAAAACGACAAGAATAAACCACCACTTCCGGTTGAGCTGTTTCAGCCAAACCTTTTCAGATCTTCATTTGCTAATAAAAATTTAAATACATATGACGTTTTGTGCTGATCAGATTATTAGTTTTTGAGTTAGAGCACCCAGAAAATTCCTATTACACACAGACATCATTGCAAAAATAGTCTAAAAATGTGTTCTAGGGACCTCAAAGCCTGTATTTCCATTGAAATCTCGAAATTGATATTTATCACGAATACAATACAGGTGAATCCCGAGATTCAACAGTTCGAGATTCGACAAATTTGAGATTTCGACCTAGCCAATCGAATTGGGAGCTAGCTTAGGCGAAGTAATTTTTGTCCCAACCAACCACACGAGGTTTAATTTCAGTGTAGACATAATTATTTCTGCTCTAATTGTTTGAATTTGTGCTGATTTCACTGTTTTTACTTTCTCCATACGTAGTAATGGGAAAGTATTGTATTCATGAAAAAAATCGACTTCAAGATTTCAACGGAAATACATGTTTTGAGGTCCCTAGAACACGTTTAGACTATTTTCGGAATGATGTCTGTGTGTGTGTATGTTAGTGTGGGCGCTCTAACTCAAAAAGTACGTGCCATATCGTTACCAAACTTCATATCTAACACTCTTACATGAGCATAAAGAACTGATTAGTTTTTGGACAATAACGGATAACCGGAAGTCGAGGTTTATTCGAAACCCGATTCGGTTTTTGCGATATTTCTTGGTTAAAATATCATTATTGTATTTACAATTCTAAACAAAAGTTATAGAGAATGTAATTTCCTACAACTTTCATTTGAAACAATTTTCTATTGTAGTTATCGTTTAGGAGTTATTTATAAAAAACCGGTTTTTCGGTTTCCGTTAAATATCTCTTTAAAAACATCGTTATTGGTAATCTTCGTAAGGACCAAAGGTGTAGAGAATAATATTTCTTCCAAGTTTTGTTTGAAACTAATTTTCGTAGAACCATCCATTTTGGATATATTTCGATTTATCTTAATACCTGTATACAGCACCAACACCATGTAGCGGTGAATTCTGTAAACATTCAAAATATACGTAATTTACGGCAACAAGGACGTGTATTCTTTTACGACATGAAATAATAATTTTGCCTCGTAATATTATTCATAATAATTTAAATATCTATACCCCAAATATGGAGAAAGTCATGTGTTGGCCACATCAGATTTTTTCTGTTAATCTTTTATTTAAATTTATTAATTTTAGTGATTTATTTATAAATTTATCACGTGACATGATATCTAAAAGGAAATGTAATGGTGATAATGCAAGTGAATCAAATAAAAGAGTGTCGTTCAACTATTAGCACTTATGTGAAACAGAAGGAGAAAATACCAGAACCTGTAATAAATTCTCGTAATTTGATGGCTGGTTTGACAGATTTAAGAGAAGGGCAGGTTTGCATGACCTTAAATTAACAGGCAAGGCTGCAAGTTATTTTGTGCTTTTTAATAACTTTTATATTAATTTCACTGTGATATATAGTTGTATGTATGTATAGATGTATGCAGGGATGTGCTGCAGATGACCCGGTCCGACTCGCACAAGTCTTTTGTTACAAATGACTCTTGCACGAGCCGAGATGCGGGAACGTATCCCCCAATTATAACATGCAAGTCTATGGTAAAACGGCGTTCGACGTTTGACCACGTTTTCAGGAAAGCATCTCTGTCGAATTTCGGAAGTCGCCCGTACTTCCTACTACCTCCTGTACTTGGTATGGAGAAAGTAAAAATCAACATTAGTTATGAGTTTATCCTTTAAATGCAAAACAAGCTATTTCACAACTTTTGGTCATTTATAATAGTAGACTGAAAAAATTCAATATAGCATAATAGTACAATAATTCACTAATATAATAAGATTTTCTGCATGTTGTGGAAAACAGTATAACACTAGGACAGAAAATAACTGCGACTTAACTTGGTGTTAATGAATTCAAGAGTTTCCAGTTCAAAACCTGTTGCATGGCTTGGGGTAAATTCTGGATGGTCAGACTCAACTCTGCCAGTTTGAATGCACCTTAAAAGCTACTTTGTTTGGAAAATATCTTTCTGGAGATGTCTTTGGAAGACATGGCTGCCTGGTACTCATACCTATGCATAGAGTCCTCATCTCTGGAGGGTTGTATGTGTTGAGAAGCGTGGCAAGCTTTCGCAACGCATCTGCCCACTCCTTGCAGCTGAGCAAGAGGTTCCTGGCATCATGGCCATCTCGAGATGTTCTCAAACAACGTGCCATATCTAGCATTATAGCTAAAAGCTCTTGCAAATCACCACCAACATGGCATGCAGTTGCTTCATGATGCATCACATGTAATGTATGTAGGGCCTATTTAAAAAGAAGAGAGAATTGTATGACGAATTCACAACAAAATATTTATGAAACTATAAAAAGCTTCAACATCTTTATTAGGATCCCAGCATGAAACTTTAGCAGATGTATAAACTACATCCAAATTCAATATTTAAGACAGCTACAACAATCATGACCCTTTTATAATGACTGAGCTTAATATTGGGTTGGCCAAAAAATTCATGCGTCCTCAGATGGTTGATAACACTGGGTTTTGATATTTGACATACCCAGTACCTCTAACAATCTCTCTTGATGTCTGTCGTGGATTGGTTCCGATTAAGGTGCGAATTCTCTCTTCATCAACAATGGAAGGGTGTCCGGAGTCTTGTTTGTTTTCCATGCTTAAATTACACTCACAGAATCTTTTGAATCACTTTCGACAGGCTCAAATAGCTACAGCACCTTCTCCGTACACGTCACAAATGTTTATATTGCATTTGTTGCATTATTGCCTTTTTTACACTCATTAAGCATAACATGATGCAAATACACTTGATTTTCACCAATATTATCCTTTCAGAAAAATTTCAATTACTTTTATAATGCCAAATTCTATTTTCACATTTTCCTTACAATGTTTACTTGCTGAGTGACTGTTTTATTTGACATTTACAATGTCCATTTTTTAAAAGAAATGCCCTACTGCTACCTATTAAAATACACACAAACATTTTGGCCAACCCAATACAATGATTATGTTAAGTATTTAAGGTGCATATTTGATCAAATTTGTGGATAACAAATACATTAGATCATATACAATAAAAACTCTCAAATCCAACATCCGCAAATATTTTACTGCCAAGTATGTAAAACCCATTGTATAAGTTGAGAACAAAGATGTGATTGGTGTACAATGATGTCACAAATCAATTTAGGAGATGGTATTCCCATGGATAAATTCCTCCATCCTACCTCTTTATTGGCCCAGTGTCAAAAGAACAATAAGTACATACATAAATTTATGCTATCTTCACTTAATAGCAGTCTTATCAAGAAAGTATTTGCATATATATAAAATGAGCATAACTATGTTATCATCAATTTATAGGAATTTTTCTGATTGTGCAATCCTCTTTACTTTCCACCTTCCTTGTTTATTGCCACTGCGATGAAAAATAAAAGTTGATATGGAGAAAAGATATGCATATGGCGTCTCTCAATCATATCTTCTGACTCTATTGCTTTAAAGAATGAAAAACTTTGTATCTTAAACCAAAAGGTTTTTAATAAAACACGACCAGTTTCGCTAGATCGTAGTTTGTACCAACAGTCCAATAAATAGGGAAGAAGAGAGTGAGGGAGGAAGAAAGAGAGGAAGGAAGAAAGAGAGGGAGGATGAAAGAGGGAGGAAAAGAGAGAGGGAGGAAGAAAGAGATGGATAGATAATAATTTTATTGTTTTGGGACAGAGTCCCATAGAACATGACTACAAGGTACGTTAACTTTAATATACATAACAAGCAACTTCAATATTGAAGTGCGGAGACAATTTTGTTAAGTACAGTATGCAGTACTACACACATATTTAATAACAACACACACATACGTAAACATGAACATATATACTATATGTATATAATTCGTCCAGAAAAATAAATAAATCATATATAAATTATAAAAAATATGACGACAGGTCCAAGCTAGGAACAGAAATTTATGTGTTGAGGGGTAATAGACTATACAATTTAGTTTTAAATACAGCCAGTGAAGAGAAACATTTAAGGTCGAACAGCAATGAATTCCAGAGGTTGGAGCCTGAGACAACGAACGACTTTTGGAATATCGTAGTCCAGTGACTAGGAAAATATAAGTATCCAGGGTCAGTTCTTGTGACCATGGCACACTGGGATAATCTTGGAGGTAGCATGTCCAGAATATATCCAGGTTGTTTATTTTTAAAAATAGCAAATAGAAATAATCCGAGAAAATATTTGCATCTTGAGCTTATGCTTAGCCAATGTAACTTATTAAAATAGGGAGTTAAATGTTCATCCTTTTGGAGGTTAAAAATAAGGCAAATACAGGAATTTAGAAGCTGCTGAAGCTTAAAATTAAGGTCATCAGTTAAATCATTGTAAACAAGACAGCAGTAATCCAGACTAGGGAATATAAGGAAAGTTACAAGCAGCTTCCTGGTGGTAATTAGGAGATAATATTTGTTCACTTTAATCTGGTATAAAGTCATGTTAACTTTGTTGGAAATGTTAATTATATGGTCATGCCATGATAAATTGTTACACAATGTAACACCTAAATTCCGAACAGTATTAGAGTATGGTATAGTAGTGATGTGGACTTTAACTTTAGGAATAAGGTCAAGGTTGATTTTATTTAATAACCTTGAGGTACTGAATATAACAGCTTTAGTTTTGCTACAATTTAGATTCAGAAAGTTTTTGTTGGCCCACTCAGAAATAGCCATTACATCTTCATTCACTTTGGATACGGTTTCTTTGATTTTGTAGGGATGGCAATGGCTAAATATTTGGAGGTCATCGGCATATATTTGCAGTGAGTAAGGCAATTAGGGAGATCAAGGATATATATAGAAAACAAAAGTGGACCCAGGATGGAGCCTTGGGATACACCATGGGGGACTGAGACCCACCGTGATAAATAGCCATTAGAATCCTTTACTGCCTGACAGCGGTTGTCCAGATATGAATGAAACCAATTTAACAAGAACAAGAGAAATTTAATTTTCTCATTTTCTGAAGAAGGTTGGCATGGTTCACCCTATCGAAAGTTTTGCTAAAATCGAATAGCACCAGGATGGTAACCATTCTTTTATCCATCACACAATGTATGTCATCCATTACTTTAAGCAAAGCGGACTGTGTGCTTAAACTCTTACGAAAGCCAGAATGAAAATAGTCAAATTTATTTTTGAGGGAAAGATAATCAGTGACTTGTTTGTAAACAATACTCTCTAAGACTTTAGAAATCCCACATAAAATGGAGATTGGACGATAATCTGAAGGAGAGGAAGGATTTTTCACCTTTTTTATCGGTCGAACTAATGATGATTTCCAAAGAGTAGAATATTCGGAAGACAGTAATGAATGATTAAAGATTTCTAGGATAATCGGAAATGTTGCAGGAAGTGATTTTTTTATAAAATCGATAGAAATATCATCAATACTCATAGTGTTAGATTTTGACTGGAACAGGGATTTGTTTAAAATCTCAGGAGTGATGTATTGGAAATAAAAATTATCGTCATTAAAGGTCGTAGTAGGGTCTATAGAAGTAATAGAAAAAGGGGCAACGTTGTTGATAGATGAAGTAGTAGAAGATGAAATAAAATAATGGTTTAGTTGGTCAACTATCAAGTTTGAAGCAATGGAATTGTCTCTCTGTCGAACGAGACCAAGATTCCTCAGTTCACGCCATATCTGATTCAAGTCACTCAGACGTGAGAAAGTAGTGGAATAATGGAGACACTTTGATTCTGTTACCAACATTTGAACTTGATTCCGAGATGTTTTATAGAGTTTGTAGATAGTTGGATTTTTTGTACAAATGAAGTTCCGATGAAGTCTATTTCTTTCCTTCATATGTTTTATAATATCATCAGTTAACCACGGAGCAGAAGGATGCTTAGGGTAGCAGGTACGTCTAGGAGCATGAGAATTTACACATTCCAGGAAGTAGGAGTTGAAAGTTTGTATTTTGGTGTCGATCGGGGTGGGGCGAAAAACATTACTCCAATCCAAAGCAAACAGAACCTCTTGAAAGCTTAGAACATCAAAGTTTCTTAAGTCTTGGTAGATAAAAGGAGATGGTGGGAGGTGAGACAATTTGAACTTATATGAGAGTAGTATTTGGTCATGAGCAGAAAGTAAAGGAACTGGAGTTAGAGAATGGGACGAGACTTTATCTAAGTCATCGACTATACAGAGATCAAGTAGTGTGTGACTTTTTGATGTATGGTGAGTTGCATCAGATTAGACTAAATGGAGGTTATTGCAACAGAAGAAGTTTCTCAGGTAGGAGCTATCATAGCTGTCTCTGAACATATCCGCATTAAAGTCACCAAGAATAACAATATTTTTGTAGGTTGGACTGAATTTCAAAAAAGTATTTTCAAAATCAGTGATGTGGCCCACTTTAGTGGGATGATAAACAATACACAGTAGTAATTTTGCAAAATTTAAACCGGAAATTTCAAGTATAACAAATATGGGTTTAGAAGAATAATATGAAGGGTAAGAGGCCAAAACAGAGAATTTCAGACGACGGTGGATAAAAGCACCGACCCCACCACCAATTTTTCCAATCCTGTCATGTCGTATTAAATTGAATTCCGGTAGCCCAACCATTGCGTCAGAAACATTCGGCTTAAGCCAAGTTTCGGTCATGCATATGATATCAACGGATTGTGACAAAAAGAAAGATCTTAATTCATCTATGTGGCATAACAGAGATTGGCAGTTCACAAGAGATACACAAATTTCATTACAATGTAATTGACCATCCAAGTTTAAACAGGGCACCTTATCCTAATTGAACTTATTTAAATCTTCTTCACAAACATTAGAAATTCATGCACATCCTTCACTTTTCCTTCCATAAATTCGGCCGTTCTGCACCCACAGAAATTTTAGTTTACCGTCTTTCTTCAGTCCTCTTGCAAGCGCGTATAACTTCCGATTGTATTGAGTCAGACACTCATTCATGTAAGTGGTGGTGAGGGCCTTGCATGGCAACAATATCCCTATGGAAAAGGTTACGTTTAGTACGTCAAGCTTGAACAAAGTCTGACGCGGAGCAAGCCCTGACAAATCGAATGAGGGTGGGTGAGGGCCTAAAGTCTCCACTGGAGTATGAGGATTGGCGCGTTCTAATCAGGGCATCGAACCAGAACCAAACCGAAAACTGAAACCGGAAAAAACCGTTATTTTTCCTGGAGTGAAACCGAACCTGAACCCAAAAAAAATATTTTCCTGAACCCGAACTGAAACCATTATCTATTTCGTTCCATATTTTTCGGTTTGCATAAAAAGTGGGAGCAAAAAAGTGTTTTTCCTTTTGCTTTAGTTTGAGTCTTACTGAAAGCCTCACGTTTAGAAACCGAATAAGATAAGGGTTGGGTTTTTCTTGAGAACACATTCTCCTCAGCCTTGGGAAGGATGTGTCTTTGTGATAATATCTGTTGGTTCAATAGTGGGATTTCCCATGTGCATCTCAATACATAGAGTGAGGGTCTACAAATTGCCACAATACACCCTGCCGAGATTACCTGTAAAACAAGGCTTATGGAAAGAAACTTGGGCGGTACTTTGAAGACCGGCTCTAATTGTCTTGCTACCTTCCCCCCGAGCATACCCCGTAGAGTGTGTTCCTGGCAAAAATATTTCCCAATTCTTAACTTGGATTTTTCTTAAAGTTGGAGGTTATTGTCCCCATATATTTTCACTCCCTCTCTATATCCACTGAACCCTTGTACTGTGGTAGTCGTTCTCTAAAACTTATCCAGGAAGCATCGCTACGTAGTCGTGGTTTTGAGATATTCTTACTTCGGTTATCCTTTGTTACAGGTTACTAAATTTCTATTTATTTTATAGAGTGCATCTTAAAATGAGCACATATATTCGTATTGGTTACTTAAAACTGAAGAGAAATTAAATACAGTAAAACTTGTTTAATACGTATCTGAGGGGACCGACTCATTGCTTTGTTATAAGCGTGACTACGTTATATACGAGAAACATGGTTTTTGGCCTATACATCCCATATAACACGTATACACACAGTAAAAGTTGTGCTATCCGGCTATTTAGAACCGGCCACCCTTAGATACCGGCAATTACACAAATACAATTCTTTTTGTATTTCTATTTCTATTTCTTTTTTTATGAATTTTTGTGTGAATTGTATATGTGTAGTACCACAACTTCCACTTTAAAATTTCTTAAAATATAAGTTGTATATATTACGTATTTACTCCGTATACTTCTGTGGCTGCCGAGTAAGCATGACGTTTTTGGTTACGTAAGCCATTTGCATTGTCTAGATGTTTTGGTGTACTTCTATAATTTCCAGTTTTATCGCTTTTTATTAATTAAAAAATCACCCATCCATTGAATATGGCATCAAAATAAATACCTAAAAGCAAGAAACAGGAGAGAAAAGGTTGTTTTAACGCTAACACAAAAGCTGGAACTGATCAAACGAATTGAAAAAGGAAAAAATAGAGCAGCCATAGCAAAAGAATTCAACATCGGATCTTCCACGCTCTACGATATCAAGGCTCATAAGGCTAAATTAATGAAATTTGTGTCATCTTCTGAGACAAGTAAATCAATTAATAAACATCATACGCTTCATAAGCCAAAAACTGAGGAACTGGATAAAATATTATATGACTGGTTTCCACAGAAATGTTCAGAAGAATTAAATAATTTCGTCCTTTTCTAATAGAGTAAATAAAGATAGATAATAAAGATAAATAAGAAAGATATAATCCAATAAAATCAATTTTGGGAACAGGTTCACTGCCATAATCCCCAAACTTCCCAGATGCCCTAAACTTTTCAATAGTCTTTTTGTTTTGCGTAGCGTTTTAGGTGTGATCGTTATAAAGGAGTTTTACCGTATGAATGCGAATTAGTTATTTTTAGTGAAATATTTTGCCAACTGCAGAAACCCACATTAAAGACTCCGCCTGAAGAATGTTCACGACAGGCCAATTAAGTCTTATTTTCTTTTTGTTTGCATGTTTGATTGCAGGGTAATATGTAGACATACGTAGATGTTTTTTATTTGCTGCCGGGTGAAAATCACATGCTTTCACTTAGTAATATTTTTTGAAACGGTACTTATCATTTCAATTTCATGAAATAATGAAGTTTAACATTCTCACACTACTTAAGTGATTAAAAATATTCAGTCATCGTAAATTTGTATCATGTTAATAAACATTTCTCAGCCTTTCTGAATTCTCGGACTCTCAATTTCTGCAGGCTTCTTCCTCATAGATATTTTATAGATTTTTTCATCCATTTAAGTAATCTCTGAATGAAAAAATTAAGCGGTGCATTTACAGTTTTTACTATAATATGAGCAGTGGACGTGATCCACAAATTGTTAATGAAAATAACGTAATATCATACTCAACTTACTGGCACTATTGAGATAGATATTTTACCGCATGATTTTAAATAAAAATATTAATAATTCATTATTAGGCAATCCAACTTTAGCGCATATTAGCTTCGGTCTGTCCGTCCTTCTATCAGGATGCAATTTTTTTCCTTAGCTATTCAGCGGATTTTGATAAAATTTAGTACTAAGAACTAAGCACAGTAAATTAGAAAATGAGATGAATGCTTTGCATAACATAATAAGTTTAGAATACTCTATCGCAGAAAATGTGCTCATTTATAATTTACTTTATACTTTCCTAATATGTTGAAATCATTTGCGGCGCATGTACGGTTTGTAAATATTCAATTCAAAATATAATCTTAAATAAATAAGATACATACTAAATATTCACATTTAAATAATTTATTTTTGTGTTTTATGTTTTTTAAATATCACTATTTTTATAGTGAAGATGTATTTGATTTAATAAGAAAATTACTTAATTAATAAATCAATTCTTGAAAGTTTCCTAAAAATATTTTAGGTCAGAGTGAAAAAAACCTGTTTGAACCGGTTCACTGACGCTTGCTGGAGCGAAACCGGAACCGAACCGAAATTTTGAGTTTTGAGTGAACCGGAACGAAAACCAGAGCAAAAAAAATTACGGTTTGATGCCCTGGTTCTAATCCTAAAAGCATAGTCAATGTCACTAATATCGAGTTTAATGCCGAGAGCCAGCCCAGTTTTACAGACTAATGACTGTATCACTTCACCTTCAGTGAATGGAATGCTACGAATCTCCACAACATTCCTAAGTTGCTCTTGCTCAAGGCGGTTTAAAGGAGATTCATATTCATTAACTTTGTTTTTTAGCGAGATACTTTCACTAAATAAGCCACTGAGTCTGTTGATCATTTTGGTAAGCGTGGTATTAATTAAGGCAATTGATTGGGCTTGCTTGCTAATAGAGTCTTGCCAGGTGGAAATAGATGAACTGATTACACGTTGTTCGTCCTGTATTTCCTTAACAATCTTTAAGAGATCACATAAAATAACACTAATTGATTCGCTCGGTAAATCCAGTTGGGTGGATTTCAACGGTTTTTCGTCACTACAGGTGAACCGGGTCCTAGTTTGACAGGTTCCACAAATCCAAGTCTTCCGGAGATCAGTCAACATCTTCAAATCTTCATCGGAGACAGACTGGCATGAGGAATGGAAAAGATCCTTGCAATCTCCACATGAGATGGAGCTCTGGCCACGCTTCACAGCCTGACAACATTTAGTGCACTCACTTGGCATTATGAAAAGTTTAGGTCACAGTAAGAGAAAAAAAAACTAGTGGATTGAAAGGGAAAAAGTATGAGTGATGAAGCAGTTACTCAGACATGTCCGCACTCTTTGAGCATTCAAACTAGACTAAAGAGAGGGAGGAAGAAAGAGAGATGAAAAGAGAGAGGGAGGAAAAAAGTGAGGGAGGAAGAAAGACAGGGGTGGAACAGAAATCGATTAGATGGTGATTAGGAGAAGTGAGAGAAGGGGATGAGAAAGTGAAGGGGATCAGAAAGGAAATATGAGACAAAAGTAACAAAGTATATACAAAATCTTTCAGCAAACTTAGCAAATGAGAATGGCTGTAAAAAACAACGTATATAAATATGGAGTCCTTGCAAATAATTATTTCTAATTGTCCTACGATATCTGTTGAACGTGGAGGAAACTAGGGTTGAAAGCACTTAAATGATTCAAGACCAAAAGGTGCTTGGCAATTTGAGAATTTGAATCCAATCGATCAACTGGAAACTGAAGCAGAAAAGGAGCACCAGACTAATAGAGAAGATTGGAATAAGAGGTAGTCAATCGCTCTTCAGTGATTCAAATCCCAGGAACAGTTTTCTGTATTACTACTCATCTGTATTCAGCATTCCAGTGCACAATGCATATGCTGAACACATTTTCTATTTAATGACTAGCCAAGTGGAAGAAAGCGAGGAACTGATTGGAATTGGAATGATACTGCATTCAGAACTAAAGATGTCCTGTACTTCATCTTCATGCAGTTAATTATTCCCAATCAAGTGGCTGTAACATGCTGGTACAGTTTGCAGGGAAAAACACCACCTTAACATTCTGTAAAACTGACGTATCAGGTTGATGAGTTGGACACTTATCGATAAAAAGCAGAACCTTTCTTGCAGCACCTCCTATTTTTCATCAAATGCCCTCAGAAAATGCAAAACTATATCTGTTTTCATCCAAACATTAGAATTATGAGTGTAACTTCAAGGGAGAGATGCTGCATTCTTAAAACTTCATGGCTTTGAATATTTACCAATCACAAAAGGCTTTATTTTTTCTGACCATATTAACTACCGTATTTAATCGATTGTAAGCTGACCTTTTTTTTACCTTTTTACCATCTCAGAAATCGCCACTGGGCTTAGAATCGGGAGAAAAACAAAGTAGTCAATGAATTTGTCGGTAGTTACATTATAACGCGAGATATAAGTGTGTTAAAGTGGAAGTAAACTATCTACTTTAAATATATGCAAAAGAAGAATCAAATTGACTGAACACCTACGAAGAAATAAATTATGTAAATAATACGTGGCACGTCAAAGTCGTAAAAGAACGCAGCAATATCGCTCGTATGCGTAAGGAGATAACACTGAAACATGATAGGTGGAGGAGAGAGGGCAGGGGAGGACAAATGCTTCGATTCACGAGTAAAATGAAACATTGTGTTAGCTCCTTACGCATACGAGCACTATCGCTGCGTTCTTTGACTTTGATGCACCACGTATTATTTACATAATTTATTTCTTCGTAGGTGTTTAGTCAATTTGATTCTCTTTTGTTTACCCGTGAATCGAAGCATTTGCCTTTCCAACTAATAACAATTTTTGAGCATTATTTCCTGTGTTTTTACATCTTTGGGCCTAAAATGGCACTCATGTATATATATAAATATTGATAAAATTTTAATGCTATAATGTCGTATGGTACTAAATATATCTTGAAACTTGAGTTCGTATATAATGTAGAAAAGCCTAACAATAACTTCAACAATGATAATTATAAATCTTTACATCATGGAAGAAATAATAGGAAGTGCAGCTTCAATCTTTTCCTGAATACCTATAGATGTCTCTGATGGTTGCGCCTGCAGTGATCCTATCGGTCAATGTGATTCTAAAATACCCATCCCACACTCATTATTCAAACCATGGAAGAAATAATTAATTATTAATAATAATAATTAATAATAATAATTAATTATTCTTCCATGATTCAAACTGTTCAAACCAGTTCGTTGGAAATCGCACGGGAAAGTGGTGGGGTTTTTCAGCGTCGTGTTTTTCTAATTGTTGAAATGGAACGGAATGCTTATTGTGCAGCATATTGGTGCAACAATTTTAATGGTTGCAGGGTAGACAAGAACATTTCATTTTTCGGATTTCCGAAGGATATTTCGAGGTGAGCTTAAAGAAGAGATACCGCATAAAACGGAATACTTGTGTTAAGTTGAGAATTACGTGTTTTTGTTATTAGTCTTGATGCCCGCTTCTGATTTATAATTTAGGGCAAAATTTTTCCAGAGGGAGGATTTAATGTCTGCGGATATCAACCGTATGAAGAAGTATAGGGTCTGTAGTAATCATTTTACAGATGATGATTTCCACAGCAGATTCCCTCGGCCTCTCCTAAAAGTGAATGCCATTCCTTGTGTATTTGAAGGTATGAAAACAAGTTTGAGTATTATACATGGTATACAGTGAAACTTCGATTTTATTATATACCGGTTTTTCGAATTTTGTTAACTTAATCCTATTGTATTCTAATTCTTGTAGATGAGCCGAGGGATTCTGAGGATGTTTTACATTCTCCCAAAGCTCACTCAACACCAAACCATCTTGGTAAGTTTTAGAAAATTTTAGCATTTATTAATATATACTGCCAACTTGCCTTTACCAACAAGTCGCCGGAACAAATATTATTGTTATTTATGAACGTATTTCTATCTGGAAAAGAATGTTGTGTTTTTATAAATGTTGTATTGTTATTCTTTACGTGAGTAAATAAAAAATCTTGCACCCAGTTGTTTTGTTTTGAGTCCTAAACTTATGTTAAATACGTCATCTAGCTTCTTAATTCAAATGTGTCACCAAAACCTGGTCTGCCGCTTGAGTTTAAATTAGGCGCACTTCAGTTCGTATTGACCGCTAGATTGCTCTGCCGTCAACGTATTACCATTGTCCTTATGGGAGCTGTGCTTCCTATTATTCTTCTATGTTTACATGCATTAAATGATTGAATAAAGAAAAATTAGAATGAACCAATCGTTATTATTACTGTTTACATTCGCGTTTTCCACACAATGCTATGGCGTACTCAGTACGCCACGCGACCAGTTGCGTGACATTTTTTGATGCGCCCAGTTAAAGGTTAAGGATAAAATCGAAGAGGAATGCCCAGGTGATAGTTGTGTAGTATTTTTTTTTTTTACGTACTAACGTATATTATGTTTTATATGTGAGGGTAAATATGTCCCAACTGAAACTGTGATGTCAAAGTACATATAATTCTTTTGACCTTACTATTATATATATAGTATTTTAGTACTAATGTACCGTATTCACCTGAATCTAAGACGACCTTTTTTTCCAAATTTTCAGCTGTAAATATCAAGAGTCGTCTTACATTCGAATACGAAGTATATTTAAGCATTTAATCAATGGTTTTTACAACAAATGGTATATTAGAGTAAACAATTCACAACAGCAAATTCAAGTACGTACATAAAGAAGTGAAATAAACAAATAGTAATAACAATAAGAAAAACATGACGGGAATAATAATTATTTAGACTAATAATCATCGTCGACGACCATAACACAGACGACGTACTTTCATCTTGCCCGTAATGCCCAGCGCAATGTCAAAACAAATGATAGCGGAAATCATTGGGATTCCCCTTTCAAACGACGCACCGCGATTCGCTAAGTGTGACAGTAATTTTGAGTTGTGTATTCTTGATTTAAATGCACAACCCTTAAGTTAAAATGACAGATCATGTTGAAGTACGTGGCACGAGTGCAAAGGGAAAGTTAACAAAGGAATTAGACGGAGCTAAGATACAAATTTTACGCTGATCGTGATAAATTACGCCGAAAAAACTAATAACTGTGATGCGAGTAGAAAGTTCGGTGTATCTGAGGCAAATGTGCGTCGATGGAAACTCTCAAAACAGGAACTAGAAAAAGCCACAAGGAAGTCGCTCAGTGGTCCAAAATAAGGCCGATTTCATGGCATTGAAGAAGAAGTAGTCAAGTTTGTGCGCACCATGAGGAAGAACGGTATGCCTGTTTCGACTGAAAGTATTATACTTAAAGCTAATGAAATTACTAGAGGACTTAATATATCATTGCAAGAATTCAAGGCCAGCAGAAGCTGGTGCGTGAGAATGATGCGAGGAAATAATTTTTCTTTACGGCGACGAAATAATTTTTCTTTACGGCGACGAACTTCGCTGTGTCAGAAGACTATGTTGAAAAACTTCTCGCATACCAGAAATACGTAATTGGACTTAGAAAAACCAATAATTACCTTTTGAGCCAAATAGGAAATGCCGATGAAACTCCGGTTTTCTCCTACATGCCATCTAATTATACTGTGAACGAAAAAGGTGCGAAGTCCGTCCTAATTAAAACTACAGGCAACGAAAAAATGCGAGTCACGGTAATGTTGGCGGTTTTAGTAGATGGGACTAAATTACCACATGTGATTCTAAAGCGGAAAACAATGCCTAAGAAACATTTGCCAAGTGGAATAATAGGTGTCAAGAAAAGGGGTGGATGACTAAAGAACTAATGAGAGATTGGTTACATGTGGTGTGGAATAGACGGCCAGGAGCTTTACTGAAACAAAGAGCAATGCTTTCACTGGATGCATTCAAGGACACTTATCTCCTGAAATTAAAAACATAATGAGTGCGATGAATATTGATCTTATTGTAATACCTGGAGGAATGACATCGCAACTTCAAGTTTTAGATGTTGCTGTCAATAAGTGTTTTAAAAATAATTTAAAGGTTTTGTATTCTGAGTGGTTACAGAGTGGAACTCACACTTTAACACCAAAAGGAAATCTTAAGAAACCTGAAGTTGCAATGCTCTGCCAATGGATCAAGGCATCGTGGCAACAAATAAATGCAAAAGTAATAGTGAAAGGATTTAAGAAATGCTGCTTATCTAATGCCATGGATGGGAGTGAGGATGATGTTTTGTGGGAGACTGATGATGAAGTTGAGAGTGATAAAGATAGTGAGCGTGAGGAAAATAGTGAACGTTGCATAGACAGTGATGATGACTAACACAATAAAATGATTTTATGCAGCACTTGGATTGAAATGTTTTTTTGTTGTCCTGAAATGAGTGTATTCTTTCATGTATTTACTTTATTTTTAATGTTATCTTAAAATGAATGCTACCATTTAATTTGTTTGAAAACCTGAATGGTTCTATTTGTGATGTGATCTTATGATTTTAAAATGTTAAAAGACAATGACATTCAAGAAAAGTATAAGAGAAAATAAATATTTCACAAGATTTATAATTTCTGTAGTAATGAAGGTCAATTTGAGCTTTTTTCTGTTTTGGAATCATCAAAATGGGGGGTCGTCTTAGATTCAGGGTCGTCTTGGATTCGGGTGAATACGGTATATTATGTAATACAGTCTCCGTGTCTGATTGACTAGAAACGGCTACTTTTATTATTATATTAAGCTCCCGAGGTATTGTTATATTAAGATCCCGGGGAATAACGAGGTCAAATTACTTTTTTCGTAGAAGTTATGAATAAGTGAATAAAATGTATTTTATGTCACCGTAATTTTAGTTAATTCTTTAACCCTCTCACGCCCTAAGGTGTGGAGCACCTGCTGGCATTAAAAGACCAGAGAAATTCAAGATGGCCACCAAATGGGAAACATTAAATAAAACAATTATACATTAATCTCCAAAAATATATATTTTGAAAAATCTCCGAAGTAGGAGAATTACTGCGAGACATATTAGATTGCTCAGGGTCCAAAAAAAATTCTTCATATACAAAGTTAAGAAAAATCTGCCAAATACGATCTAAATCTTGTGTTTATATGGTATACTATGTCATTTCCGAGAGAGAAGCCATCCAGTCAACGTTTTCAGAGGTAAATTTGAAAGCGTATTTTCCGGGCGGTCTCAGGCGGTCCCGCGATCGGGAGTATAAAAATTTACGGGCATTCTTGCAAGAGGGTTAAAATCAAATTTTTTTTCTTGTGTGGCCTTGTGAAAAGTGGGACTTGGCTTACAGTCGGTGTCGGCTTACAATCGATTAAATACGGCAGTACCAAGTAAGACTGTCAGTCTTTCTTTGCTTTGCTTTCCACTGTGACAAGTTTCCCCTCTGATGCTCTCGGTCTTTTCTGGTAAAAGGTTAAAAAAGAGACCTGTTTCATCTGCAATGAAAATGTTTTTCAGATCATAACTTTCCAGAAGATGAATCAATGTTTCTTCTTTCTACTGCACTATTTTCATTTACACTGGCACTCTCATCGCACACACTTTTGCAGACAACTTCATTCCTTCTCTTGAATCTATCCAGTCAATCATTAGACGCCTTCCAAGTAGTAGTAGTAATTAGGTTTTTAGGTGCGTTGACAGCTAAGGTCATTTTGCACCGTCAAATTCTGTTAGAGAAAATCAACATACATCACAACATCCATGCCTGAAGCAGGATTCAAACCTGCGACCCATGGGTTAAAAGGCAGGTGCACTGCCTACCAGTCTAACCCGACTGGCTTAGTTATTCCTAATTTCAAAAATATTCTTGTTACCTTTTCATTTAAAACTAGTATAAGTGCCCGTCAAAAATGATGGGGATGATCGATTATTCTGAAATAAAATTGAGGCAGTCTTCTTTGACCTGAAATCATTCCTCCTGCTGAGAGGGTTGCCTTCTATTCGAGCAAAGGTTCGAAACCTTTGCTGCATTTATTGCGCTTCAAAAGCTGACCTTAGTCACCTCTTGCCAGGTATATTTCTGTTTTTCAGAGCATGACAGAGGGAGTGACAAAAGGACAGAATAAGGCTTTTATATATTACCGATACATTAACCCTTTTAGTGCCACACGGCAATATATCGTCGTTTGCTTCTCCTGCTGGAAGTGCCAACGACAATATATTGTTGTTTGTGTAGACCAGCGTTTCCCAAACTGTGTTCCGCAAGGTGTTAATAGGTGTTCCGCGAAAAAGATTGATGCTAGAAAAATTTTTCCTTCTAAAATTTATTTAAAAATATATATATGTAAGAAAAATACTAAACACATTTATATAGTTGTTCTTATTATTATGTGATAGTCTGCCTTTAATAAACGGTGTGCCATACCCGAGAATGCCAGGAAGTCGCATGAGAGATAATCTGATGAATGAGCGCATGACGTTCGATCTGCGGATTGATGCATAGGCAGCATTTACCAACTAAACCGTCACGTTTATGTATGTCGTGTATTCCAGTGGTGCCCAACCTACGGCCCGCAGGCCGGATGTGGCCCGCGAAGCCATGATGGAAAATCAATCTGAAAAATTTAACACACAAATTCATGCATTTTATGATATTTTTGATAATAATTTTTTTAACATTGGAATTTTTACCATATAAATACCATTTAGACTTGATTTTCACTAAAATGGCACCTTAGAATATGTAGGTAACATCCAATTTAAACTCTTAACTTGGCCTGCCGAATAATTGGCAACTTCCAATGTGGCCCACCGAAGGATTCGCAGCCACCGATGTGGCCCGCCACATAGAAAAGGTTGGGTGCCACCTGTCTATTCAATGATCGCTGGTCTATGCTACGTATCTTGTCTTATAATTTCAACATATATTTGTGATATTAATCAATGTTTATTGTATATTAAACATTTATACTACACAAACTCGTTACCCATGGATCTGTGGCTGATAGAAGGAAGTTTTAAACGAAAAGCAGAGTCTTGTGGTGCTCAAAATGTGTTTGAATCAAACAAGCAAAAAGTAGAAATATTTCAAAATGAAAATGAACAATCACAGCCTTCAGTTACTAAAAAATCAGGAGGTGAGCTGTCCAAGATGGAACAATTAACATCCAATTCCAACAAATTAGCATGAGGTAGTAAGAAATCAAAAAGAAAGAACGATGAAAGTTATTTGTCTTTTGGATTTTCTTCCATTGGGAATAAAGATGCTCCTGATGCTCAGTGCGTCTTGTGCAACAAAACATTATCTAACAGCTCTTTAGCCCGTACTAAGCTTCGAAGGCATTTGGAAACTAACTATGCTGCATATAAAGACAAAGATGTAAGTTTTTACAAGCGACATCTTGATTTGCTTGAAAATAGTAAACTCTCGATGTATAAAACTGCCAAGACAGACAACGAAAAAGCAACAGAGGCATCATACAAAGTAAGTTACCTCAAAACATGTATTTCCGTTGAAATCTCGAAGTCAATTTTTTTCATGAATACAATACTTTCCCATTACTACGTATGGAGAAAGTAAAAATTAAAGCATCACGTGATTGTGATGGTGGGTGCTTGAAAAATACTCATTACATCATAACCAAATTTCATATATAATACTTCAATATGATCACAAAGAACTGATTAGTTTTTGGGTTATACCGGTTAACCGGAAGTTGAGGTTTATCCAAAACCCGATTCGGTTATTCCAAGTTATCTCCGTTAAAACATAATTTTGGTATATACAGTTATATATAAAAGTTGTAGGCAATAAAACTTTCTGTAACTTTTATTTGAAACAATTTTCCATAGCAGTTATTGTTTAGGAATTATTTATGAATAATCTGGTTTTTCAGTTTCCGTTCAATTATTCTCCTTATACATATCCTTATTCGGAATCTTTGTAAGAATCAAAGTTGTAGAAAATAATATTTCAATCTTTGTTTGTTTGGAATAAATTTTCGTAGGACCTTTCTTTTAGCAGATAATCAATTTATTCGTAAATTTCCAGCAGCACGCCTAGACCGATGAAATGCAAGACAACACTGAAAATCCTGAGAATGACAATGCTGTCGGTCATCAAGGAACGTTTCAAAATCGATATATTTTTAAGAAATATTGAATTCTTAAGCAAAATTCGAGCGATTTCAAAGCCAAGACAATATTCGACAATAAGAATAAGAATCCTCATTGATTTTCCTTTAATAGTTGTTATCCGAATATCGTAGGTCAACTATTTCTAATTTAATTTTGCAAAAGAAATCAAGTCTGCAACTTGGAAGGGGGGAGAGTTACAACACACACACTATTCAAAAAAATTAAAGCATCACTTTCCTCCGTCAAAAAATGCCAATTTTCAAAGTGACGTATCTTTGCAAAAAAATAAACATAGAACAAAGTTTAAAGAAAGGTTTTGAAGGACAAAGCCTCAACTTTGAAACGCATTTCGTAAATTTTGTATTTGTCCTATCCCTACGAAGTTGTACCACCGATATAGTATTTGATGTCATAAAACGTCAATGTTTGATGCGATCTACGAAGTTGGGAAAATTTTGTTCGGAAAATATATCAGTATCATCTTAAATTTTGAGTATTTCCCTTTAAAATGAATAACATTTATTCATTCTACGGGTTTTTTCACCAATCATAGTTCCAGCACTTTGAAAAGTATTTTTGCTAAATATGAGGAATGAAAATTCAGCTATAATTTTTTTATTTTTTCATGAATTATCTTCATGAAAAACAAATGTATTACAGGAATTACAACAATTTTGAGATATTTTTTGTGAAATTTCGAACTTTAAAATATAAATAAAAATTTTGCACGATATATCCAAAACTACGAGACACAGGAAAATGTAGAATGACAAAAATGTTCGTATAATCTTTATATAAATACCAAAACAAATTATTCAAATATTTTGCGAAGAATTTTTAAATTATTTATTTCGGAAAGAATCATTAAAAGGACGAAAAAATTTATTTGTAAAATAATCACGGAAAAAATTGTGCTCATAAAACTTCATGGGAATTTTGTTAACCTATTGGTTTAATTATAAAAATAACATATTAATATTGTACACTTATAAAAAGTTAAATCAGTTCTCATGACAGTTGAGAATACGTACCAAGAAACATATTAAATAATAAATGTGATACGCAATATATTTTTTTTAGGATGAATATGTATTAAACTCTATTGAAAATATTTACAAATAAGTAAATCTTCTACGCAATGTGTGAAACAAAAACAATTGGTGCAATGTGCACATCGCATAAAACTTATAATGTTGCATGCATCAACATGACAGAAGCTATCTGCAGAATCAAAGCAGTAATCAATCGGAGTACTAATTTTTCCGGGTTTTTCATCCATATATCCAGCTTTATAGAATGGATATTTGATTAGATTCCTGAATAGAGGAGCAGAAAATTGAAAATGAGCCAAAGATTGTAACTTGATAAAGTTTTCACGCTTCCAAATTTCATAATCAGGTGCAAGATGCAAACAAGTGTTGGTGATGTACTTAACAAAGTTCTTATAAGGTCTAAAGAAGTACACGTCAAGCGGTTGAATTAGACCCGTACACTTTCCGGGGACCTGCTCTAAAAAGAACTCACAACCTTCAGGTATCAGAGATTTCAGTGACTGATCTTGTCTTTATATCCGCTCCACTGGTCTATGATGAGAAGAACTTTTTCGGTCTCATTCATTGAAGGAAAATAAATGTCACTGAAGAAATTCTTCAGATCTTCCTTCCTCATGTTGGCGCTTGTATGAGCATAAGTGCGTATGTTATAAGGATCTTCAACTTTCTTGTTCGGAAACTTTCCCATTGGTTCTGCAATCAA
Organism: Uropetala carovei; assembly: GCA_036926305.1. Classification (NCBI taxonomy): domain Eukaryota; kingdom Metazoa; phylum Arthropoda; class Insecta; order Odonata; family Petaluridae; genus Uropetala; species Uropetala carovei. The sequence continues at coordinate 313,665 of JAXCHB010000224.1, forward strand.
CATGGACATAGGCGATTTCAGTTCACCTGCCATAGTTATAATTGGCATAATCATGTAGGAATGTGTTGTCGCAGAGATGGATCCCACTGAAGCAAAAACTTGTTTTTGGCCTTTTTCCCGTAAAGTTCTCGACGAGTGAATTTCTTTTTCGAAGCGACTTTGGTCAGCGTTCTGCACTTGTGACGGTTCGAAATTTTTTGTGAGAACAAGTTCTTTAATTTTTTCTACGAACTGTTGTGACAGAAGCTGAAGATCCTTTTCTTCTGCTGAATAATTACATCCGATATGATGAGTTATGGTTCGAGACACGATATTATTTCGAGATTTAAAATTAAACAACCAGGTGTCAGAGGCTTTGAAGTTGATGTCAGGATTGACGTCGTTTTTGTGTTTCAAAGCTATCTGTCGCAAAGTTCTGTCATGTAAAATAGCGTTCTTTTCTACAAGTTCTTTGAAAGAGGCCAAAGTTCGCTTATTAATTTCCCAGCAAGCAGCTTCTCTGGTTGCGTACATTCCCTTGTTTCGTCTTTCTTCATATCTCGATAGCATTTTAAGAGACGTAACCCATTTATACTTACCCTGAATTGATGCGAGACTTCTTCTATTTCCTTTAGATTTAGAATCATTAAACGAGCATAACATGAATGCCTTTTCCAACATCTCATCAGTAATTCCCTTACTGTTATTATAAAGTTTGTGTTTTTTGGGAGGAGATGGAGCATATTCAGACTGCGAACTCGCACTCGGAACATCTGATGCTTGTGATGCCTGTATTGCCTCTACTTCCTGATTGTGAGTTGTCCGCTCATCTTCAGCATCTGATTCATCAAAATATTGCGGGTCGACATCTTCATAAACGTAGAAGTCGTTCAGTCCGAGTGTTTTCACTTCTTCCACAATGACTTCTTCATTGAGAAGCCACTCTGCAATTTGTGTTGCCCGTTCTTCATCTTCGAATGTCACCTGTCCATTGAAGTCGCCAAATTTCTCACGGAGTAGATGGACTACAGCTGCAGGATTTGCTATTCTCATCTTCTGAAATAAATGAAGAATACTTAATTCAATATATTTAACACCTTTATTATGAATATCTTTATTGGTAAGTATCATACTGTTAAACTGAATTGTTACAATAATATTAAATCAAAATATTCTCGTTTACTAGACATAAATTAAAATTTTTTATTTATTTTAGTTGATTGTCCTTTTTTGGAAGTCATGGAAACACCTAATCTCAATAATTATTATAACAATATATAGCAATAATTTTGATTTTTTAAACATATATTTAAAATTTCTTCAATATAATCTGTTTATTTTATAACATTTCATAATATTTATAGATAAAATATAATGAAAAGAAACGTATATCAATTTATAGCTATAGTCGTGACTAAAAATGTGTAATGTTTTAAATGGGGCTGCCAAAAATTATTGTCCGGCCTGCCAATTTTCTAGGACCGACTCTGATATTGAATAACTCAGACAAAATGCACTTACCTCAAGTGAAGTTTCACATGCACCGATCTTGCACTTGGGTCTTCCAGTGGTTTTGTTGTAGTCAAAATAAGTTATTATGAAAGGAAGGGCCTGCCTATTCTTCGTCTTCCACTTTCCACTTGATCATCTATGCCACTTCCTTACGTGCTTCTGCAACGCGTCCGAGGTAGCTGAATCATGACCAATAGTGAGAAAGGACTAAAGGAAAACATATCTGATTGAGATATTCATTTAAGCTATTCAATAATTGTTTTCTTACATGCTTATTCACAAACATTAATATCTGTTAGAGGCAATTACGCACTTCATACTTTGTGTTTATCCATCACTATCGCGGTATGCTGGTCTTTATTAGTTAATTAATTAAAGATGAACGGCACTGTCCAAACGTTACTTGAAATTATCTAATGCTTGCCTTAATTAATTACTCATACTATAAATTAAAACTTAACTGACGTTGCATATTAAGAGTTTGCCGCTAGAATGAATTAATTGAAAACAAGTCTCAAATTAAAAAATAAGACGTGGGTAACACCTGACTTTCTCCATATTTGGAGTATGTGTATGCTGTTGGCATTGCATTGTGATATAACCGAGAACAATCAAAAATTCCAGAAAAGTTATTTATTGAGGGATTTATTTGTACCATATTTAATTTCCATTTAAAAGACCCATATTAATGCACATCAAATGCTTTTTTCCAAGTTGCAGACTTGATTTCTTTTGCAAAATTAAATTAGAAATAGTTGACCTACGATATTCGGATAACAACTATTAAAGGAAAATCAATGAGGATTCTTATTCTTATTGTCGAATATTGTCTTCGCTTTGAAATCACTCGAATTTTGCTTAAGAATTCAATATTTCTTAAAAATATATCGATTTTGAAACGTTCCTTGACGACCGACAGCATTGTCATTCTCAGGATTTTCAGTGTTGTCTTGCATTTCATCGGTCTAGGCGTGCTGCTGGAAATTTACGAATAAATTGATTATCTGCTAAAAGAAAGGTCCTACGAAAATTTATTCCAAACAAACAAAGATTGAAATATTATTTTCTACAACTTTGATTCTTACAAAGATTCCGAATAAGGATATGTATAAGGAGAATAATTGAACGGAAACTGAAAAACCAGATTATTCATAAATAATTCCTAAACAATAACTGCTATGGAAAATTGTTTCAAATAAAAGTTACAGAAAGTTTTATTGCCTACAACTTTTATATATAACTGTATATACCAAAATTATGTTTTAACGGAGATAACTTGGAATAACCGAATCGGGTTTTGGATAAACCTCAACTTCCGGTTAACCGGTATAACCCAAAAACTAATCAGTTCTTTGTGATCATATTGAAGTATTATATATGAAATTTGGTTATGATGTAATGAGTATTTTTCAAGCACCCACCATCACAATCACGTGATGCTTTAATTTTTACTTTCTCCATACGTAGTAATGGGAAAGTATTGTATTCATGAAAAAAATTGACTTCGAGATTTCAACGGAAATACATGTTTTGAGGTCCCTAGAACATGTTTAGACTATTTTCGGAATGATGTGTGTGTGTGTGTATGTTATTGTGGGCGCTCTAACTCAAAAAGTACATGCCATATCGTTACCAAACTTCATATATAACACTTTAACATTAGCACAAAGAACTGATTAGTTTTTGGACAATAACGGATAACCGGAAGTCGAGTTTTATTCGAAACCCGATTCGGTTTTTGCGATATTTCTTTGTTAAAATATCATTATTGTATTTACAATTCTATACAAGAGTTAAAGAGAATGTAATTTCCTACAGTTTTCTATAGGAGTTATTGTTTAGGAGTTATTTATAAATAACCGGTTTTTCGGTTTCCGTTAAATATCTCCTCTAAAACATCGTTATTGGTAATCTTCGGAAGGACCAAAGGACAATTAAAGGCCGCAGATCATCACCAATTCAGTTATTGCCGTTCGCTGCTTTTGCTACGTGCTTCTCTCGCTTTACTCCTTTGATTTGCTTTTTTGATATCGACCTCTGCTCTCCTGGATCACTTACTCTCCTGTCAACGACCTCTGCGCTCTTTTTGGATTACGATTTAGCAGTTTGATCGTTCAGTATTGCGATTTTTCGTTTTTTTACCATTATCGTAATATTTTACGATTCTTGATTACCTCCCTGATTTCGACTTTTGCCTTCATGGACCATTTTGCTTTATCGATGGAGATCGATCCAGTTGCCTGACTCTCCAGAAGTAGCTTTGCACCGGACGATGAAGACGTCGTCAATGCTTCGTTTTTATCAGATAATCACGATAAACAAGATATAACGGGGACTGTTTGTTTTTTTATAGGTAAGCAATTTACATTAATATGGCATCTTGTGGCTGTCTTCACCAGCATTTCAAGAAATGCTCCAGAATGCATGGTATGCATCGAAAATAGCGGACACCAGAAGTGTTTTCATGAACATTCGGGAGGTTTGTTTTCCCCAAGACCTACGTAAACGGGGGGGAAAATGTTTCGCAATACATTTCCTAAGATGCGCATGGTGCAAGGAATATTTGTGCTTTCCTTCTTTTTACGATAAACACCATCCAAGCCTTTGCCTTAAAAATATTCAGTTGAATGGTGAATAGTGAGTGGACCACCTCTTTTTACCGCTGGCAAATAAAAAATGAAAGATTAAAATTGAAAAATTATTTTATTACTATAAAAAAAAAATTTAATCACAAATAACAAAGTTGAGAAATGTATCCAGCTTGGTATTTGAAAAAATAGATGGAAATAAAAACGAAAAAAAAAGATCGCAGACATCGGAAATCGAACCACCGACCTAAGGTTGGCAATGCTAACGCCTTAGCGACCACAGCCACGGCGCTCGATGTAACGACTGAATTAAATACAGGTATACATTGGGCTTGTAAATCTATTTTGCCCATTTTTTCTCAAGAAAGCCGGGACACGTGTCCACTTATTTTGTCTCTAGTTTCACCTCAAGAAGTTTCAACCGGATTCTTGACATCGACTTGACAACGTCCCCTTGTAAGTTCTTCAATTGTGGTGCGAATTCCGCTGAAGTTATTACTTTGTATAGCCTTTGATAAAAACAAATTAATAGTTTGAATTGTTGGCATGATCATTGAAATGGTGGATTCTCTCTTACTTAATTCCTTAGTAATTTCTTCAAATGGTTTTAAAAGTTGAACTATTTTCTCAACAAGATTCCACTGGTATGAATTTAATGTAGGGATGTTGTTATCCACAGCATATGTCACAAGAACTTTTCGTTGCTCTAGATTTCTTTCCAGCATATAATACGTTGAATTCCAACACGTAGACACATCTTGAATTAATGTATGTTTTTTTAAATCTAGTTTATCCTGTATTTCCGTCAACTTATTAACTGCTGAAGCAGAATGGTTGAAGTGTTTTACAATATTTCTATTAGTTGTAATGATATTCTTCACTGTCTGTTGGGCAAATATGGATTCATTTAGTGAAAGTTGTAGTGTGGGTATAAGGCACGATTGTGACTCTAAACTACAATTATTAACTCCAGCTACCATATTTGCTCCAGAATCTCACAATACCAGGAAGATATTATTGTTTGTCAGCTTATAATCTTCAAGAAAATTGTTTAACTGTTCACTGATTCGAACAGCTGTGTGAGAGCCACTAAAAGGAGCAATTCTTAGGACAGCCCTATGTTGTTCAAAATCATTTGAAAGCCTGTCACACTCAAAAAAGGGGAAATGTTTGTACTAGCTGTCCAAATATCTGTGGTTAAAGAAATGTACTTGACTTTATCAAGAGATATTTGAATTTTTGTTTTGACTTTTTGAAATATATCTGGTATAATATTTTCAGTAAAATACTTTCTGCTTGGGATGTAGTAATTGGGACAGATCTTTTCAATAATTTTTGAAATCCAATGTCTGATACCAAAGAATATGGTTGCAGATCAACAGCTATCATTTCTCCAATTGTGTAGTGAATTTCTTTGGCCCTATGATCATTAATATCCCATAACTTTTTCTTTGCTAATACAGCTTCCAAGGTAGGTTGTACTTTAGTAGGAGGCTCATAGGTGCTGTTGCTTGTTCTTGAACACCCAGCTTCTGCACAAATCCTTTTCAATTTATTTGATTCTATTTCCTCTGCTATTTCTTGAGGATGGAACTTCCTAAGATGATTCATCATATTAGATGTTGTAAAGGTTTTAGTTGTTTTTCCTCTCCTAGATATGCTAGCATCACACAAACTGCATATGCAGAAGGTTGTATCTTTTGAGTCTACCTTAAAAAACTTCCACACAATACTTGGCACCATTAGGGTGATTGACGATTATTTATAAAATTAATTAATTTTTTTCTTATAAAAGATTGAAAAAAATTGATTAAATTTAGATTAGAACTTTAGAAATATTATATTTCAGATGATATTTATTTTATTGATTAATTATTTATTGATAATTAGATATTAATGATATTCTTTTTCTAATTTAGAAATAGTATAACTGTCATTAACCCCTTCCGCCTGGATTGCAATAGCGTTATTGCAATGCGATATACGTTTTTTTCGCTATTTAAAAATTAGTATTTAGGTATTAAAAAATGCAAAATTACACAGTACAGGTAGGCCTCGATTTACGACGCTTTATTATACGCCGTTTCACATTAACGCCCTTTTAAAATTATAAAGAAAAAAAAATTTTTTTTAAATACATGGTGATTCAAAAGTAGCTTGACAACTTTGAATGAATGTATATTTTTATTAATAGGCATAACTTACTATTTTAAAACATGAGATTGCAGCAAAACAGAATCACTTATGGTGGTGGTATATAGAATTACGACTGGCAGGCTTGATGCGTTCTGCTTTTGAAAATGCAAGCGTAAATGCAGCAGAGGAAATAGATACCTCTGCGACGGTAGTGTCAGCGTCATTTACTTACTTCTCGTCCACTAGTGTGCACGTGTTGTGAGCTGTGCCTTAAATTTTAATACTTTCTTGTGTTCATTAGTGCCTTATTACTTTAAATAAATTGCACACCCATGTCTTCTAAGCGGAGTGGTGAATCTGTGCCTGCACATGTTAAAAAAAAGCCGCAAATCTCTAAAGATTGAAGTGAAATTGGACGTTATTCGTCGTATGGAATCTGGTGAGCGGCGTTCAGAGGTGTGCAAGGCCTTAAACTTAGCATCTTCTACTGTTACGACCATTATGAATAATGCTGAGAAAATCAAGCAGTCACATACAGCAATTGTTAATGTAAGTGTTTCTAGGACAACTTATTCAAGGAGTGAGATAATGGAGAAGATGGAGAAGTTATTAATGCTGTGGATAGACGATTTAAACCAAAATAACATTCCTGCAACACAGGCAGTGGTTATGGATAAGGCTAGAAGCTTGTCCAAAGAAATTAATGAGGAATTGGGAGGGACTGAATCATTTTCGGCTAGCAGGGGCTGGTTTTTCCGGTTCCAAAACCGGACCAGAATTCACAATGTGAAAATTACTGGTTAAGCGGCTAGCACCGATATTGCAGGTGCTGAGGAATATCCGCTCATATTCCAAAAGTTAATGGACGGAGGCAGCTACGCCCCTGACTTGGTCTTTTATGTTGATGAAACGGGGCTATACTGGAAGAAGATGCCTGGTAGGACGTACATAGCCTGTGAAGAGAGCTCTGCCCCTGGTTTTAAGGCTGCAAAAGACCGACTTACATTACTTCTGGGTGGTAATGCATCAGGCAGGTTTAAGTTAAAGCCGATGTTAGTGTACCATTCCGAGAATCCATGTGTTATGAAGGGCATTGTGAAGACTAGACTTCCTGTTTTCTGGCGCTCTAATAAGAAGGCGTGGGTGACCCAAACCCTTTTTAGTGAATGGTACACTTCGTACTTTTGTACAGAGGTGGCCCAATTTTGTGCAGCAAACAACTTGCCCAACAAAGTTGTTTTAGTCCTCGACAATGCTCCAGGTCATCCAGCCAACCTTGAAGATATTCCTAACGACGTTCTGAATGTGAAGGTCATTTATTTGCCACCCAACACCACCTCACTGTTGCAGCCAATGGATCAGGGCGTTATTGCGACCTTCAAGGCGTACTATTTACGTACGACCTTCAAAGGGATTGTTGAGGCAGTGCAGGCATCTGACTCAGTGACTGTGAGGGACTACTGGAGGTGCTACAGCATCCTTAAGGCCATTAGTAACATTACTACAGCGTGGAAAGAAGTGTCACAATCATGCATGAATGGCGTTTGGAGGAAATTGTGGCCTGATGCGATGTCTTACTTTCTTGAGTTTGAGCCAATTTCAGCAGTGGTTGAAGATGTCACTCGGATGGCTGAGGATGTTGGCCTTCACAAGGTTGACATTGATGATGTCAGTGAGTTGCTACAAAGCCATGGTGAGCCTCTTTCAAAAGAGGACTTAGAGGCACTGGCTGAACAACAGGCTAAACAGAACTCTAAGGAGGAAGGGGAGAGCAGGAGATTGTACCAATTAGAAGCCTCACCACAAAGACACTTCAATCAGCTTTGGCACAAATACAAACAGGCTGTGAAACTCTATGTGATAATGACCCAGACTGGGAATGCAGCTCTTCCATCCAAAGAGCTGTTACTAAAGTATTGAAGCCCTACTATAATATGTTAGAAGAGAGAAAGAGAAATACTCAGCAGACGTCATTACTGCAGTTCTTTTCTAAGGACAAAGGACCTGCAGAACCACTCGACCCAGACGACCCTCCACCAGGCCCATCCCATTATTCCACCACCACTGTCAAAGAACATAACAAAGGGGGCAGACAGTGGCGTTACTACATACTCCGAAGATGGCTCTACAGGACCGATGTAGTAAGTTAAATTTTTATTTTATTACTTAGATTTTATCTAAAAATATTATTTATATCTCATAATTACAAAATAAAAACAAATATTTAAATAAAAAGCATTTATATTAATTCTTATGGTTCAATTTTCTTAGTGAAGGAACCTATCTCATTTAAATACATTATAATTATTCCTCGATTTACGCCGCTTCAGCTAACGACCCTGAGGTGGTGGAACGTAACCCCGGCGTAAATCGGGGTCTACCTGTATTCATAAAGAAATTGTTAATAATCGTCGTAATAATGAACTAAAGTGGGTAAAGGAGTAGGCATTGTCACAAAATATGTCTACTATTCTTTCCTAACCTTGAGATAAATGAACTGGTTCACATTCTTTATCAGATAGATCATATTCTTCTCTAACATAGCTCTCTAAAGCCTAGTTGAAATGGGTCCCATTCCAATGCAAAGTGAATGATGGCAAAGTTAGGCAAAGTGAAGGATGACCCTTCATGCGCACTTGCATTTCGAGTTTCAACTGTTTTGTTAAACTGTTTAGTAAATTTCACCTATATCATGAAGAAACTAGAAAAAAAAAATTGAGTCACAATAAGCACATATTATGAGTGCATTAATCATATAACCCAGTGGTCTTCAACCTTTTCTGAGTCACCGCCCACTTTTACCATATGTTGTCCTTTGAAATAAGTTCACTGCCCACCCAGTGGTGTAGTGAGGGCTTCTGGCGCCCAGGGCAAAGAATAATTTTGCGCCCCCAGTAGCAAAGCGATTTACGAAAGTAAGGTAACCCTAATAATAGTGGGATTGTCATTAGATGAGATTACCGAATATGGTCTCAGTGGTAATAACAGTGTTTAAAAATTGATGATTTTATATATTTGATAAAATTAAACAAATGCTTCGCTGCTTCTGCAGGAGACTCCGACCACCCTCATGGGCCTTTTGATTTTACTGCAGCATGGATACATTATCGCTAATATAGCATGATATTATACTATAGTTAATGACAAACGAACTGTAATAGTTGTACATAAAATAGTGGTACAGAATGTGTGCTTTTTTATAGAATTTTATTTTTCAGTGTAAAAATTAGAATAGCATTTGGTGAGTTCTTTAACGCCCACCAAAAATCCAAAAACGTCCACTGGTGGGCGTTATCGCCCACCTTGAAGACCACTGATATAACCTAATGAACCATATGTGAAAGTCAATAATCGGCTGATTAATCGGAAATCGGCCTATAAGCTAAGGCCGATTAATCGGAAATCGGTAATCGACCAATTTGCTTATCGGTGCATCCCTAGTGTTAATATCAAAACACGTAATTTTTAAAACTTGGTCTGAAATCTTCATGTATGACCAACATTTTGGAAAAAAAGGTGCGCGGGGTACACATTAGCGATATTTTATTGAATTTTGCCACCGTAGAGATTGATCGCGATCACTAGGTATAGTTCATTTCGATAGTATTATTAGCAGTTGAAATCAATCGAATTATAGAAACTTTATTTAATTGGTCACTCTCTCCAAAAATAAGTTTCTTACTGGTTGAAATTAAAACATCTGTCACATGGAATGCTCAAGAAGAATAGCACGGACTCGAAACAATATTTATATATATTTTTATTATTGTTTATTTCTGATTTGTTAAAAATTGGATTGTACATGAATTCGATTTTGTCTGAAAACAGTTTCATGAGAAGTATTTTCAAGTGAAAATGTGGGGGTCGACTTATACGGCGAACATATGCCTAATCATGTAATTTCATCCAAAAAAGTAAGGGCCGACTTATACGCCGGGTCAACTTATACACCGGAATATACGGTAATTTAAAATATTTTATTTGCATAAATTTATTATTGAAAGTTAGAAAAATTGAGACACCTTGCATCATCGCCATTGGAAAGCAAGAAACAGTCTACTTCAATAATTAAATCTATAATTCAATCGAGGAAATCTTAATAAGGGCTTACGGAAAAGAATTTTCCTAGTCGATGAATTGTGTTTCGGTGAATTGTGGTCGGTGAATTTTCCTAGACCCTTGATATATACATCGAACATTTTTTATTTTATTTGTTATAAATGAACCAAAGGAATAACGCTTTGTAACTTCCATTGTTTTTATTTCTCTTATGACCTGGGTTTCGACATTACAATGCTTTGGTCAGGTGCAGATATGGTGAGAATAGAAAGTATATACAGAGAAAAATGGGTAGTGAGGGGGTAGAGAATTTAATTACCTTGCTAAATATAAATTTATTTTTTTAGATTATCCCTAATGGACACCAAAAAATTATCTGGAGCACAAAATCGATAAAGATGACGGGAAAAATTATTAGAATATCAAAAGCATCCAAATCTCTAGAAATATGTGAAAACTACCCATGTTGAATCCTCTTCCATTGCGCTCACTGAAAACGAAGAAAATACAGAGGATGAGATGCAAATAATTCAAGCACAATCCTTTGAGCATGGGGATAAAAACGTTAAAGACACTATTGAGGTTAAATTTAATAAGAAAATAAATTGTGAAAGTGATAAAAATGTAAATGAAAATGTTGTAAATAATAAAAATGAAATGTGCAATTTAGTTGTCAACTTCAAGAAAGGAGGCAATCATGAAATAGACATTGCTGTGAGACATGATTTTAATTTTCCGAAGGACTGGTAATCGCAGCTTCTCCGTTTCGATTTGCTATAGGATAATTAGCAATGGTGAAAAATATTTAAGAAGATGGTTACTTTATTCAGAGAGCATAAGCGGTGTGTTTTGTTTCTGCTGTAAACTTTTCAATCGTAGAAGTAGTTTAGCAAATAAGGGAATAACCAACTGGAAACATCTGAACGAATACTTAAAATCACACGAAAACTCCCCCATCACTTGAAATGCCAAAAAATGTGGCTTGAAACAGAGTTGCGGCTTAACACAAATAAAACTTTAGACAAAGATATGCAAATAGCTATAAAAAAGGAAAGAAGTCATTGGAAAGGGATGCTAGAAAGGTTAATAAGTATAAACTTATATTTGGCCCAAAACAACTTAGCTTTTCGTGGGTTTTCAGATCGATTATTTACGCCACATAATGGTAATTTTCTAGTCCTCGTGGAACTGCTAGGCAAATTTGATTTAGTTATGAGCAAACATCTACGTCGAATAACATCCGACGAAACCGATGTTCATTACTGAGGTAAAACAGTTCAAAATGAATTGATTGATATGCTTGGAGATTTTACTCTTAAAAATATACTAGAAAGAGGTAGGAAAGGAAAATATTTTAGCATAATTACAGATTGTACTCCCGATGTTAGTCATATTGAACAACTTTCTTTAACAATAAGATTTTTTGACGTTGATGATATTAAAATCAAAGAACAATTTCTTGCTTACCAACCAATCACTGATACATCTGGAAAGGGAATTTATTAAACTATAGTGCAAATGCTGGAAGATTTTCAATTGGATTTAAATAATTGCAGAGGTCAGGGGTACGATAACGGTGCCAATATGAAAGGCAAAAAAAAGGAGTACAAGCGAGAATTTTAAGTAGCTACCCATGAGGATTTTTCATGCCTTGCGGATGCCACTCCCTAAATTTAGTGGTTGGGGACAGCGTCTCTTGTTCAGTATTCTCTAAAACGTTTTTTGATGTTATTCAAAGAATCTATGTGTTGTTTTCAGCTTCAGTTGGTAGATGGTAATTACTGAAAAATATATTAAATGGTTAACTCCTAAACCATTACGTGATACCAGGTGGGAATGTAAAATTGACTGCATTAAGGCTATAAAAAATGAAGTTTTAGAAGTGAGAGATGCCTTAATTGAGCTAGCAGAAATGCCTTCTACTGAATCAATAGTTGTTTCTGAAGCAATCTCTTGTGGAAAAAGTTGAAGATTTCAATTTATTAGTGACAATGTGTATTTGGAATGAAATTTTATTTAAAGTTATATGATAAGCAAATCGATGCAGAGCTCAGAATTGGAGCTAAGCACTACAGTTATGCTATTAGAAAACTGCACAGATTTTTTAAAGGAATATCAAGACTCTGGTTATATGAAAGCATTAAAATCGGCAAAAGAATTGGCAATGAAACTAGTTGTGGTCCCTGAATTTAAAATATCCAGACTCAGGAGAAACAATGATTTTGCTAACAGTGAATTCCGAGAGGAAATTTCTGAAAATGAAAACGAGGAAAAATATTTTCAAAATCACGTTTTTTATGTGATTGTAGATCACGCAGCCTTGTCACTATCAGAAAGATTCAAACAAATAAAAGAATATAGTGATACTTGGGGATTTTTGTACAGCATTAAAAAAAATGTAAACCATGACGATTTATTGAAAAGGTGCAACGAACTTGAAATTAAACTAAGTGATAAAAGTGAGTGTGATTTTAATGGTGAAGATTTGTGTCAGGAAATTGAGATGCTAGTAAGGCTTTTGCCTGATAAGGTACCTGATAATAATTTAAGTATTTTGAAATTTATAAATAACAACAAAATAAAAGATACATTGCCAAATTTATGGGTAGCATTGAGAATTATGCTAACAATTCCACTGACTGTAGCAAGCGGAGAAAGGAGTTTTAGCAAACTAAAACTAATCAAAACGTATTCGCGATCATCAATGTCACAGGCAAGATCAAATTCACTAGCAATACTATCAATTGAAAATGATGTGGTTGCAAAATTGATTTTACTGATGTTATTAATAAATTTTCTGATATAAAATCAAGGAAAGGAATGCATTAGAAGGAATTTTGTTTGGCACTAGATAAAAATATGGCTTTCGTGTTACAGTAATATAGCTCAATCGTTTTAAGGTGGTAGGCAGCGATGCACGAGAGGGGAAGGGAAAGGATTGGAAGGAGAAGCTTCAAGGGGGAGGGCTGACGTCAGAGCTGTGCAGTATACGAATTTTGGTTCGGACGAGTATAGGTTCTCGCATCTATTGCCCACGGTTAAACGCGGCACCCCCTATAGGCGGTCCCGGCTTGAGAATAGACTCGTCCTAAAGTAAAAGTGTCCAGTGCGCACTGCCATCATAAACCAATCGAGCTATATCTCGGTTAACGAAGTAGATGCGTTCCACGGAGGCACTTCGTTACCAGAGGTATAAATTACATAAGAAAGTTAGGGATGTGGTCTAAGTCTTCAGAAAAGGGGGTTTTAGTCTCAAAACATCTGCAAATATTAAAATAAATGGACAAAAGTATTGTTAAATGAGCAATGAACAATTTATTTTACAATTTTGAAAGCGAAAAGGACTTTTAAAACAAAACGACAGGTTTTTTGTAGCATCCATCTCCTCCGATTTTGCATTGGTGGTAGCCTAGATCAGTGTTTCTCAACCTTTTTGGTGCCGCAGACCCCTTACGGAGTTCCCATATTTTCGCGGACTCCCTCTTGTTATTAAAACAAATTTTCTTCGAATAGAAATTGAAGTATATACCAAAATGTAGATATTTCGGTATTAAATTGGTTTAAATATATGATAAAAGGGAAAACTTAAATCTTATCATACTGCTGTATTTCCACTAGAAGAATATGGAGGTAAAACTACCAATATAAAGAGAAACAGAATATGGTCCAGTCCTGGCTGTAACTTCGCTGTCTTTAAATGGGGAGAACTATTATAGCCATGTATTAACGACTAGGAACTTCAAAACTTTATTCGAAATAGTCGAAAATGAAAAAGAAAGAAAATCAAATCGAAGTAACTAACACTTCATTAGTAAAATTGTTGAATAAAAATTTTTATATTGTATTGCATTATAAATTGTTGTATATAATAAATTACATGATTGGTGTTTCTCTTCTTTAATAAGTTTAAAATATAAAGACATTGAAATTATATGCTAAAAAAATAATGCGATTTCTATTCTTGAACTCTTTTTATTAATGACTCCTATCTGGGCTCATTGGGGTTTAACAGAGCCAATCGCATACAGGCATCAAGAGAGCTTCGATTTCTTTTCTATGTTTTTATTGACGTCATAGCTGAAACTCCTGCTTCACATAAGTATGTCGAAGTGAACGGTAGCAAAATCTTGACAGCTTTTTCACTCAATATGCTATATTCGTTCCTAATGCTTATACAAAATGCTGTAAATAACTTTTCCCTAAATCTTGTTTTCAAAGTACTGTCAGTGGCCAGTTCGATGAGTCTGTCTTCTTCCAATGGTATAAGTTGAAACCCAGATTGATGTGCAAAAGGATATTGAATCCATAGGCTTCCCTTAAAAGTATCTTCAGATGTCGAGAAATAATCTTAATTTTTTTTACTAAGTGCATTCAGATGTGCTTTTATATAAGCATTCATCTTCTTCTCATCTAAAACAACGTGTTTATCGGTTATTATTTGATAGTATTGAGGAAACATATCATACATATATATATCCATTCTTTTATACCAAATTAATATCTTTTTCTGCAAAGCTTTTATTTTGTAATTCATGACAAATATATTATTTAACCGTCCTTGCAGGGAGAGGTTACGTTCATTGAAGATGCTGAATATGTCACTTAAATAGGCAAGTTTTGCCAACCAATTTCCATTATCATAAAGTATTCCTAAATCACAGTTCCTCTCTTTCAAAAGTATTTCCACCTCTGTTTTTAGCTCTACTATTTAATATGTACCTTCTATGGAGAAAGCCAGCAGACATTGTTATGCAGATGAAGTAAAGTATGTGTAGAATCCATCTCTTCGCACAGCACAATAGTGAATTAGTAGCACTTGCTTTCACAAAATTTATGATTTCAACTGCTTGTGAAAGTACTTGGCTGAGTTCGGGTGCTATTTTTTGGGAGTTAGTTGTTCACGGTGTAAAAACAGTGGGTTGCCGATGGGTGAGGCGGCGCCTCTCGAAGAGGGGCGGCAAAATTTGACAAAAATGAAAGCCTATCAAAATAAATTCATAAGGCCAGCAAGGCCAGGGGGTGGCACATTATATCTCGCCTCAGGCGGCAAAATGTCTGGGCATGGCCCTGGTTGCAATAATATCTGTGTGAGCAGTTCTCCTAATTCGAGCTACAACCCCAGGTTGATGTCCGGATACCATTGCTGCTGCTCCATCTGTACACACACCGTTGCAGCACCTCCACTGCAAACCTTTCTCCTCAATAAATGCATGTAAAGCGTTAAAGATACATTTGCTAGCGGTAAAAGTCTTTAGCTCTAAGCAGCAAAGCAGTTCTTCCTTGATTTCCTTTTTGGAATAATCAATAAACCTCACATACACCAATAAAATGGCTTAGTTTGATATATCACCAATGTGACTTTATCAATTAGTTGTTCTGTAACATCGTCCGACAACATCAGCATTCTTCGATTTATGGTATCACTAGCTGAAACGTCTGGCTTCGCTCGGGAAAGAGTTTTCTTTTAAGTAGCAAACGCTTTTTATTGCTCAGGGCAAATGTTCCTCATTCCTTAATTACGCAAGCGATGCTTGCATTAACATTTACTATTTTATGTATTGTATTGTAAAGTTTTTACCATTAATATAATTACGCATTAATGTCTTACTTAATATTCACATGGATAGATGCACCAAAGCATTTAAAGCAGCAATAAAATTATGTGGATTATGTCAATACTATTAGCCAAAATGTAAACAATAAACAACATCTTGGTTACCGAACAAATGTAAGTAGATGTATCAATTTATGCTGCGATAAATCTTTCAATGTTAATGGTAAAACAATGTTCTAACATTCCTTAAAAATCATTTGACTCACTTCAAAAGTATTCATAGACTATATTTAGGCATGAATCCATTTGTACCCTTAATCTTGGAGTTAGCTATTTTTCCTCTATGGTGCGCCATGGCGTGGATATCTCTAACTTTGAAGAGGACAACAATTAAGAAATTTAGCATTGATGCCGCCTGGAAAATGGACATCTAAACCGATAAATTTTGCGCTTAAAGGAAAATTTTGAGCAAATTAGCATGTAATATGACAAAACATGAGCAGAATTAAAATATTCAGTCTTTCATGCATAAAATAAGCCATTTCCCATGATGGTAAGTTAATATTTAGGTATATTTATATCCACATGAATGAAGGGCTGCATGGCATTTTGGGGTTTCTCCACACCAATTCCCATGCATTCTTATGGACATACACACTTCCCTCGCCAACTGCGGGGGTTATGTTCCTGAAAAGTACCGTGGTTGGTAAATACTTAAGTATATTAGAAATTGGGAGTTAGGTTCCACGGTTCGTGTTACCATACCATATATTATTGATCACTTACATTACTCGCTTATTTCTCACTTAAATACATTATATAAATATTACGAATACAATAACATGCTGTTCTTTCCTTGCGAGCTCTCTGGTTTGGCATAGTCGAAACTCCCGTAGATGGAAAATCTGTGACAAAAAACAATCACTGCCATCTATGTGCTACTAAATGCGAGAAATAGCTTTCCGCTGCATTCTGCTGTTCGGAACTACATATTCTACCCCAGAATGAATTCTTTTTTTAAGAATTTCTTCCAACGTATCACACTATGCATAAGCCAAACTACTGAGTAAAACAATTACCGACTGAAGGAGTACAAACGCCCCATAGGTAACGGAGCAACTAAGTGTGTACTACGACGTACATCACATCATCTTATACAATTTACTATGGTCTTCTTATCTTACCCGGCGTTTTTTTTGCATTTAAACAAATATTATTACGTACAAATTCAGAAAAATATTAAACGATTAATTTATTTAGTATGCTGATATGAATAATACACAACTAAACACGTCATGTGGACTTGCGGTGCATGAAAAGCATGCGTATGCTGATGTGAATAATACACAACTGATCACCTCGTGTGGAATGTAGAGACTTGTGGCGGGCAAAAAGCATAATCGTACATTATGGCAACAAAGTAATAGCAAGCAAGTTAGAACAACAACATAGCCTTTATGAGTGAGTGCAGAGGACAACAAAGTAATACGATGCGCGGGATTATCGTGTTGAATGCAGTGACTTGTGGCGTGCGAAAAGGATATGTAATCGTGTCAGTACGGCAACAACGTAATAGCGAGCAAGTTAAAATGACAACAAAGTCTTTGTGAGTGAGTTAAGATGACAACAAAGTCATAAGATGCGCGGTATTTAAAAGTTTTCTTGGTCCGAACCGTGGATACGCAAGGGAAATGTCCATGGTTGGGAAGGGTGGGACTCAATATGTAGACCGCATATAGTCGAGGGCCACGGTTAATAAACCTGCGGTTGGAGAGGGAAGGGTGTAGTATTTTGTTGACCCCATGGGATATAAGAGACTCCACGGTCTGCAAACCTAAACCAAGTTCTTTCTCCGGCCCATGAGATGGCCCATGAAACTTTTTAATTCGATAGCTTCAACGGTGTAAAAATGTATGAAGAACACACACACACGCACGCACGCACACACACACACACACAAATATTTATAATATGGTGTATCTCAAAAAAAATTTTAAGTGGAGGTTTGGGAGGCATCGATTTGGTTTTTCGACGATAACTCTCGAGTAAATTAACTTAGGAAGTTCAAATTTGATATTTGTCACTTTCAATACAAGTATAAGATCAATCTCCTATATATTTATGAAAGTCTGTCTGTTTGTGCATCTATACATTTCCACACCGTTAAAGCTAGAATAATCAACTGTCAACAAATACTTTCTTCACAAATAGGAAGGTCATAGGCTACTTTTTAATGCCAAAAGTCTTATATTAATTGTACAAAAAGCAAAATAACTTTGTATGCTAATGCACTGCCATCTAGAGGTGAGTCAGAAAGAACGGGACAGTTCTTTTCGAACTGTTCTGATGCCTAAACTGTTCTATAAAATAACTGTTCTCATAAACTTCCTGTTCTAAAAGAACAGGTTACTCTACATGAGAAACGACTACTTCCTTATCCGTAATTGGACTGATTAAACTGACTGAATGTCTACACGTAAATGTCGAAGAAGATAAAGGATTTCTGGAAATGTCCAAACTGCAGGAGTGCAAAGATTGATACCGGTGAGGAGAAAATGACAAACATTGATAATTTAAATGAAATTCGTCAAAGTCTAGCATTTCTAAGTGATAAATACGATTCCCTTGTTAATCTGTATCCCAATTTTAGTGATACAGTGATAGAATTGCAAAATAGTGTAAAACAGCTGACGAACGACCTGCGTGAAAAAGACGAAAAAATAGAACTTCTTGAACAAAAAGTTTTGTATCTTGAGCAAAAAGAGCTAGAGAAGGACATTGAAATAGTAGGGATAAACGTTAAAGATAAAAATAATGACCAAATTAAGAAAGAAACTGTTAGACTGGGTTTAGTGCTTAAAGGCTGGTGTAACCGGTATCACTAGGTGATGCATCAGCATCGGCAGGGAGTGACGCGGTGGGGAGGACTAGTGATGCCACTGTGAAATGATGCATCACCAAGCGTCCACACGTAAAACGGCAGTGACGTGATTTTATTCAGTCTGTGTCCAATGGCATCCAGAGAGGTTGTGTTATTAACGGCCGCAAATGTTGTGATCGAAATAGTGAAGCGTCGAAATAAATGTAAAAATAAGTGAAAATGTTGGGCCCCGTGACTGGATAAGCAGGAGACAAGCATTGGGTGCATCCGACAACCTTTTACAAGAACTTCTTGTCGAGACTGTGCAAGTTACCAGAACCATTTGAGGTTAACTGGTTTTCTAATTTGCTGAGTAAAGTTGAGGGGCTCATCCAGAAGAAGGAGACTACAATGAGAGCCCCTCTGCCAGCCAAGTTAAAGCTTCAAATTACGCTACGCTACTTGGCTACAGGAGATAACTTCGCTTCACTTCAGTACCTTTACCGTGTGCCTAAATCAACAATATCCCGTTTCATCCCAGAAGTTGCTGAAGCAATATACAAAGCACTTAAGCAATACATATAGGTCAGTGTTTTAATATTGTTATTTTTTGTACTTTTTTGCTTTTACTCAAGTAACCCTCTGTAAAAATGGTAAACTTAAACATAATATACTTAAAGTAGTTACACA
This sequence comes from Uropetala carovei, assembly GCA_036926305.1. Taxonomy (NCBI): domain Eukaryota; kingdom Metazoa; phylum Arthropoda; class Insecta; order Odonata; family Petaluridae; genus Uropetala; species Uropetala carovei. The sequence goes on from JAXCHB010000224.1 coordinate 333,043, forward strand.
CTTAATTAAAAGTCTACCTCTCAGTTGCATTATTTATTGTTTTGGAAATCCGAATTTTAAAAATAAATAATGAAAACTGTTAAAAAGTCTGTTTACAACTGCCAATAAATGACTCAAAGGTGTTTAATTATAGATTGTCGGTAGTGAAATATTTAACATCATTGATGCACCCATCGATCGTAGATCGTAGATGAAAACAAAAATAAATCAAAATCCAAAGTTATTTGTATTAGGAAAAAATATATTTGCAATACAATAATTTTCAGTACGAGTCTACTTTTTACTTTCTCCATACGTAGTAATGGGAAAGTATTGTATTCATGAAAAAAATCAACTTCGAGATTTCAACGGAAATACATGTTATGAGGTCCCTAGAACACGTTTAGACTATTTTTGGAATGATGTCTGTCTGTGTGTATGTGTATGTTAGTGTGGGTGCTCTAACTCAAAAAGTACGTGCCATATCGTTACCAAACTTCATATATAACACTTTAACATGAGCATAAAGAACTGATTAGTTTTTGGACAATAATGGATAACCAGAAGTCGAGGTTTATTCGAAACCCGATTCGGTTTTTGCGATATTTCTTCGTTAAAACATCGTTATTGTGTATACAATTCTATACAAAGGTTATAGAGAATGTAATTTCCTACAGTTTTCATTTGAAACAATTTTCTATAGGCATTATTGTTTAGGAGTTAGTTATAAATAACCGGTTTTTCGGTTTCCGTTAAATATCTCCTTAAAAACATCGTTATTGGTAATCTTCGTAAGGACCAAAGTTGTAGAGAATAATATTTCTTCCAAGTTTTGTTTGAAACCAATTTTCGTAGAACCATCCATTTCGGATATATTTTGCTTTATCTTAATACCAGTATACAGTGCCAACACCATGTAGCGGTGAATTCTGTAAACATTCAAAATATACGTAATTTACGGCAACAAGGACGTGTCTTCTTTTACGATACGAAATAATAATTTTGCCTCGTAATATTATTCATAATAATTTAAATATCTATACCCCAAATATGGAGAAAGTCATGTGTTGGCCACATCAGATTATTTAAATTTTCTCATCAATAATCATGACGGTAACTCGCCCAAGTATCCAAGTTCATCAAAGTTGGTGTTCCTTTCTCCACTCCATTATTCTCTCCAGATAAAGTTTCACAGGAAACACTTGCGTTGCTTCCAGTGGACCAGGAAGAAAGCGTGGGAGTATTTCTTTCATTCTGTAGAACCCTCAAGCGTCTTTGGGAAATCAAGCATTGAATTTCAGTCTGAAGTTCTATTGCATCTGCCAATGGCAGCTGCTTTAATTGCAGTCCTACACTTTTCCCAAACAACGTAAATTAATTTTCTTCTTCTCCTGAGGTTCTCGCAATCTCTTGCAGTGCCTTCACTGCATTGTCGAGAGATTCATCTTCTGGCCCTTTCTTTCTTTTTCTTTTATTACTTGTATCATTATTAGTTTCCATAGATGGATCTGAGGGCCTGATATACCAGAAAAAAATTCACTGAGGCTACTGGTTTCTTCAGTAATTTCTTCAGTGTCACCTTCGCCATGCTCTACGCCAAGCTCCTGAAACCAATTTTAAAAAAATAGTTTGTGCACTTGAAATGAAAAAAAAATCTTTATTTACTTACTTTAGTATATATAATTCTTAATACATTATAATAATTAAATAATGCTTATAAAGAGTCATAAATTAAATTAATTTCCCATAAAAAAATTAAAAATTTGTATTGTTCCAGGTACCACTAACTGAAGAAGGATGGAAAGATATAGCTACTGGATTTTACACGAGGTGGAATTTTCCAAAATGTGTTGGAGCAATTGATGGGAAACACATTAATATGAAGTATCCTGCTCTCAGTGGTTCACAATTTTACAACTACAAGGGAAGTTTCAGCATAATATTGCTAGCAGTAGTTGACAGCAACTACTGTTTCGTTTATGTAGATGTGGGAAGTTATGGTAGAGCTTCTGACGGTGGAGTGTTTGCCAAATCAAAATTCAAAACTGCTTATGACTGAGGACTTTTGAATATACCGGCTGATTCAGTGTTTGTAGCAGGTGATGCGTTTCCCTTGCAGCCTTATCTTTTGAAGCCATTTCGTCACCATGGGCAGTTGAGCTTCAAAGAGAAAGTATTCAATTATCGCTTATCCCGAGCATGACGCGTTGTGGAAAATGCTTTTGGGATTTTCGTTTCAAGATTTCGAGTGTTTGAACACCCTATATCAGTCATACCGGAAACTGTGGATTCTATTGTGAGAGCAACTACTGCATTACACAACTTGCTGAGAAAAGCTTCTGGCTCTACCTATATATCTACTGGAATGCTAGATAAGGAAGATCATGAAAATGGAGTTGTGGTATCCGGGAACTGGCGAAAGTCCATGACAAACGGCTTTCTGGACATCACTGTGGGAATTGGAAGCAATACCTACAGCACAATAGCTAAAGAGGATAGGGACAAGTATGCTGATTACTTCATTGGAGCCGGAGCAGTTCCTTAGCAAGCAGATATGATTCGATGAATGGGACAGTTGATACTGACAAGATGTCTGTGTTATTTGCATAATTGTATTAAACATGTATTTATATAAATGAAGAAAATAAATATTATTTTGCACTATAATGTAGTGGGTCGTTTAAAAATCCATTAAATATTATTTTACAATAAAAAAATAACTATCGTATAAAATTAAATATAGATAATAAAACCACTTACCAAGTTTGACTGACTGTCTCTCCAGTTAGAAACCTTTGCCAAAAACTGATGAGCAACATCGAACCATGGTAGTTTTGGTTTAAAAACAGTGTCCGCCCCACTTTCTTACTTTTCATAATTTTTGATTGTTCGTTCCAGTATGTGCTTCTCATAACACGTATCTTCTTCCGACATGTTTTTAAATCAAACCCCTCAATGCCCATCGCATCTATCAAAGCACGCAGAGCAGCATTTCTGGCATTCTGGTCTTTATAATCCTGGTTTTGAGGATCCCACAAACATGGATGGTGTCCGTACTCTTCTACAAAATGCATTGTACACTCCCCACTTCACCTATCGGCCATATTCACACACAAAATTTAAACAGTTCAAATGAGAATTCCTCGCTTGGTGACGGCTCACTGATCACTAAAGTTGGAAGGCAACCAACTCCCCTGAGTGACGCATCAGTGGTGACGCTAGGAGACGCCACTAACTTGTGCATATGTCTACACATTATCACAGGAGCGTCACTAGATTGCACGCCACTGATGTTGCATCACCTAGTGATACCGTGTACACCAGCCTTTAATGCAAACAATTTTCAAGAAGATGAAATAGATGATTGTTTTGTGATAACTCCTAGGAAAAAAGAAGGTAAATCTAAAATAGTAGTAAGATTTCACAGGAAGTCCATGAAAAAGGAGTGGTTGGACAAAAAAAGTGTGCTAAGATCTAGCGAAGTTAGAAACAAATATAAAGATGGAAATATTTATGTGAACGAGAGGCTGACTTGGTACTATAGGGATCTACTCTGAAAAACAAAAGCCAAGGCGCAATCCTACAAATATATCTGGTTTAAGGAAGGTAAAATTTTTGTAAAGAGGGACGAAAATTCAAAGCCAATGAAAGTGACGAATGAGAAAATTTTAGAAAAATTGAATTCTGTTAGTAGCATATATCTGCATATAAGTATAGCATATCTCTCCTTTTTCCCATCCATGAGTTTAAATAATTCTGGTGAGTAATTATTCTAAGGCCAATACATGGAAGCTTTATCCATAATTAAAGATTTTCCTATCAATGTTTTTGAGTACAACACTGTTTTTGACCCTAACTTTGTATATGACAATAGTGATGAAACTATATTGCACATAAATATTAGATCTTTACATAAAAATTGGGATACCTTCCTTATTTAGTTTAATGGTGTAATTTTAAAAAGGAATGTATTAGGATTATTTCTCACTGAAGTGAATATTGTAGAAGCTGAACTAAATCTGTATCAAATTGCTGGTTATGACTTGTATTATACTCTTAGAAGCTGCAAGAAAGGAGGTGGTGTGCTTGCATTTATAAGAAGTGATATTAAATATAAAGGCAATGTTCTTTGTTTACAAAGTTGTGAAGGTTTGGATATATGTTTAAGAGTGCTAATAATATATAGGCCTCCAAGCCTAAATGTACCACTTTTTCTTCAATATCTCGAGATGATAACTTCTTATCATGGTTCGATTAACACTGTAATAATTGGCGATATGAATATTGATAACAAAAGTAAAATCTGCATAAATGCTTCTAGATATAAGGACATAATGGCATATAAGGGCTTTCAGTCTATTATAAATTTGTCAACCAGAGTGGAAATTAGGGAAAATAAATCTGTACAATCATGTATAGATCATATTTTCTATAATGGTGTTTTAAGCAAAGTTAGTGGCTTGTTATTTAAAATTAAGTTATCTGACCATTACATGATAGGATTAACCATTCATCAGAAAACCAATACAAAGGTAATTGAGGATTGTCCTGCAGTCATAAAAAACCTGGACAGCTCTCTTATATCAAAAAACATAAATAAGCACAATTGGGTTTATTACTTTTCTGAATTAAATCCTAATATTCCCTATAATAAACTATGTAATGATTTTAATATTATTTATAGTGAATCCACTACCTACAAGAGAATAACAATTAGGAAAAGAAAATGTGAATGGGTAGAGAACAAGTTATTAAATTTATTAAAGTTAAGGGATGCAGCATTTCATAGGTGGAAAAGTACACCAACTAATTGTACACACAGGGAGAATTATATCAAACTAAGAAATCAGGCTGTAGAAGAAGTAAGAAAGGCAAAAAAGTGCTATTTTCAGAAAAAAATTATGGGTATTAAAAACAATAGATTATTTTGGAAAGAAATTAACATGCTAACTGGTAAAAGTTCCAAAAAAAAGTGGTGATGAGGCAATTATGTCTCACACTGACAAAAGTAAGGATGTGACAGAAATATGTAAAGTTTTTGGACCAATTCACAAGTGGAGTTGAGGGTTTAAAAACTAACTGTGAAAGAGTGATAGAATGTTCCAATAATAACTGCCTAATGAATACCTTTGTATTACAACCAGCATCTGATGAAATAATTAAAAACATTGTTAATTCTTTGGAGAACAAGGCAAGTGGTCATGATAATATTAGAACCATAGATATTAAAAGAATGAAGCATTAACTGAAATCTTAACCCATTTTGTCAATTGTAATTTAAATTCTTCCATAGTTCCAGATAGATTAAAATTAGCTATTATCAGACCTATATATGAGTGGCCAACATAACGATCTTAGCAATTACAGGCCCATATCAATCTTGCCAGTGTTACATAAAATTTTAGAAAAATATATTGCTTCTTGTTTATTAGAGTATTTAGATAAATTTAATATAATTTCTAACTCATAGTTTGGGTTTCAAAAAAATATACGGACTAAAGAAGCACTGGAAAAATTTTATGATTTGGTTACCTATAATCTGAATAAATGTAATAAGATGCTTGTAACTTTCATTGATTTTAAAAAAGCTTTTGATTTGGTAAATCATAACCTCCTGCAGGAGATATTGCATAGCATTGGTATTAGGGGAAGAGCATTGGAATGGTTCAGAAGCTACTTATCTAATAGAAAGATATGTGTTAAAATTAAGGATACCCTTAGTAATGATAAAGTTATAAATTGTGGTGTACCACAGGGTTCGGTATTAGGACCTATACTCTTTACAATATATATAAATGATTGAAGTAAATGTATAAAAAATGCTAAGCTATTAATGTATGCAGATGATGTGGTATTGTTAGTTGCATACCGATCATTTGAATCAGTGATTACAACTATGCAAGATACCTTGCTAAAATTGGCCATCTGGTCTCATGATAATGATATGGTAATCAATATTGCAAAATCCAAGATTATGCATGTTATCTCCAGAGTTGACCGAAGAAAAACTGTAGAAGTTAAAATACATGATCATGGTTGTTTACATAATTCTGTTCAAATAACACACTGTAAGTGTCCATTACTTGAACAAGTGACTGAGTACAAATACTTAGGAATAATAATAAACGAAAATGTCAAATTTGATAGGCACCTTAACAAAATCAATAACAAGTTATGAAAAGTATGTTACTTGATATATCACATACGACAAATAGTACCCAGTGAATCTATGTGAATAATATATTTTGCTTTTGTAGAATCTATTCTACGATATGGTATAACAATATGGGGTAGTACCAGCAATGTGTAGAAATCACAGGTTAAGATAACACAGAATAGAATAATAAAATTATTATTTGATAAGGTAAAGGTGGTATATGATGATAACGAGTGCTTGAGCATGAACATGAAAGAAATTTATAAAGGTCTCTATATTTTACCAATGGAAAATTTGTTCAAGTATATTTTAATTGTGGATAATTTCTTTCATATGAAACATAGAGTACCATATGATAGTAATCACCAAATGGAAACAAGAGGTAGTGTAAGATATCTGTTGCCGAAATATAACAATATCTATGAAAAAACAGAATAGAAGTCATAGTGCCTATGATTTTTAATATGCTAACTGAATGCCTATGCAAGGTTGAAAGAATCTCAACTCTAAAGAAACTACTAAAAGAGTATTTACATTCTGATTTTGTTACTAGTTAGTAAAAATAGTTTGTACTGCTATTTGTGTATTATAAACTAAAGGTGTACACAGAAATATATTTTGTAAAAATTTAGTTATCAATCTGAATTAAGGGTAAGGTTACCTGTGTTGTAACTGAAAAAACGTTCAATGTTTATACAAACTGAGCACCTCCTGATGAGTCTTACAGACTCAGGAATACTCGAAAGGTTAAACTTTCTAAACGTCCAGTTTTTATTTCCTTTTCCATTGTACAATTACTCTTTATGATATATTTGTAATTTGCATTATTATTATTATTGATTATTATTTACTTTTAATTTGTGATTCATATTACATTGTTGATTTTTGATTGTATTTTTGATATATATTCATGTAATTCTTGTAATATTCCATTTTTTGTAATTTCCATTTTATTTGTAATTTCCATATTTTTAAATGTAATTTCCATTTTGTAATTGTAATTTCTTCTTGTAATAAAGTTTTTTTCCATTAAAAAAAATATTATTATTTAATAGAAATATTTTAAGGTAATGTCAATCTAAGAAATCAAATGTAACTAAATAAAAGTTGGAATATATAGATATCGAAAAAGAAGACGTTTGTGTGTATGTATGCATGTATATATGTATGTATATATGTTACTAAATGCATATTATGCAACTTAATGAAATTGAATTTTCTAAAGATAAATATTTCACTGAAAATGTCACATTATATACGCAAAGTTAATTAAGAAAATATTCTAGATAAATATGTATATACCAAAAAAATGTTTAAAAATTATCTTGAGATTTGAACCCCTGATCTTCGCGTTGGACATCTGATACGCTAACCATTACACCAACATAACTGGAAGTTTAAACTGCGCTTATAGGATTTCCGGTCCTGTTGGTGTAATGGTTAGCGCATTGGACGTGGGATGCTATGTTCCGGGGTTCGAAATCATCGCTAAGTTAATAAATTTTTTTTCGTTTTAACGATGTGTATTTGTATATAATGTCATCATAACTTACGCTAAATCATCAAAGATGCTTTAATTTAACTTTTCCCTTTTAAATAATACAAAATGTAAAGAAATCATTTAATTTCCATATACCGTATCTGCCTGAATACAAGCCGATGTTTTTTGTCAAAATCTATCATGAAAAAATCACCCCTCGGCTTAAATGCGAGTCCGAGGAAAATTTGGGTTAGGCTTAAATCTCGAAGTCCCTCATTCCCTTCACGTTCAAATGATAGTACTATATTTTTCGTAAAGTAAATATTTGACCTATGATGAATATATATAAAAATATCTTCGCGAGATCACTTGCGTAAATTGACAATTACGCAAAATGCGTTGAGGGCTTTGAATGCTCAACTGTTTGAATTTCCGTAAAACTTTACATGGAACGCGTATAATTATAAAAATGCAGTTTCTTAAGGCAATGTATATGCTAATTTCATTGGAAATAGACTTGGATGAAAAAATATCTTGGCGAGATCACTGTTACTATATTTGACCTTTTGTTAAAATGAAGATAAATGAAATTATTGTCACTGAACGTGGAACATTATTCAGCAATGCAAAATTATTAATTGGAGTAATATTTAAAATGTCAACAACTAAACCATTTCCCACACATTTCTTCGATCTCGAATAATGTATTCTAAGACGTGCATGAATCCATGGCACACTTCAGGATAAAATCTACAAAATTTACGTTTTTGCCAAAAAATTGTGGAAATTTTTGGGGGTAGGCTTAAATCCGGGGTCGGCTTCTATTCGGTCAGATACGGTATAATGGATATTCTTTGTGACTTAACACATTTTACATATAAATGTATTACATTACTATAATTTCTCCGTTTCCTATCTATATTTGAAATGATTAAAACCACAAATTATTAAAGTTAATGAAATACTATTATTTAATAGAAATATTTTATATAATGTCGTCATAACTTATGCTAAATCATCAAAGATGCTTTAATTTAACTTTTTCCTTTTAAATAATACAAAGTATAATGAAATCATTTAATTTCCATATTTAATGGGTTTTCTTTGTGACATAACAAATTTTACATATAAATGTATTGCATTACTATAATTTCTCCGTTTCCTGTCTATATTTGAAATGATTAAAACCACAAATCATTAAAGAATATGAAATATTGTTATTTAACTGGCAGAAATTCCCAGCGTTACTCGGGGAAATTTGGTTTAAATCCGATTGGAATTCTAGATTATACATGGTATTTAAGAATTCACGCCGTTTTGAATAAGATGGGCAGAGAGAAACAAAAACCACATATGAATTATTTCTGGGGGCCCTCCACAATCGTACTAAATTTGATTCATATCAACAGTAGGACTTGGGAAAATACGCATAGCTTAATGTTTAAATCGACCGCCATTTTGAATGAAGTGGACATACAAATATTAATAAACCAAATTAGGTTGGAATCGGTTGATTGTGGGCGTGCATAAAGGAGCCGACAGATAATGGGTTGCCATTAGCATACAAAGTTATTTTGCTTTTGGTACAATTACCTATATAAAACATTTGGGATTAAAAAGCAGCTTACGACCTTTCTATTTGTGAAGAAAGTATCTGTTGAAAGTTAGATTACTCTAACTTTAACAGTGTGGAAATGTATAGATGCACAAATAAAAAAACAAACAAACTTTTATAAATATATAGGAGATAGGTATTAAATCCAGAAATGCTAAATGTAAATGGTGCTTGAAGCAATATTGCATAATTTTCAGGATAGCTTAGCAATTACTATAATTGAGGGGTGTGGGGCAAAAAGATGGTAACCCACAAAGTTATCTATTTGTAGTTAGGTTGCTTACAGAAAAGAAAAAACTTCAATTATTATTTTGGAAATTTGTTTATCATTTGTTGTAGTTCATATTTTGTAACGCGTTTATTAATGATTTCTCTTACGGGTGCCTCTCCCACAACCCCTCCTCCCCTTTGTCTGATTTTGCTCATCTACAAACTTGATCTTATACTTGTATTGAAAGTGACAAATATCAAATTTGAACTTCCTAAGTTAATTTACTCGAGAATAATCGTTGAAAAACCAAATCGATGCCTCCCTAAACCCCCAGTTAAAATTTTTTTTGAGACACATCACATAGCCTATATTTTAAGCTGAACCAGTCTAAAGATACGCTGCAAGTTTCATAAAAATTCGACCAGTCGTTTTTAAGTGATGCGGTAACAAACAAACAGACAGACAGACAACAATTGTGCAAACCGGTTCAAATGTCTTCTTGTGATGCAAAACACACAAAAAAAGTAAAACCCGACAAAAAAACAAATGTACAGGTGCAATACGAACGGACAAGCCTCGAAAATGTACTTTTTCAAAGGTTGACTTCACTAACGTCGTTTTGGCTGTGGGTTGAAAGATTTTTTTAACATTATTAAAATTGAAAATGAATAAGTTAAACTAAACCAAGATTACCAGTAAAAATCAAATGAGGTTTTTTCATTTAGAAACTATTTTAAAAACTTTACGAACTGTGTAATAAAATAATGAATGTGGAATTTCAATTGGTGATTAAAATAAATTTAAAAACATCATTCTTACTGTATTCTGCTTTCATGTCAATATTGTCCAGACTGCAAGACCACCACTGTGGATAAGTCATGAATCCTGCTGGGAAGATGGACCTTTGAACGTTTTTTGAAAACATTATCAAGGGTGGCTTGCCTCGGCTTCTTCCTTCTTTCTTTAAGCATCTCCGAGTAGCAATTCATTGCTTGTAACACATCCCTCTCACAGCGCAGCTCCGTGAAAAGTCCGGGTCATTCTCAGCCAAAACCTCCATTACACGAGAAACTTCGCTTAGACAGTAGGACAAAATCTTTGTTGATAAAACCCTCTCCGAAGAAGCCTCTTCACAGTGGTCTGTTGTTTCATTCTCCTCCTCTTCTACCCTCTGATCAGTCAGATCTTCTAACTGCTCATTTGTTAGCGTTTCCCCGTGGTTATCCAGTAGCTCCTGCAAAGCATTGCTGTCGACTTCCTCGAAGCCTACTGACTGTGCCATTTGAACAACTTCAGCGGTAATGGCTGGAATCATCGGCTCTATCACAACAGAGTCTTTTACAATCTCGGGCCAAGCCTTTTGCCAAACACCATTTAGACAGAGATCAGTCACTTCTGCCCAGGCATCTTAGATATTGCTGATGGCTTTCATAATGCTGTAATTCTTCCAAAAATCTCTGATTGACTGTTTCTGACCATCATTAGCCTCAACTGACTAAACGTATGCTTCAGATAATAATCTTCGAATGCCGCAATGACACCTTGGTCCATCAGCTGCAGAATCGAGGTTGTATTTGGAGGTAAAAACAAAACCTCCACAGGAATGCATGTCTGAAGTGAGCTGAGATTCGTGGGGTGTCCAGGAGCATTGTCTAACAACATTAATGCTTTTGATTCAAAACCATTTTCTAAACAATAGTTATGCACAAACGGACAAAAATAATTTATAAACCAATCAGTAAATACGTCCATTGTCACCCAAGCATTCTTGTTCGATTTCCAGAAAACGGAAAGATTACTTTTTATAATCCCCTTTATGCAGCGAGGCGTCTCCGAATGATAGATGAGCAGCAGCTTTAACTTGATATCCCCCGTTGCATTTCCACCTAAGAGCAAAGTTAAACGGTCTTTCCTAGCCTTAAACCCAGAAGCTCTTTTCTCTTCTTTGGAAATAAAAGTACTGGAGGGAAGTTGCTTCCAGAAAAACCCCGTCTTGTCCACGTTAAACACTAAATTCGGAGGATAACCCCCTGCCTCCACCACGGCCTTCAGCACTGTAGGAAATTCTGTTGCTGCCTTTAAGTCAGCACTAGCAGCTTCTCCCGTGACGTGAATGCTGTGAATTTTGGCTCTCTTCTTGAATTTCTCGAACCACCCACGGGAAGCGACAAAACTTTCATTACACTCATCTTCTTTAGCCTTCAAATGATCAAACAGACTTAAAGCCTTTTGCATTATCACCGCCTGACTCAGAGGTGTATGAGCTTGCATCATTTCATCCACCCACACACTTAACATATACTCCATATACTCCATTTTCTCCATGATGCTACTTCGTCTGCGTGTTAACTTAGAGGCAGTGAGATTGGAGGAGTGTTGCACTGAAGTCTTCACTTTGTCTGCTTGTTTTAAAATGGTCGCTAAGGTTGACTGCATCATCCCTAATGAGCAAGCCACTTCACTTTTTCTTTCTCCCGCCTCTACCCTTCTTATGACTTCAATCTTTGTTTCTAAAGAAATTGATTGATGCTGAACTTTTGACTTATTAAATCCACTATAACTTGATGGACGTCTGGAGGACATATTGGGGTAATAAGTGACTTTATCCCAATCAAGAAATAGTAAAATACGTTAAATTTAAGTACATCTGCCAACACGAAAAAAAGAGGTTCTTTACGCTCGCACACTCGGAACTGTCAACTCTGATTCAAAGAATACGACTAATGTATGCACTTATAGATAAGATCAGAGTCGAGACTTTAGTAACATTGTAATTTAATAGCAGAAATTTTGTGAACATCTGTGCATTTACTTTGTTAGAAGACATTCGATACGCAAGCAGCGCCGGTTTCAACTTGTGTCTCGGGCACCTACGTGAAATCGCAACATTTTTGACATTTTTTCGTATTTTCATCGGATGATATTCGACTTCGTTATAAAGGAGCTTCGTTCCCAGAGGATTCGCTAAGCGAGGTATTACTGTAATCACATAAAAGTGTTCCTAATTTTTTTGTATTTTTAAATAGCTTTAATTTAACTTATTGTAATGTAATGTACAATCTATCTAATGTAATGTAAAATCTTCATTTTTATTTCATATTTTTAAGTAGTTTTAATGTAACTTGTTGTAATGTAATGTAAAATCTATATATATTCTGTAAGCATCTACTATATGATTATTCTCAAGTGTCAGTCTGTCACACCTTTTTAAGGCACTTCCATATAGGCTACCAATTTGAAATTTGGTATGAATATAGGTCATTGGCTACAATCCCATGTATGTACATCCCATTGCTCTTACATGGGTGGCTGAAATTTAATTACAGAAATTATTATTATTATTATAGAAATGAAATGCAAGCGTAACTGCAACACGATGTTAGTATTTTGTTAATTGTCCTATGAAAAATTAACTTTTATAAACTGTTGATTGTTAATATTTTAATACTACAATTAAAACATTATAAACATCCTGGTTGTCTTTTATTTTTCATGTTTACATGTACGTCTTTTTAACTTATCTCTCGCAAAAATAAATATATTATCTCAATAAAAACGCCTTCTTAAACTTTTTTCTATCTGGAAGGGGGTGCATGAATGCCTCCCTGCCCGGGGCAGCAATATACCTCGGGCTGGCCCTGCGTGCAGTGTTCAGATCTGTTGTGGATGTGCTTGGCCTTCTGCTGCGATATTTGTCCTGAATATTCGATCTTCCATTGCTGAACTCTCTGCACCACTTCCTGACATGTTGCACAGCCATTACACCATCACCGTAAACCTCTAACAACTGTCTGTGGATTTCTGTTGGTGAAATGTTTTTCACCCATAGAAAACGAATGATGCCACTCAGTTCTTCGCGAGACCATTTTCTAGCCGCGTCGCCATTTTGTATGCCAACAAAAGGAGAACAAAGTAGTGCAGACTGAGACGAACCTATTCAGATTAGAGTATAGTAGAGACTCAATTATCCGGGATGCGGATTAACCGGGATGTAAAAAAAACGTAATATGAAAATAATTTAGAATACATAGTACGAGAAATCGGCCACTGAAAAACGATGCGACAGCGTAACTGAAACCACGGGTGATGTGCAGAGTGAAGGAATGAAGAGGGGAGGAGGGGGAAAGGCAAGTAACGAGATACCTACATAGTTCCCGCTACTCCGTGTGAGCTAGAGATACATACCTATTATCACATTGTATGCATTTCACTTATAAAAACATCGCGTAGACCGTGTCATCGTCACGAAGTAGATCCTGATCGCTCGTGCGGAATTGGATCAGAATATTTTGAGTGTTCACTTTATTTTCGTGTGTCATATTGGGTGCATGTAATGGCAGTCGATGATTTGGATCAGAAAGAGGACAACCTAATACCAGAGCAAAGTATCAGTCACAGCACTGCTTTAGCTCACACCGAAGCTCTGCTGGATTGTTTGGAGGGACAGCAAGACAGCATCCTGGCTGAGAAACTAATGCTGAGAAATCTGCACAGCACCATTTGCTGAAAGGTTAACGAATCGAAAAAGCAAACTTCTTTGCTATTGTATTTTAAATAAAATAGGAATAAGTACATATTTTTCATTTAAATTTTTTTCTATAATCTTATTGTTTTAATACAGTAAAACCAGACTTACACGGAAACACGGCGTAACTCATGAGCACGTTTAATCGCAGTAGGTTAACTGCCACGCGTTAGACAGACGCTCAATACATAGCACTACATGCAGGAAAAGCAGCAGATAAGTGATATTGTTAACTTCATTTTTTTAATCAAGTGCGTGAAGTTTATCTCGTAACTGTATTCAAAGAAATTATTTGAATCACCGCATGAAACAGGTTATTTGAACTGACGCTCAAAAGATCGCGTTTGCCATATGTTTCTGCTAAAGCTCTTTTTACATTTCCGCAAGTACCGCACAGCTGATTGCATTGTTTTCAAAATGGTATTGGTTTAATTATTGTTCGATTTACATGATTTTCGACTTGGATGGGAATTTTGTGAACGAATTAACCTTGTTGGTCGTGGACTTACTGTATATCAAATGGATGTTAGATTAACCGGGATTTTTTTTAACCTGGATTAGTTTATTCCCTACCATAGTAGTAGTAATTAGGTTTTTAGGTGCATCAACAGCTAAGGTTATTTTGCATCATCAAATTCTGTAAGAGAAAATCAACATACAACACAACATCCATGCCCGAAGTGGGATTTGAACCCGCGAACATTGGCTTAGAAGGCAGGTGCACTGCCTACCAGTCTAACCCAGCCGGCTATTCCCTACCATCCCGGATAATCGGGAGTCTAATGTATTCACTAGGATCATTGTAACCACAAGCGGAAAATGAAATGTGAATAACATATACAATGTACAGCCCAGCGAACCTTACTTTTTGATCACCTAGTTGCCCTAAATATATATATATATATAAAATATATTTTATGTATATATATATATATATATATATATATATATATATATATATATATGTATAATATATTATTTATTTATATATATATATATATAAAATATATTATATATATATATATACTATGGAAGAGGAAAGGTAAGTAAGGATATTTAGGGCAACTAGGTGTTGAACGAAACCCAGTGAACACTTACCGGAAGTAGAACCACTAGGGTGTTGTAGAGACACATTTGTAGAGGTTAGAGCTTTCGGGATGATCCCTTCGTCAGCACAAGAGAAACACAAATGTGTCTCTCCAACACCCCAGCGGCTCTACTTCCGGTAAGTGTTCACTGCGTTTCTTTCAGCACCTAGTTGCCCTAAATATATATATATATATATAAAATATATTTTATATATATATATATAAAATATATTTTATATATATATATATATAAATATATAATATATTATATATATATAAGTGTTCACTGCGTTTCCTTCAGCACCTAGTTGCCCTAAATATATATATATATAATATATTTTATATATATATATATATAATATATTTTATATATATATATATATATATATATATATATATAATATATTATATATATATATATATACCGTATTCACCCGAATCCAAGACGACCCTGAATCGAAGACGACCCCCCATTTTGATGATTCCAAAAGAGAAAAAAGCTCAAATTGACCTTCATGACTAAAAAAATTATAAATCTTCTGAAATATTTATTTTCTCTTATACTTTTCTTGAATGTCATTGTCTTTTAACATTTAAAATCATAAGATCACATCACAAATAGAACCATTCAGGTTTTCAAACAAATTAAATGGTAGCATTCATTTTAAGATAACATTAAAAATAAAGTAAATACATTGAAAGAATACACTCATTTCAGGACAACAAAAAAACATTTCAATCCAAGTGCTGCATAAAATCATTTTATTGTGTTAGTCATCATCACTGTCTATGCAACCTTCACTATTTTCCTCATGCTCACTATCTTTATCACTCTCAACTTCATCATCAGTCTCCCACAAAACATCATCCTCACTCCCATCCATGGCATTAGATAAGCAGCATTTCTTAAATCCTTTCACTATTACTTTTGCATTTATTTGTTGCCACGATGCCTTGATCCATTGGCAGAGCATTGCAACTTCAGGTTTCTTAAGATTTCCTTTTGGTGTTAAAGTGTGAGTTCCACTCTGTAACCACTCAGAATACAAAACCTTTAAATTATTTTTAAAACACTTATTGACAGCAACATCTAAAACTTGAAGTTGCGATGTCATTCCTCCAGGTATTACAATAAGATCAATATTCATCGCACTCATTATGTTTTTAATTTCAGGAGATAAGTGTCCTTGAATGCATCCAGTGAAAGCATTGCTCTTTGTTTCAGTAAAGCTCCTGGCCGTCTATTCCACACCACATGTAACCAATCTCTCATTAGTTCTTTAGTCATCCACCCCTTTTCTTGACACCTATTATTCCACTTGGCAAATGTTTCTTAGGCATTGTTTTCCGCTTTAGAATCACATGTGGTAATTTAGTCCCATCTACTAAAACCGCCAACATTACCGTGACTCGCATTTTTTCGTTGCCTGTAGTTTTAATTAGGACAGACTTCGCACCTTTTTCGTTCACAGTATAATTAGATGGCATGTAGAAGAAAACCGGAGTTTCATCGGCATTTCCTATTTGGCTCAAAAGGTAATTATTGGTTTTTCTAAGTCCAATTACGTATTTCTGGTAAGCGAGAAGTTTTTCAACATAGTCTTCTGACAATTTCTGACACAGCGAAGTTCGTCGCCGTAAAGAAAAATTATTTCGTCGCATCATTCTCACGCACCAACTTCTGCTGGCCTTGAATTCTTGCAATGATATACAGTAAAACCTCTATCTAGTGAACCTCCGTTTATCGTAAACCTCCGTATTTCGTAATATCTTTTCGATCCCGCCAAAACTGTATGTTACGGTATAGACAAACCTCTTAATATCGTACCTCTGTATTTTCGTAATTCTCCGTATATCGTAATGGGAAAATGCAACCCTGATAAAAAACAACCTCCCTATAGTAAAATAATGTATTCCTGTTTACGGATAAAATAATTACGCTAGTTTGCAATGAAATTTTGCATGTGAATAACCAAAAGAAATCAGTCGACGGTATATGCATACGTACGTACAAGGTTATCCTGTTGAAGCAACCACCGTAGTGGCCTCTTGAAAAAGTCGCCAAAATATTATCATAATGCAACAAATATGCACAATTTAAGTTGAAGTTAGGTTGCGTAGTTTATTACCTATGCCAGGCCCTACGATTTCAACTCGCTCAGATTTACGGTCCCCTTCTAAAAGGAAACAACGGCAAGCACCAATAGTCAATTCTTCCGTGATTCTCAAGTTACACATCACTGCTACTTATGTAGCTATCAATTTTAATCACTCGTGAAAAGTGTCACGAGAATATTATTACGTTGCAAAGATATATCATTTAAACGTAAATTAATTCTCGATCCTCAGCTAACACACCATTGCTACGTATTTATTAATTTTCACGGCCTTTGAAAAGAGCCCTGAAAATATGACTACAGTGTTGCAAAGGCATTTAATTGTCAATTCTTTCGTGATTCTCATGTTACTTTTACTGCCTCTGAAAAACCCACGAATATATAACTGTAACATTGCAAAGACAATATTTAAGTCAATTCTTTCATGGTCCTGAGGTTAACAACGCACTACTGCTACGTACGTATCACTTTTTACCACATCTGAAAAGAACCGTGAATACATGACTATAATGTTATATAGGCATAATATTTAAGATAGGTACCGCTTCTGCTGCGAAGATTTCTCGCCTGGTGAATCCCCTCACACGTCCCGGTTTATCCCCTCATGCAGGCGTCCAGCTATACGCCGGTATGCGTCAAGTTTCTATGAGCGTGTAGTGCTTATGTTTGCCTAATACGAGGAGCTTGTCAAAATTACTGGTTATACCACATTGATTTGTTTCATTAAGCTATAGTGGATACATAATCTACAAATACGTGTTTTTTAACGTTAATTTTGTCCTTAATCACGTGAGTATATTATTTATTATATCACAACTTTCATGTAATTATTAATGCATTAATTTTCCGATTATAATTAAAGTTTGTTAGGTGTATAACAATATACTTCATTATGTCTTGTATAATATTAAGTGCAATATTTACAAATAATACACAAGTAATTAATGAATATGTTTATGAATAAATTAACTTTAGACCCATAATGGACATGGTAAATCCTGGAAAAAGACGGCTGCTGAAAATAGAAACGAAGTTAGCAATTTTCCAAGCCATTGATGAGGGGAAAAGAAAAATGGATGTGGCAGAAACCTTTGGCATACCACCGTCGACTCTAACATCTATTTTAAATAAACGTAAAGAAACTGAAGTAGCAGCACATCAAGTTCTCATCAATAAAAGATCTCGGGCAGTGAAAAATGAAGAATTAGATAAATGTGTGTTTGATTGGTTGATGGAAGCTAGAGCCACAAGCATACCTATATCTGGGCCTATTCTACAACAGAAGGCTAGGGAAATGGCATTGAAAATGGGAACAGATGACTTTCAAGGGTCAAATGGATGGCTACAGAAGTTTAAAGTGCGCTAGAACCTAAGAACTTTAAAAATGTGTGGGGAAGAAGCTTCTGTAAGTACAATTGTGGTAGAAGAGTGGAAAAACACTCTGCAAACAATTTTAGTGAGTTATGATCCTAAAGACATTTTCAATGCCGATGAAGCTGGATTTTTTTATAACTTACTCCCAGATAGAACTATTGCAGTTAAAGGAGAACCCTGCCATGGAGGGAAAAAAAGCAAGGAGAGATTTACAGTGCTTTTCTGTACCAATGCAGATGGCACTGAGAAATTAGAGCCAATTGTGATTGGGAAATATAAAAAACCCAGATGTTTTAAGAATATAAAAAAACTTCCCTGTTTATACAGAAATTCTAAAAAGTCATGGATAACTGCAGCTTTATTGAGTGAGTGGCTAAGCATGCTTGATGCAAAGATGGGCATAAAGAACAGAAAAATAGTTCTTTTTCTGGATCAGTGCACTGCTCATAAAGTTGAGGGGATCGTGTTGCGACATGTTAAAATAATGTATTTTCCTCCAAATACCACAAGTAAACTGCAACCATTAGATCAGGGCATAATTTCTAGTGTTAAGAGAAATTACAGATAGCAGTTGGTGCTCTATATTTTAAGAAATGTGGATGAAACAAATGATCTTACAAAATGTAAATGGAATATATTGCAGGCCATGCATAGGCTCTGCCTATCATGGAATTGTTCAATCAGCCTCTATTAATAAATGCTTCATAAAGGCAGGATTTATAAGGACAACATATGAGGAAGATGAAGTATCAGATGATGAACCTTTGGAATGGGATGAAATCAATAAAATAATTCATCTTCAAACATCATTTAATGATTTTGTTAATGTTGACACTTCCCTATTAACTTGTGCACCAACTGAGGGAGAAATGGTAGAAGAAGTGGAGATAGAAGTTGAAAGGGAGACTATAG
>JAXCHB010000224.1:357500-447500 GCA_036926305.1 Uropetala carovei
GGAAAAATATTGACAAGTTACCTAGTAAAAGTTACCAGCTCAGTAAATTTGTAGCAAAAACAAATTTTAATGGTAATATAACCAAAACAAGAAAAACAAGATTTTCGGAAAATATCTGTAAAATAGAGCATGAAAAAGCTCAGTCTGAGATGTTAAATCTCTCCTTATTTTTCTGCCACATGGTCCTGCAGTAAATGAGTATATATCACTGATATTTCGGCTAAGTTGAGGCTTCCATTTAGCACTCTAACTCTTCCACTTTCCCTACTTTTCTTTCTGAGGTGTTTGCATATAAAATGACTTTATAAAGAGCTCTTATTAATCACTGCCATGTAAGTCAGGCACTGGTCAACAATTAAATGAGAATGACCAACAACAATCCTAATGCCAAGTGACAATATAAAGAAAATAAAAAAAGAACGGGATGAACATGGGGTTGAGAGTATTAGTCATGTAATCAAGAGGCACCAAGTCGCTTTACGAAGAGTGAGAAGCGAAATCGAGAAGCATTCATAAGAACTAGTCCTCCACATAGCCACTCTTTCAAGTGGTAAGCAAACTCTAATTTTGACGATAATTCGATCCTTACAGTTTTCAGTCTTCACCCAGAAGTCGATGTTTTACAAATTCCACAAACATCACGTCACTCCAAGGAGTATGCATATCATGAATTCAGGGAGACTGTCTGACGCCTCGGCTTGAATTTAAATGTACCCTTGTCCAAGGGCGCCAACAATTTGCATACAATATATTGTACACACGTATGATAAAGGTTAATGCAGTGAAAATTGAATGTATACAGGCAGTCCCCATATTGATGATGCTTTCTTAAAATATGCAGTACAACAAAAATACAAGAAATACAGAATATGTTTTTCCATACACACATGTGTGCATGGGGCCAGGGTCAAACAGCCAACAGCCAAAGGGCAAAAATGGCCGAAATATGCCAAAGGGCCAGCATGATCCAAAGGGCCAACATGACAGATTAAATAATAAAGGGTCAAAATACAGAAATGCTGACATTGGGCAGGCATTACAAAAAAATCAAAATATTTACTCTGAACTTGTCATTTTAAGCTATTATTAGTACAGCACGCATTTCATTTTGTAATTTCCTAACATTGTTATTGCTGTATTCTGGATTTCAAATAATTTTAAATATTTACAATAATCTATCTTTTTATGCTGATATCTTTCTATATTATAATCTTCTAAAGTCGTAACTAAGTGACGCGTGATCGGAAAATGACTGTTGTGTGCAGGCGCAGTTATCCCAGCTCTGCCAGGCGAGAGGCAGCCGAAGTTTCCCGCCAGTTGCTCCCTGACTATAATGGAGATTGTCATTATTTTCTTCATCTTCACATGCAAAAAGGCCTTATCAGGCACAACTCTCTATTATATTTCACTGCCATTATCAGGGCCAATGCCTTTTCTACTTCACGGCCAGGGTCATTTGTGTATCACATCATTGGAGATGGAAATTGTCTTTTTCGAGATTTATTGTACAACTTATATGGACTCCAGGAAGAGCATGCGTTAGTACACAACCGAATAGTAACCCACGTTGCTAACAACTGGACATAATACAGCAGTTTTGTTATTGGCGATACATCTTACAGTGTCTCAATAAAATCAGTAAATGATTATACAAATCACGAGTAATAATGGGATTCATGGTGGCCATTTGGAATTGGCAGTTGCTTAACCTTTAAATGCCGAAAGGGACACCGGTGTCCCGGCAAATTTCTAGGTAAGCCTGCCGAAAGGGACACCGGTGTCCCGCTTAGCTCCGAAGCCGCTCACGGATGTCATTTTTGTCATAGAATCAAATTTTTTGGAGGAGAAGAAAGATGAGGCATCCTTCTTTTCCATCTACTCTCCCAAGGCCGAAGGTCTTGCGTATTGGGGGAGGGGAGAGTAAACAAACAATCGAGAGTGCCTCACTCAAAGTGTACGTCTCCGCCGAGGTGAGACTCTCTCGCAACACAAAGAGATGCAATAAGCTGAACCCCAAAGGTCCCTTCCCTTTGTTATTCTTCCTTTTCCGCATTTCTGTTTTACTACGTTGCAACCCAAAAAGATGCAATAAACTGAACCCCAGGACTAAGCCCTACCCCAAAGCTTCCTTCCCTTTCTTATTTTCTTCTTCCTTTTCCACATATATGCATATACCTATGTTTTACTGCGTTTACGTTCATTCATTTGCAGACCACGAAGTTGAGCGGATGTAGACTGGTGCGTTCAAAATACCTGTAGCTGTTCGTCTGTTTATTTTCTAGTGATTCCTTTATTTTTATATAACTAGTTGAGATAGGATGGCTAACAGCTACACCATCGGTCGCCGCACTTGGAAATGGGCAAAGAAATTATTTTTTCATTTAGTCGATCTAACTATCCTAAATAGTTGGATTCTCATTCCCTTGTGCGGCGGCGCATTTTCACATCGGTAATTCCGACTTTACCTGGTGCGGCAAATGGTTGAACAGTGTGCTAGGGCTCTTCCTTCCCAGACTCTCTCAAGGGGGTGGCCTAGTGCTAGTGGAATGCAAATAAAGTGCTTAGAGGCCAAGGACAATAAGCATTGGCCCATTTCGGGGACCCTTATCTGTTGCCATGTGTGTTCCTCAAAGAGCAAAAACTCACGGACGAAATATAGGTGCAAGGCGTGTGACGTGGGACTATGTGTTGAGCCCTGCTTCGAGGAATACCACACTAGCTCGACTCTATAGGGAAGTGTAAATACCGGGGATTGTGTCACCTGCAGACTGAGCAGGAGCCACATTGCCAAAAAGTGACTAAATGCAGTATTTTTGCACTTTATTTTGATTTATATCAACAATAAGTTATTTCGGCATCGTAATTTAGTCTATTAGGGTTATATAACCCTGTTTATTTCTATAAATAGGCATAACGATGTAATTCTCTGATAGTTTGACCACAAAATGCTTTTCATTTGAACATTTTATCAACAATAGTTAACGAGATATGCGATTTTTGCAAAAGACGTACACAAAATATTTAAATGCCCAAAATTAAATCCGGCAGCGGGACCCCGCCAGAGGGTATTTAAATCCGGCAGATAAAGGTTAAATGTCGTTATGATACCCCGAATCTCTTTAAATACTCGAGATAATCATGGGTTACCTTTTATTCTTAACAGAAAACAATTCCCCATACAGTTAGCCTTTGCTATGACAATAAATTAAATCTCAAGGCTGAACATTTAACGGAGTGGGCATTCACATCGATCAGAGTAAGCCAATATTTGGTCACGGTCAGCTCTCTCTCTGTGTCGATCCATGGCCAGTCTCAAAATCAAAATTACAGGTGCTAAAAACGACACGGAAACTCACACGATTCAAAATATTGTGTACGATGAAGTATTAAGAAATCAATAGATAGTAGGGATGCACCGAATATTCAAAAACTATTCGGCGATTTTACCACTATTCGGAATTCGGTAGTATTCGGAATTTGACAAAATGGATATTCAGTTTGGTATTCGATTTCGGTTAAAATTTACCAAATATCAAATCGAATGATGAGCAGCAAAAATTGAAAATGAAATCATAAAATTAGTAAACTTCTTAAAATATTCAACTTTAATTACGATACAGACTGAAAAACACAAAATATTAAAAACGAGAAAGAATAAAAAAATTATAAAACTGATTCTCGAAACTATTGGAAAGGGAGGTAAATTTGATAAAAAAAGCCAATGCTTGAAAGCAAAATAAAATTCCAAGAACCAACACTCAAATACGAGTATTTATTACTGAAGTGAAATATTTTCCATCACATAGTAACCACATATAATAATGATCACACAACAATTAAAATTAAAACCCCCAAAAATATTTTTTTAATAATTAGGACACAATAAGGCACAGTAAAGTTTCTAATTTCCAAACACCGAAGGTTCTTTGTGGTATTGATTTAATAGGTATTTTATAAACTTCCAATAATAATGATTTTATTGAAATCAATTCTACAAGTAGTTTCTTTTATGTGAGTATTCGGTAGCTGAATATTCGGTATTCAGCAGTACCAGTATTCGGTTATTTATTTGGTATTTTTTATTCGGCTGTAACAGAATTCGGTTACTTATTCGTTATTCGGCAATTCTGATATTCGGTGCATCCCTAATAGAGAGTTATATTTTCACCTCAGTGATGAAGGAGGATGGGCAGCGAGGTCCTGAGGGATTGGCCCATATATATAAGTCCCATGAAAAACTGTAATAATTATATAACTTCAATAATGGTGACTTTAGTACGTTGGCGTAGATAAAAGATTGGCGGAGTAATCTATATATATATTTCTCTTACTCCGTCTGCAACAACTTCATTTTTCACTCAATAGATGGCGATACTAACTAATCATTAATGTTCTTTGTATGTAAGACATTCAACAGCGTAAGTATTACAGAATTTACTACAAGCATATACTCAACTATAATTAGTGCTATATATTGTATGTGTCACAAAGAAGCTATGTTCAATTATGATATTAAATGAAGAAGTTTATTTATTTACTGATTGTTGATAGCAACCCTACAATGAGGTATTTCTTTGTTTATGTTGAATACCATATGCGAAGAATTTATTTAGTTCTTAACTTAATAATTCATTGGAAAGAATTATTTGATGTAAAAAACGGATGAAGAGGCATATCATTTCAATCGATACATTTGGTGGGTAAAACTTTAATTCATAATAGTTATATTATTATGTATGATTATAAGATCATAAGCTTTGTGATATTATTAATATTAATCAAAATATTAAGTTAATGCACTTCTATACGTGTTTTCGAAAGTAAGGCATCCAAATGAATTCAAAATTATGTTAAGACATTTACTCAGCTACATTAACCGTAACAAACGAAGACTCTCTTGATCTCAATAATCAAGTACTTAACCATATTGATGGACCTGATGTGGTCTTTAAAAGTGTGGATAGTATTGTGAGTGATGATGCTTTTGATCAACTTGCATTCCCGGAAGAATTCTCAAATAGCCTTACTCCAACCAGAATGCCTCCTCATGAACTAAAACTAAAAGTAGGAGCCGTCGTCATGCTCCTTAGAAACCTAATGCCATTGAGAAGACTATGTAATGGTACAAGACACTGTAACTCAACAAACATAATCGAAGCAAAGGTGATCGGTACAGAAAACTCGGATACAGTATTTATTCCGAGAATCCAACTTATTCCATCTGATACAAATCTGCCCTTCTGTTTCAAATGAAGACAATTCCCCATACGATTGTCTTTTTCAATGACCCTCAATAAGTCACAAGGCCAAACGTTCGATAAAATATGCCTGTATTTGACTAAGCATATTTTTAGCCATGGACAATTATATGTTGCTCTATCAAGAGTCAAATCGTTCGATTCAATTACTGTAGTTGCGAAGAAATCTGAACTTGACAATTGTGTGTATAAAGAAATTTTTGAGTAAAATATATGTTTATATAAAAAACTGCAAGCATGTGTTTAATTTTAAATCAAGGTACGAATGCATGACAAAACATATAACATCTAATGTTGTGGTATAAGGAAATTATTTTAAAGATGCGTTTAAAAATTGCTGGATTTAAATAATGTATTGTTTATATAATTTCTATATTACATAATAAACAAAATTAATCTTATTTTCTTTAAAACTTTTCCGTCATTTGTGATGGGTGCTATCTATGTAGTAGATCAAATCTTTTCATTGAGATTTTGGCGTAATATAAAAAACTTTAATATACAAATATTCCTGTATTTTCCCAGTTGAATTTCAACGGGTATTTCTAGTAGTAGTAATATATTGTGCAATCCGCTCACAATGGACGAAGGAAGTGCACAAAGCCCGCCACTGGGGGGTCTGGGGGCGGAGTCCCTAGTCTACTATATAAAGATGAAAGTTTGTCTGTCTGTCTATCTATGCATGCCCAAATCAACTGCTTCAGACCAAATTTGGTATGATTTTAGGTAATCACCATTTCGTGAAAATGTGACAAAAGCTCCACCTCTCATTTTTTCACGTTTACCGATATTAATTACTTTAAACAATCATATCATCCAAGATTATGCAATAAAGTAGCAAATTTAGAACATGAAGGTGGGGGGAGGGGGCTTCTATCCATTTGCCTTTTAACAAGATGTTAGAAATCTCTTTATGAACTATCTATATGGGTCTATTACACGGTTCTAAAATTTTATAAAATTAAATATTTTGACATTGTTATTATCTATATGGGTCCATTATGGCTTTCGTATTGTTAGCCGTATTCACAGCAACGAATTTAAATAAACAATTATCTATTTAGCAAAAGTAAGTAAAATTACACAGTTCTAAAATATTATTCTATTAAATATTTTGTCGTTATTATTAAACTAGTGTACCCGGCCATCCTAGGTTGGGAAAATTTTTTTAAAAATGCATGTGTAGGTTATGTTTAAAATTAAAAACAAAACTGCCCAAAAATTGCCTTGCGCACTTTTTTCACTATATCAACAAAAAATCGCATACAAAAAAGTCTGCGAGGAAAGCATTAAAATGTGATAAAAAGTGTATCAGGAGCACAGTAAGAAAGCTAATAAAACAAATATCGCTCTCTCAAAGTAAAATTTGCATTGACTTTATATTTCAATTAAGATATTATTTTAGCCTTTATTATACAGGCACATCACAATTTTTACACAAATAATGTTTTGATACTTTTCTATTTAAAATTAAATTTAAATTTAAAATTGGCTTCTTAAAATTTGTTAAGCTGCAGTTGAACATGTAAAAAATTGTTTTCATGCATTCGAAAAGTAGTGATTTTGTTTACAAAAGAAGTGAGCTTTTTTTCTAATTCTGTTGCTTTCATCACCAATGCCAAAAAAATACAAACATAAAGAGAATTGACCATACCTAATGTAATTTTTCTAATTTAATGGAAAAAAACTTAAATTTTGTACACTTACTTTATAACTGTTTTAAACTTATATATGTATCCGTTCATGTTAATTAAACAGTTTACGCAACGAAGGTAAACATATGATTTATGATTTCTCAAGAATGAATGATTCGCTGCAATGTTATTAATTAATATTCACATTTCAAAATATAACATAGCTGTCACATCTGTTTAATAAATTAAGACGATAAATTTAATTTAAAGATTTAAAGTTAATGTTTCACTACTGTGATTTCATTGTAAAGGGAACTGACTGTAGATAATTTTGCTAATATACGGGAAAAGAATAAAATTTCATGCACATACTTTTTAATGCATCTGCTAACGTTAAACAGTTTATGTAACGAAGGAAAACATATTGCTCAATAAAGATACCCCGAACCCTGATTGACTTGCCATTCAACGAATGAAAATGCTCCAAAAGCTGTACACTCAAACAGAAATCGGTTATTATATGAGATGATGCCAAATGTTTTTGAAAAAATGTTTACGTGGAATGCTGCTTAATAACATTTTAATGGTAAAATACATTGCTGTGAGATTGGTTAATTAATTTTTTGAAACAAAATTGAAATAACATAGGTCTAAAATTTTATTCACATAATTAATGTATCTATTATAATAATACGGTTACCTTCAGGAGACTTGGTTTTAGGAATACAGTTAAAAAATTAAAGATCTGAAATTAAAAAATACGAATTTTAGTGTTAAATTTTACAGATCCTTTTTCAATACAGTTTTGTGTTGCCCACATACTCGAGAATTCCCCACATCTGATATTTTATTATAACAGTATTCGTCTAATGCTTTTAACAGGAATTACTAGGATTTAAAACTTTCCAGGCGAATATTATTAGTGAATTGTTCTCAGGTTTCACACCGGGTGATGTCTTGAATAAAATTCAACGTTTCAGCATATGTCACATCTGCCATCTTCAGGAACAACTGAGTGCCGTTTCAGGTTGGGTCCCCATTTATATCCCCTAACTGGTTCGTCTGTTGGTCTCTGATTGGTCCTCGCGTCAGCCAATGGTGTTTGCGCTCCTGAGTCATAATGGGAAAGATGGGATCCCATGTTTTACTAAGAGGAAATCCCCTATCTCTATTAAATTATTTTTGTAAAGCCTAATTTCAATCGCCTCCCTCACGAGCTGGTCCCAAAAGGCATTGGACTTGTCATCACTTTGGCCTCTGGGAAATTTATGCAATGGCCCTCGGTAATGCAGTGCTCGGCCACTGCTGACTTCTCCGGTTGATTAAGTCTGATGCACCTGGCATGCCCTTTGAGTCGGGTTTCGACAGTGCGATCCATCTGCCCAATATATTACTTCCCACAGGAGCAAGGAATCCTGTAAATTCCCGCTGTTTTTAAACCAGGATTGTCCTTGACTTGGGGAAGAAAATTCTTGATCTTTCTGGGGAGTTTGTGGATCGTTCGGATTCCTTTCTTGGTCAGAATCCTCAAAATTTTTCCCGAGATGGTAGAGACGTATGGGATACATCACCCGGTGTGAAACCCGAGAACAATTCAGTAGGAATTACTAGACTAAATTATGTCACCGTTGATTTCAACCAACATGGAAAAAACATGATGTCATTATCCCAAGATGTGAAATACTCTATTTATTTCAAAAATCATATTACTTCTTTTAATTGACGGCATAAATCAAGTGATGAATTATATTTTTATCTCAAGTATTTATAAAATACATGAAAAAATAGGTAACTAGTTTAAAAATAAGAGGTGAGTGAAGCAAAGCCCTTCAGATGCAGTTGGGCTCTGTAAGGGGCCAAGGACAAGGACCCTAGTACAGGGCTGGCGAATCTTTTTGAGATCACGTGCCCAAATTGCCGATAATTTTCAGAGAAATTCTTTCAGGTGCCCATGGGAATTTTGAGCAGCAAAATAGTGTCTTGAAGTCTTTCTTCATCATTATTAATATAATTATTATTATATATTATAATTATATATTATAGTTATTATGTATTATTACTGTTGTTGTAAGAAATTATTATGGAGGGAGAAAACAAAATACTTGAAAGCATTCTTAGAAAACCTTTTAAGGCAACAAATAATTGTTTTAAATAAGACAGGTTTAGAAATTACGTTATTTATAACTAGTACAGTAAACCCTCGATTTAACAGACCTCGACTTTTTTCCATGAATGCTGTGTGCCAAATTAATCTTCTCACGTGCCATAGGTTCACCAGCCCTGCCCTAGTATAATAAATATCTGCTACGTTGCCAAAGGGTTACATTCTTATTCTTACGTCAAACGAACAGCAATGAAATGTACTTTGAACTTTTTTATTACAAAAGCAAGAGAATAAGATTTACATTGCATTTATATGCTTTAAAAAACACAAAGCATAACAGATTAGCAGATGAATAAATATTCTTCACTGAATCATGAATCAGATCACCATACAATGGGAAGTCATTATAATATCAGTATATCATATTGGTGGATTATATAGATCAACATAACACAGGGATTGCCTGTAATTTATAAACTACTAGCAGAATTTCCTGTTGACTTTCAACGGATTTAGTGAAGCTACTACAGCACAACATACAAACTCTTTAAAATATATAGTAAATACTTTTTAAATTACAATTAGCTTCTTTTAACAATTAATCATATTTGCTTGTAACAATCCGTTTTGTTGTTCAAATTTTATTTAATTAATTATAACAAAAACGCAAGGAAATGTATATTTTCATATAACAATTTGTTAATTTAAAGCTTTTACATTAATAAGTAAGAAGAGATTACATACCTTCAACACTTTTGTAATAAACAATATTCCAGAATGATAAATAATACGTTGTTATGTACTGCTATTGTTGTTCACATTTTGTTTATTTAATTAATTATAATGAAAACGTAAATAAAATTAGGTACTTTCTCCCTCCCTCCCCTCTCTCCCATATATATCTATAGTTCACCCTGCAAGCCACCACATTGAACTCTCAATTTCGGCAACAATGGGAGTTGTCATGGTAGCTTATAATGGGTGTTGTAATAAAACTGATAAAATCACGTATTTTATTGATTCTAACCGCATTTCTACGCGAATTCGAACAGAATTCGGAATCTGTCTTCAATAAAAATAAACTATTTTCTTTTCCGCAAAAAAGTATCCAAGTCTCAACTTCATACCGTGATTTTAAGTAATTTTAAAGTGTAAATTAAATGTAGTTTACACTCATCCGTGTATTTCGATTGCAGGACGTGGCAAAATACGTGACATTCGATAATTAAATCGTCGCCATTTCGAATAAAAGTGATGGACAGACACAAAACCTTGACCATTTGGTAAGTTAGGATGTAAGGAAGAATCATACCAAATTTGGTTATTCTAGCTTTTATCGTTTAGGAGGAGTTCCATGAACAAACCAACAAACACAAAAACACACCCTTCAAAATATATTATAGGAGAAGAAACCCGTGAAAAAGCAACATACAGTTGTCCATGATTGAACACTGACTGGTAAATCTACACCAGATACGTGAGCCTATTTACGTTAATAAACATTATAATGTAGAATATAATTATTTTACTTACAAAAAATTTATGATTCCGGTATTCAATAGACGAAAGAAGGTTCAATTACTTTCATCAATAAATGCTTCCTGAATAATAATCAGTATCTATTTACGTTGCTATCCATAAACATCGATTGTTTCGTTGCTTAAACAAAAGTGCAAAGCGAACAATGCTAAACTTTTGTCTATTTGTAAGATTCATTGAAGCTAACTGAATCGGAGATAACAATGATGGCCGCCTTGGCTACGCCCAGAAGAAGTACGAAAAATCCACAAAATTTCGAATCAAATAGCATATTTCTGAAAACTTCGACCGGGTAACATGGAAACTTCGCAGGGATAAGATAGTATAGAGTTTTATTCGTCAAATAAAGCAAAAACGAAAAAGATCGGTTCATATTTACATATTTTTTTGCTTGAAGGAAGAATACCTTGCAAATCAAGAAATTGATTCATACGTGTTATCTTATGGAAAAATGTTAATCCCCTATATTGGCAGCACTGATTAATCCTGGTTGACCAAACCTTGACCATTCACTAAGTTAGGATGTAAGGAAGAATCATACCAAATTTGGTTATTCTAGCTTGTATCGTTTAGGAGGAGTTCCATTAACAAACACAAACACACGTTTCAAAATATAATATAGATAAATATCATTACATACCTCAAGGTACAGTTGCAAAGTTTGCCTTCTAAATGTTGCAATTTCTCGCAATTCTTGCTCTGTTGAGTCAGGCCTCTTCAATACAAAAAGCTGCATCAATTTAAAGAGTTCTTCTACAGCCTAAGAGTAAAATACAAAGCTATATCTGATGAGCAAAATGATAAATACTAAAACATATACATATTATAATGAAATGTAAATGGACACTGTACCAATTTGAGGATGATTCATGGAATTCTCAACTTAAAGGCACTCTTAACAACAACAATTTACTGACATGGTTTTTAAGTTCACATTCTGATAGCATTGAGATATAGTCACACTTCTATAAGTTTGACTTCTATAACTCCAAATTTCCATAACTCAAAGTGAATTTATTTTACAGAACAAAATATTTTCATATTATTTTTTCTTCTATAAGTTGAATCATTTTTTTGTTTCTCTTCGAGGTTCAACTTATACATGTTCCACTGTATATCCATAAAAATAATCATATCTCCTAAACTGTGAATCATAGAATATTCAAATGAAGAGCATTTTAAATAAAAGGCAAGGATAAATTATTTCATGTAATCCTTTTTATGCAAAGACATTTTTCCACTATAATAGAGGCCAGAACTAAGAGACAACCAAGATCTCTTGTATATTCCATTAAGAAAAATCTATTTCCTCCCATCTTCACCTTTGTATAGAAAGGTGAACCGGGCACTGCTGATTTACAAATATTTAGACATCATAAAACTGTATTTTTAATCACAAGGTTATCTGTTTGCATGGTAGTTCCAAGAAAAGACTTCCTACTACATATTACTTTAAAAGTACTGGACTCAGTACATAAAAGAGATACTTTGTACCATAAGGCATTGGAAATTTAAATAAACTGAAATCCTTCTTTTTACATATTATTTTTTTGACATTTTACTGCAATATAGATGAGAAAAACTACAAGAATCAAAGTGAAGGTATAATGAAATAAAAGAATAATGGGTGTAATTCAGCTGGCACTAGAAAAGTTTTCAGCAATTGTGGACAATTCATGTTGAAATAATAAAATAAAACCATTGTCCATGTATGACAAAATAACTACGATTATTATAGTCACAAGAAAAATGTAACTTGAAAAATGGCTCTCAACAAAGATTTATTCAATTAATTTAAGAATCAAAATTATTTAATGCAAAACTCATTACATGTATTTAATGTATCGACTTGACATCTTAGGCTAAAACTTGGCAACATAATTCCTGTCGCAAGCAAGTAGAGGAACTATATCTTAAAATTTATTTTTAATCTTATTGTTTTTGCACTTACGGTGCTATATTGTGTTGGATAGGGAGTGATGTTCTTGAAAGCCCAGTGAATGTTCTGATGAGCAGCAAGATGCCTACAGAATCCTCGAGACTGCTCACACACTGTTCTCAGAAGACCATAATAAGCAGGCAGCATGGCTCGGTTGAACTGTACCACGTCCTGGTCATTATGATCTGCCCTGAATTACAAAATCCAGTAACACATAATTTTGTCACTTAAATACGAGGGCGAGTCAAAAAGTATCCGCAATGCATTTATTTAAATTCACATAACAACAATACAGAATTCACAAGTGCATCATTTTTCAACATAGTCACCCTGCTTTTCAACAAACTCGGTTCAGCGTTGCACAACGTTTTTTATGCCTTCAGAAAAAAATGTTTTCGGCCGAGCAGCAAAGCACCTATGCACTGTCTCCTTCAGCTCATTGTCGTTGGCAAAACGACGGCCTCTTAAAGCAACTTTGAGGAGTCCAAACAGATGATAGTCTGACAGGGCAAGGTCAGGGCTGTATGGTGGATGTTCTACAACCTCAAAGCATAGCTGCTGGAGTGTTTCAACTTTGTGGACAGCATTATGAGGACGGACATTGTCATGCAACGATACAACACCTTGGGACAGTTTTCCTTGACGTTTACTCCGAATCGCCAGTTTCATCATGCAGCATCTCACTGTAGCATACACTATTTGTCATCTTATCCCTTTCCTGGTAATGTTTAAAGATTGGTCCTCGTTAATCTCAGAAAAGTGTGGGCATCACTTTTTGCATTCGGCTGAGATTTGAACTTCTTTCTGACGGAGGACGTAGGGTGTTCCACTCCATACTCCGATGCTTGTACTCCGGCTCATAGTGGTGGACCCACGTTTCGTCATCAGTGAGAATGCAATTCAGGAAGGCATCACCATCCTCTTGATACCGGTACAAAAGTCGGTTACAAATGTCCAAACAGATATGACTATGCTGTTTCATGAGTTGTTTGAAAACCCATCTTGCACAAAATTTATGGAAGGGAAGCCTGTTGTGGATAAATTCATAGGCCGAACAGTGACTAATCAGCAGGTGCTTTGCCACTTCATCGATACTTACCTTTCTGTTGGTAAGAATCAGTGCACAGACTTCTTCAATGTTGTCATCAGTCGTCGATGTGAACGAGTGCTCGGCCATTTTTGAATATGCCTATCCACTCGTACACGCTTTGCTGTGGAAAAGCTCTGCTACCATACTTCGCTGATAGTCTTCGAAGAATTTCTGCACCTGTTACACCTTCAGCCCATAAAAATCGAATTACTGCATACTACTCTTCTTTGGTGCATGTGATAAGCGGAGCGGCCATGTTGACACTGCTATTATTGAAAGTCAACTGCATGGCCAAGGTCACATATGCCACTACAACAACAGAGAGGCTTCATGCTTAATATTGCACAAGCATTTAGCAGTGGCGCCAATCTCAACAAAAAAATATGAGCACTTTGCGGATACTTATTGACTTGCACTCATAAAAATAATGGAGCAGAAAACCTTTACAAGATATTTAAAAGGTCATGTTTAAAAAAGTTACATCAATAATTTAAAATTTAATTAATGAACATTGCTCTTGGCATATAACATAGGATTTCTCTTCTAAGGGTTAATAAAGATCATCAGAATTAATATTAATAATAGCCCATGTCTGTCTGTCCATTGGTCACGCTACTGAATAGGTCATGCATCTGGTGGAAAAACAAGTCATATCGTCCTACTGAATATCGGCCGAAAATATGCACAAGAAAGTAGACTCGGAATGCATCGGATGTCGAATATCGTACGTCTGGGGTAAGATATCAGATATTCAAAAGGCTGTTTCAAAACTAAATTTAACACATGAGCATAGCAATGTGTAAAAAGCGTTAAAGGGTACGTATTGATAACTTTGCTCTGTAAACCATTTACATGTCCACTCATTACACATGCCCCATCATAGGGTTGTCCAACCAATTTTCCCTCAATTTTAAATTCTTCAACCGTATTGACATTAAATATAACACTAGAAGTTCCATCAGCACTACCGTCTGTAAATCCAATAAACCTTTCATGTATTTCCTCATCATGTACAAAAAGCAAAACTGTTGAGAGCTGTGATTTTGACATGACATCCGAAGTTTCATCCAGTACAATGGCTATAAAAGTTTCTGAATCAATTTAATGTTTTATTGCATCTTTAACGACATTAGATATGGACTTGATAAGATCATTTTGAACAGTGGGAGAAATTCCTTGATAGACAGCTGATGTATTTAAATGATTATCTAAAAGAGTATCATAGTCGCAAAGTACATTTAAAAATTCCATATACAGGCAAACCGCGATTTACGTAAACCTGATTTATGAAGTTTTGAAAAAAAATTTTTGTCCCGGATCTCCTTATACAAAAGAAAAACCCTAAGTTACGAAAAAAAATTTTTGTTGCAAATCTTGTAAATAAAACGAGTAACAGAAGAAAAATAATAATATTGCTAATCAATAATAATACAGTAATAATGATTACAAAAGAAAAAGCTAGTTTAAAATACATGCAATTTAAAATAGTTTAAATTATTATACTTTAAAATCCTAGTTAAAACCCACAATCTCAAAAGGAAGAAATCGCGAATGGATGGAATCGCGAATAGACGGTATCTCGAATGTATGAAATCTCAAAAATTAATACGTATTTATTTAAAGATAATCCTTTAACAACATAGGGTTAACTATTTTTATTTACACCTACTATCTTGAAACAAAATACCGGCTGTTTAAATATTTAATAAAATTTATATTTCAGAGACGGTACGTCGGAGAAAATAAATAAACTCTTTCAACAAAATAAACGTCTTGATAAAAGTATTTACAAAAACTTAATGAATTGGTCCAAACATTGGCTTTTAACATGAAAACTTTGTGTTTTGAGTGGTGAAAAACAGCAAAGTTACCGATTTTGTCAAATTATGTACTTTTTAAAGGAAAATGAAAAAATTTAATTCTCTTCCTGCTGAACCAAATGATCCTACATTTGCATTAATGATCTAGTACACCAACAAACAGTTCCATAAACATTTATGAATTATGTAGCACCTTCTAAATTTGTATCACTGAAATTCATTATATGAAGTTAACATTATTTCATGATGAACCATCAATCTATATAACATGATAATTAAACAGATTCGAATTAGTTAATTTGTCCTGTCAT
Organism: Uropetala carovei; assembly: GCA_036926305.1. Classification (NCBI taxonomy): domain Eukaryota; kingdom Metazoa; phylum Arthropoda; class Insecta; order Odonata; family Petaluridae; genus Uropetala; species Uropetala carovei. The sequence goes on from JAXCHB010000224.1 coordinate 373,196, forward strand.
TTTATATTCCTAAAATAGTAGTTAGGATAATGTTGGTTATTTTAACAAGTTCAAACAAATAATCTGCTAAAACTGTAACAATTTGGAATCTATGTATAACAAAAAAGGAAGTGGATTACAGCAACTGAATATTAATTTAATGAACTTACTGCTGTATGCACTTAACATTTTTGTTATCATTTCTGATATTATCATTTATTATTATGACCTATGATCGGATAGTCCAGACGAAATTCGCTTTCTTAAAAAAAAAACATCTGAATGCGTGCGCTAGCAAGGTTTTGTGCATCATATAATGTTATCAAAAATAGTGTGCAAAGAGAAATATTACTTGGCTTCAGCTGATCACAGGATCAGATAAAATTTTTATCATAATAGACGGCAGGTGTGATTATATTATGAGGAGGAAATTTCGTGTTAAAATAATTTTTGATTTTAGAATCTGCATTTGTTTACAACAGGTGGCTGTTAAAAATAACCGATAATAATGATAATAATAAGCGGCATCTACTCTACTCTGGAGGAACGTAACCTTCCTTATTTTAGCCATTTCTTATGAAGAAAACTCTCTCGCATGACGTATTTTCACTTAGAATTGCATTTTTAAGGAACACAACTACGATGCTAAGTGACGGATACTTGTAATATTTAATAATAATAATATGTTTATAACAATTTTTTCCCATAATAAATATCCTAAGAAACATATACAGTGTCATTTTATTATGTTTAGGGGAAGATTTTTTTGCCATGGGAACGTATTTCACCTTCTATAATGGGAGTCAATGAGAAATTATACCTCGATTTACGAAATTTCAATTTACAAAAGGTTTTTGAAGAACGTAACCCTTTCGTAAATCAGGATCTGCCTGTAATTACCTCTATTCATTGAATTCTTAGACTCATCATGACCTCACAAAGGAAGTTCTTGTTTAGATAAATAACATGTTGCATCAATGAGTCTTTTCAAAATATCTCTATTTTTATTCACTTGTTCATTATGACAGCTTATTTCAGTTTTTCATTGGTTGTCAAGTAAAGTGTCGATTCTTTGTTTTTCAAAAAGTTTAAGATTAAGAGATCTTTCATGTTTTTGCTGTGCTACTGCTAAATGGTTAAGATCGGAAAACCCATGCTTATTCCAAAAACCATTGTCTTTTGAGAACAATAAACATGACCAAGAAAAAAGTCTAGATCACGTTTCACAGCCAGTTAACCATTCCACTGTTTCATAATGTGAAATGGAAAAAAGTTTCATATATTCAATTTTTGTATCTTTATGCTTACGGAGTAGATTTGGAAGAGCTGGACAAGGCTTACCTTCTTCCACAATGTTCATACGATCGGCAAATGTTCGAGATGAAAATGGTACGCTAAGTAACTCTTCGACAATATTTCCCATTGTATAAGATTGGCAAATATTTTAAAAATTATCAAAAAGTAACAAACATTTTTAAAGATACATGCACAAAAACTAATACAATAGAAACCACAAAAGAAGAAACAAACACTTAGTAACAAAATTCCGTATTCACTTAACAGAAAGAAACAAATGCTTATGTTAGCAACACAATGCTGCATTCACTCAACAGCGTGATGCTTACCAAACACCCATTTCACTTCTAAGAGCTGCAGTGTTAAGTTGCTGCGAAATTATCAACTGCGTGATTGATAATGATAATCGATTCTGCAGAAACTTCATCCTGCAAAGCTAGGAGCTATCACAAAGCTGCACACCCTGCTGGCTATATCATAACATGCATAACCCAAATATCTCTCTACTGTGCAAGGTGGTTCAGGGTGGTTAGGTGTGCACTTTCTTAATAGCTCCCATCTGGAGTGTTGACTTAAGAACTTCCAGTTTTTCTCCACCGCATAGCTATACATCGGTGTTCATGAGATGGGCTGCTCACCCTGAAGGTCCTGAGTCATCACGCGACTTCCAGGCAGTAATGTACCATGCATGATCCCAGTCTCTCTCCACTGCTCCACTATTTAGTTAAACACTATAGATCGGTGGTCGGCAACCTCTTAAACTATGAGGGTGCAACTTAAACTACTGTGGACATGAAGGGCGCATAGAGCAACAAGAGTAGATATGTACCAATATTTATGAAAACAATGCATATATAGGAAAAACTATTAAATAATTTATTAAAACAAATATGGAAAATAAATCAATGTGAAATTTGGCACAGCATATCTTCAGTCAACTTGTAATCTAGCACATAACTTGAGTTTCCCGTTCTTAGGCAGTTGCCTAAATTGCAATCGGTGAGCCTGGATCGGTACTTGGATTTCAAATATTTCATGCTTGAAAAAATGGACTCATAAGAGTATGTTGAAGCACAGTAATAATATATTAATAATAATATATTCTTAAAAGGGAATAGCGATGTTCATCAACAAGATGGCCACCCACACGAGAACACGTGCCCCACTTGCTCTGGTGTTTTTGGCACTATTCTCAGTCTTTTTACCTGTTGTGGTCAATCTTTCAGCTCGTAGTTGTGAATTTTCTTCCTGTGACCAGTCAGTATTATTATTGAGTGAATCTCACGTACAGCTCTACAGTTATAGGAGATATTATCTCTCCGCCTTTTCGTCATGTGGTTTGTCTTCTGGTGGTCTCCATTACCCTGTTGTTCCCTCGTTCACCGCCAGGAGATCCTGAGGGTCTTCGCCGCAGAACCTGGCTCCGAATTCCCGGCATGGAATCATCATTCTACACATCTTACTTTCCGGAGATGTGTCTTAACTCTGGTCCTGGCAATCTGAATCTGAACATCTACTACCAGAACGTGAGGTGCATTAAAAACAAACTTTGTACTTGTGACTCTTGCTTATATGAACTATCCAATTTTGACATTATTGCCTTGTCTGAAACATGGTTAACTCCGGCAGTAAATGATAGTGAGCTATAATTTTCAAGCTCGCATACTATTTTTCGACATGACCGATATTGTAGAGGTGGGGGTGTGCTTCTTGGAATTAAACCAGTGCATCGTGCAAAATGCCGTCAAGATCTCAAAACTGACTGTGAAATTGTGTGGAGTGAAATCTCAAGCAAAATTTTTGTTGGTTGTTTTTATCGTCCTCCAGCAAGTGAACTTACTTTGTTGGAAAATTGTTTTGAGTCTGTACTGCGAGCCATTAACCTAGGGCCTATTATTCTTGTGGTGACTTTAATTTATCTGTTCGCTGGGACTCTCCATCAAGTGGTAGCACGTTGAATAACAACAATGCATTCTTCATGGAACACTTCATTTGTGCGCTCCGCTTATCCCAGCACAATTTCCATTGCACTCGCAACATGGCAACACTGGACTTTCTCCTTTCGACCGTTGTCCCTTTGACAGTCAGCCCCGGACGAAATATTTTTGACTCGGACCATGAGTCCCTCGATGCAGTTTATCGGTTTCGAGGCTCCAAGACGCACTTGGGGGGTCCACCCACTCCATTGAAACCCTTTTGTGCCTGGTCAAAGGTTCGCTGGGAGGACGTTAATCGCTGCCTTGACCTTATCCCCTGAGGCATGCTTACCTCTCTGTCTCCTGATGAGGCAGTTGATTTTCTGTATGCTGTGTTTGAAAGTGTGACAAAAGATTTTGTTCCCCTTGTTAAGCCTAGGTCAGAATAGTTTCTCCCATGGTTTAAGCCCGACACAGTTCACTTTCTTGGAAATAAAAACTGCGCAGGGTATTTTTGGAAAGCCTATCCTAGTACATAATCTCGGAGGTCTTTTACCGATCTATGAAGATATTCAAAGGCAGTCATTCGTCGTGACTATGCCGAATACACGAAAGCTATTTCTTCCTCCCTCTCCACTCATCCCAAAAAATTTTGGGCTTTCATTAACTCTCGGTGCATCCGTTCGCATATTCCTGAAACCAACTCTTACATGAATTCCAAGGCTGTGGGGCCAGATAGACCTAACCTATTTCTCAAATTTTTCTCAGAATGTTTAACTCCGGCATCTAATCTTGCCATAAACAATATGCAATCCCTCTCTCCTAAATGTAACTATTCACTGTCCCAAATCCAAACTACACCCCACAAAGTTTATCAATTTCTCTGCAAATTTTCCCCTCATCGTTCCCCTGATTCTGATGGTCTTAGTCCTACATTACTACATAACTGTGCTACCTCTCTTTGAATTCCTTTATGCCTGATTTTAAACCGATGCTTCTCCCTGGGCATTTTCCCTTCTCAATGGAAAATTGCTAATGTTATTCCTATACACAAGTCAGGACCGAAGACTGATGCATCAAATTATCGTTCAATTTCCTTGCTTCTCGTTTTATCCTGTTTGCGAGAAAATCATTCTTAACTGTCTGTATTACTTCACTTCCCCTCATCTTTCCACCAACCAGTATGGTTTCCTTGCTAGTCGTTCATGCATGACAAACGTAGCAGTCTTTCAGAATCATGCTGTCAACTCAATAACAAATAAGTCACAGCTAGATTCAATATTTTTAGATTTCTCCAAAGCTTTTGATTCTTTAAACCACAACCTCCTCCTTCATCAACTCAATCACCGTTTTAGTATCCATGGTAATTTTCTCAACCTACTGTCCAGTTTTTTAAGTGATAGAATCCAGCAAGTTGTCTTATCTGGTTTCTCTTCTGATTGGTTTTCTATTACTTCAGGGGTCCCCCAGGGTGGCATAGTAGGACCATACCTTTTCAATATGTACGTTGATGATTTAGCTTCACTAGTCCACTCTTCCCAAGTTCACATATTGCTCTATGCAGATGACTGTAAACTCTTTAAACAAATTGATTGCCTTGTTTTCCAGAATGCATTAAATCAGACTGCTACTTGGTGTGATGTATGGGAGCTCAAATTAAATTTGGCAAAGTGCAGCACGATGTCGATTTCATTAAGGAAAACTTCTACTACCTTCAACTACTGCATTAACTCTACCCCTTTGAGCAAGATCTTCTCACTAAAGGACCTTGGGGTAATAATTGATCAAAAATTAAATTACTCAGAGCATATTAAAGCTGTCACAAGCAAAGCTATGTTTCTATTAGGTCTTCTCTATCGTTTCACTGATATTAGTGACCCTCTTGCCCTTAGAACATACTTCTCGACTACTGTCCTCCCTGTCATTTCGTATTGCTCTCTTATCTGGTCCATGTCTGCTGTATCCAATCTCTCCATCCTTAATTGTGACACCAATTTCTTTACAAGGATAGTTATATTTAGAGTGCCTTCTCTCTGTAATGCCTCAACTGATCTTGTTCTATCCGCCCTTTCCCTCAGTAATCTCTCCAATCATAGGGTTAAATCTGACTTGTCCTTTATTTATAACATCCTGAACTCCATTACCGACTGCCCAGATCTGGTTTCCTATGTTAATTTCAGAGTTCCTTCTAGACCCACCCGAATGCATTCATTACTTCATATGCCCATTCCTAAAGCATCCCTTGCCCAACGTTCACTCTTCTTCTGTCTTTCCTCCATGTTAAACTCTCTCCCTTACCATATTGACCCCTTCTCATTGTCACGTAACTCTTTTGTCCAAGCTGGTTTGATGTATCTCTCAACTAAACAATACTGTCTTACCTTGCTGAGTTTATATGATTTCTGTTTTTTTATTCTATTTCTTTGAATTTTATTTATTGACTTGTTGTAAAGCCCACTGTAAATTAGCATTTACTGCTGTACGTGGACTAATCTTGAATAAATAAATAAATAAACTAAATTCCAAAAGTTTTCATCATTCTGTTGTGACTTTAAAATAATATCATTCTGTATATTTATTATTTCCATTTCTAAGCCTTCGGTGTTAATGATATGAAAGTAGGTTGCAATGGTAACAAACACATCAATATCCATAAAATTGAACGGATTAACAAAGACTGTCACAATGGGTTCCAATTCAGAAAACTGACGAAACCTAGAATTAAACTCTTCCAAAAGTGTTTCAATGTGTTGAAAGAATGGTGCATCGGTAAAATTTTTATCAGACAGACTTTCAATAATATTTCTAAAATTAGGAAAATTTGATAATGAATTTCTCGCTATCTGAGACTTCTACAGTGCCAATTTACATTTGAATGCATTTACTGCACTTATCATTTTCGCAATATTATGATTTTTTCCCTGCATCTCCATATTCAGTTCATTCAATTTTACAGTTATATCAGCAAGAAATCCTAAATCCATCAACCAAGCGTTGTCATCCAACTTCATAATATTCATTCCTTGATGTGAGAAATTCCATTACCTCCTTTATGAGATTTAGAAACCTAACTAGTATTTTTCCCCTGCTGAGCCATCTCACTTTGGTATGTAAAAGGAGATCACTGAATTTGGCCTCTTCATCTTGTAAAAGCAGTTTAACACTAGAACCCCGGAACTTTTCCTCTACGGTTAACCCCGGGAGCGGTCATTTGGACCGCTCATTATTTTGCATAATTTTCATTTGCTTTTACTAGAAAGTGTGAGAAATTACTTTGTTAACTTAGTTAAGAGATTACTATGGTTGGTGCGTGCCATGAGGCGTGAAGTACTCATTTCAGGTTGCTGGAATTCAGGGGAAAACTATACTTTTCCTTAAAATTTGTGGTTTTTGTGGGTGTTTGAGGGTTTTATCCACATACATCTGTATATTAGATATTTCCTTAAATTTTGCAACTCAAGAGAGTTTTTCAAACCTTTTTTGGCCCGTATTTTGTTGAAATAAATTGCCTGAGTAATGACGTGCCGGTCTCAGTGGATAGCAAATAGGTACGGTTTCATCAGTGACATCACCACATGTTCCAGAACAGACACACCCTACGATCGCTGTTCATCTTTCCCCAAGTATGGCGAACCATTGCAAAGGTATTTGGAATATACATCTCCCAGAAGCCAATATTTGATTCCAAATTTATCTGGCTTATTTGCCATGTATTGAGTGAAGGGACAATGACATCTCATAGGATACAGTTGCTCGTCAACTGTGAGATTCGCCCCAGGTATGTAGCAAGAATGACAGTTGTCAATGAATTTATTCCAAATGGTTGAGGCCAATGCAAATCAATCTGTATTCAACCTTTCTGATCTGGTTTCTCTTAGGTCGAAGCGAAGAAATCTCATGATTTCCACAAAAGTGTCTCGAGACATTGTCTCAGAATAGATCGGTGCGCCCCACTTTTTCGAACTAAGCTCTGCAAGTTCAAGAGATCTGCCTCCCAACGCACTGTGTAAGTAAATCATAGCGATGAAAGCATCAAGCTTCTGTAATGAAATAATCCACGTATCGTCGTGAAACTGCCTTCGCACTTCTGTCTCCATGCAGTGCTTGATATGGCGGAGCATCGGCTCATTGACGAAAAGCCTCCAAGAATTGGCAAGGCTTTCGTCTCACATGTGTCTTTTAGCAAAAGGTGTTGGGCCTGGCTTATCTTTCAAGATATTATGATGGGCCCTCCTAACAATATTTTGCCCAGGATCTACCACTTCTCATTCCGTAAGACCATCTTTTCCAAGAATTTTCGTACATGGAGCAAGTTTCTCAGTTTCTCGACGCCTGCGCCTTCCCCGTGCTACTTGAGTCACCCGCGACTGTCCAGACGCTGCTGCAGCATCCCCATATCCAGAGGCCATCTGAAACATGGCTTCACTGTAACTAAATAGTAAATATTACTGGCGCTGCATTACTAACAGTAACTGAAAAAATTGTGGGGCTTCTCAGCTAACACTAACTTCAAAACTGCATAATAACAACAACAAAATGACTGCTTCCGGGGTTCTAAGTAGTAGCTCTCACACACGATAAACAAATGACGTCACAGCTACAACATAATTGTATCGTATACTTAAGATAGAGTTAGGAAAAGTCAAGAGGTATCATAGTTATACCTTGCAAACATAACGCACAACAGGCTAAAAAAATCGAAAAGCGGTCAAAATGACCGCTTCCGGGGTTCTAGTGTTAAACAATCGGTGTTGCATGGGTATGGTAGAATTTATAATTTTTGTTACAGCTTTCATAACATGTTGAAAATGAAGAACTTTCATGCATAATATTTCCTGATGTATAATGCAGTGATAAGAAACAAATTTTGGAAACACAGGGTCCTCTTTACATAGTGCAATTAATCCATTTTTACCACCTGTCATTGCAGGTGCACCATCTGTTGTAATTGAGGTCAACTTCTGTAATGGTATATTACTTTCGTCGACATATTTTTTGAAGGTTGAAAAAATATCTTCACCTCTTATTCGTCCTTTTTAAACACCATCTTCACAACCATAGCTAATTCAGAAATGTCTAATATGTCTGTCAAATCATTCAGTTGTAACGAGAAGAAAATACATTTTTGTAAGTCACTTGCCTACTCCAATTCCATAGTAGTTGCAAGAACTTCGATTCTTCTTGTAACTATTCTTGCCGATAATTGAATCGTGTTTATCACTGAACAGAGGCGGATCTAGGCCTTCCGGGACCCATGGCGCTACAAAATTCGGGGCCCTCAATATTATGGTGCTCATATAACCTACACACATTTAACCTATTGCTACAAACTCTCATATTCATTTTTGATTTTTCTATTGAAATACAGATTTTCTCATTAAGAGGGAAGAATAATCACTAACAAATAAGATGGAATGTTGATAAAGAGTTGACAAAATTTATAGAAAAACATTTTGCAAAATTTATTACATTAATAGAAATACTACATACAAATGAAAAAAAATCTGTGAAAAATTCATTTCATTTCTTGTAGAAAATAACATTTTTCCAAGTAATAAATTTCTTAAAATATTATCCAAAATTGTCATTGCTCAACTGATAAAAATAAAGCATATAATTACAACAGGTATAATTACTATATGAAAGGTACTAGCAATTCATAAATTTCTTTTCCTATATTTCTCTTTTGCAAAAATATTTACATATTATTAAACTCGGATCTATATTATTTAAAAAAATCATTCTCAATGCAAAGTAAAGCTAAACAATTCAGACAATTGTCACTCATTGTGCTACTATGATAGTTTTTCACACGCTTTAGGGCCGAAAATGATCTTTCCCCGGAAGCATTTGAAATTGGCATTGTTAATAAAATTCTTAAAATAATTTCTACATTAGGAAAAGTTGATTTCATAATGGAAACCAATGTATTCATTCCAGTAATGCTGTATGATTTGTCTTCTTCTTTTGCAAATAATAAAAACTGATCTTATACACCTTAAAAATTTATGGAATCAATGTCACCCTTGTAATAGTCGCTAGAACTGAAAAATACTACAGATCTTTTTTCCCAGATACAATAATACAGACCAACAGAGGCATTAGTTCATTTGGTGCTGTGACACCCCCTGCCAAATGCTTCTGGCGGCTTGCAGGGTATTCATGTAAATGTAAATGCAATATTAGAACTGAAATTACACAAACAAACTTTTGTGGGTCCCCTACTTTACAGGGCTCCTTGCTTCATGGGGTCACTGGCACGTGCCATGTACACCCTCCCCTTAAATCCGCCACTGTCGCAGAAGTGATTTCATTTTTATTTTTTAAATCTTCGAAAAGTGAGTCAGCAGCTGTTAACATGGGTTCTTTTACAATCAAGCCATCTTCAAAAGGCTTTTTCTTCTTGGCCAACAAATGCAAAATTTTAAATGATGCAATTGTCGCTCTTTTTGATTGCTTAACTGGTATAGTAAAAATGCTTTGCTGTTTAGTTAAAATAAATTTTATATCAGAAATTTTCTTATTCCTGATCTGAGAGTTTACCGGAAAACTAGTATTAAAATTACCGTGGACCGTATTGAAGTGTCTTTCAACATTACTATTCTTTGGAAGAGCAACACTAACATTGCACAATAAACAAATACACTTTCCTTTGAAATAAGTAAAACAGAATTCTTCCCAATCAGCATTGTAATTATATGTCCTCAAGTTATATGGTAAGTTGTTTGTTCCAAAGTTCTATTTTCCATCTTGTAACACAACTTACCGTATCAAGCCGATGTTTTTTGTCATAATCTATCACTAAAAAATCACCCCTCGGCTTAAATGCGAGTCCGAGGAAAATTTGGGTTATGGTTAAATCTCATAGTCACTCATACATGGCAGCACGTCTCATGATACCACTATATTTTTTGTAAAGTAAATATTTGACTTACGATGAATATTAATGAATAAATAATAATGGCTAGAATATTGAATTTAGCACTACCTGTGCTTTGTTACCGTTTAAGGCTGGGTTTTTCACATTATTTGAGAGGTCACATGATTTGCAGACAATTACGCAAATTGCATTGACGGCTTTTGATGTTCAACTGTTTGAATATCGCTACATAATGAGAGATCTGCTCTGAAGGTGTGAGCAACGGCTCGAACTGCAAAATTCAGCTGATAATGAACAGTAAAACTTTACATGGAACGCGCATAATTATAAAAATGCTATTTCTTAAGGTAATGTAAATGCTAATTTCATTGGAAATAGACTTGGATAAAAAAATATGTTGGCGAGATCGCTATTACTATATTTAGCCTTTGTGAAAATGAAGATGAATGAAATTATTGTCACTGAATGTGGAATATTATTCAAAACGCAAAATTATTAACTGGAGTAATATTTCAAAATGTCAACAACTAAACCATGTCCCACTTTTCTTTGATCGCATATAATGTATTCCAAGCTGTGCATGAATGCCCGGCACACTACAGCATAAAATCTACGAAATTTACATTTTTACCAAAAAATTGTGGAAATTTTTGGGGGGTTGGCTTCTATTCGGGCAGATATGGTATTGATTTTCTGGGAGTTATGCGTGTCTATTTATTTTGTTCTCTTTTTGAATGGCAGGTGACCGGTAAATGCTTTGAGGGTGCAATGGCGCCCATGATCGCCGCATTGTCGACCCCTGATATAGATCATGCGATGTTTGATAGCACGTCTTCGCTAGAGATCTTCCAGTGAATGTATTTTCATGCTCGTAACTATTTCAGCACAACCGCATTTCATAGTTACCATAGTTTCAATAATATTACATTTATGTATATATCGTGATATTTGGTGGGTGTGCGCCGCACACCTAGCACACCCAGAGTATACACCCCTGATAGATAGATGTCTTTATTTTCAGGGTGAAATTGAGACCATAAGGCATCTCTTCCATTTAACACTTAGGAGAGAGAGGGAGTGAACAATTAGGACGTAGGTAGAGGAACACAAAAGGGTCATTCCACTCCAGCATGCAGACAAATCATCAGTAGCAGAAAATGCTGCCAGAGGTTATAAAATATATTTCGAAAATACAAGAATCCTCTCAAAAGAAAAACTTGATGAGAAACGAATAATATGCGAAGCATTAGAAATAAAAAAACATGGAAATAACTTCAACAGAGATAGTGACTAGAAAATAAGCAACACTTGGACTCCAGAAATAGAAACTTGATAAGATGGATTCCACAACAAATCTTACTCCACCACCAACCCCCCCTTTCTATAAACTACCCACCCCACCTCTGCTACCGCAAAATATATACAGTGGAATCCCGATTTAAGGTTCTCCCATTTAAGGTTTACCTGCATTTAAGGCAGTTTTTTTGCAGTCCCGACCAAAGCTCCATATAAATAATGTACTGTATCACCCGATTTAGTGTTTCTCGATTTTGTGAAATCCTCGCAATTAAGGGACAAAATTCTGGTCCCTTGCGGGGCATCACCTCGATTTCAGGTGCGTTTACAGCGTGACTCGAGAATATTTCATTTGGTGGAGATGTAATATATTAATTCAATCTAACCATCAATGACACAACACATACTGGCATTGCTACTACATTAAATAAACTCAAAAAAATTAATATTTAGTCGTGCTGTTTTGTAAATCCACCTTAAATGTCCTAATCTGTTACGTACTTCACGAAAGTTGTGATGACGTCATCCCGTGAATACGGATTTCTTTACATGTCAGTTCGCAGGTGCTCACTCACTAACGTGACGTGTTAGGTAGTTGGGCCACCTGCGTTTACCGCAGCCATATTTACCTTGTTAACCCGAAAGGAAGACAACAAAAAAAGGGATGTCTTATCCACAACGATGTTATTATTACATCGAGGCGGCGATGTTATTAAAACTTTGGATGTATGTTCCTACTCATCAGCCACTGTAGCATTTCCCTACACCGTACAAGACACGCAGTCAAATTTACGAGCCCTCTTAGCATAAAGGGCCGAAATGTAACAAATGAGACTAAAAGGACGTTGGAACTGTTAGCGTTGTCATTTTATGTGCGGTCAGCCGATAACAGGTGTCGAAACGTCTGCCAAAGCTCATCACACTGCTTCACTGAGGGATAATTATTCGTAACTCGTTAATACAGTAAAACTCAGTTATAACGCGCCTCACTCAACCACAGATTCGGATATACCGCGGGTCTAGTCATGTCCCCCAAAATGATTCCATTTATTTAATTCATAATCAACCTTGTTTCAAATTTTACCATGATTTATTTTCTTCATAAACAACTTGGTTCAACTTTGACAGCGATTTATTTTCTTCGTAAACAACTTGGTTCAAATTTTACCGTGGTATATTTTCTTCGTAAACAACTTGGTTCATATCTTACAGCGATTTATTTTCTTCGTAAACAACTTGGTTCAAATTTTACCATGATGATAAACTCCCATCACTGTCTATAAGAATGATAAGAAATTGCAGCTAAAGTCCACAACCGCTGGAGAGCAGGAAAATTATCGGAAGATGACAGCGAGAATGAAGAGATGTGTGAGGTTGAGACCCCTTAGATAAACAAAGTATTGGATAACATCAGTGAAGTGATGAATTGGATGGACTGACAGAGTGATTGTGATCATCTTTTACATTTTCAGAACATTAAGACGTATGTGATGAAGAAACGCCATCAGCTGTCGCTCCAAAAGAAAATATCAGACTACCGTATCTGCCCGAATATAAGCTGATGTTTTTGTCAAAATCTCTCATGAAAAAATCACGCCTCGGCTTAAATGCGAGTCCGAGGAAAATTTGAGTTATGGTTAAATCTCGAAGTCTCTCATTGCCTTCGCGTTCAAATGATAGTACTATATTTTTCGTAAAGTAAATATTTGACCTACAATGAATATATATAAAAATATCTTGGAGAGATCGCTTGAGTAAATTGGCGATTACGCAAAATGCATTGACGACTTTGAATGCTCAACTGTTTGAATTTCAGTAAAACTTTACATGGAACGTGTATAATTATAAAAAGGCAATTTCTTAAGGCAATGTAAATGCTAATTTCATTGGAAATATATTTGGATGAAAAAATATCTTGGTGAGATAGCTTGCATAAATTAACGATTATACAAAATGCGTTGACGGCTTTGAAAGTTCAACTGTATGAATTTTGGTAAAACTTGACATGGAACGCGCATAATTATAAAAATGCAGTTTCTTAAGGCAATGTATATGATAATTTCATTGGAAATAGACTTGGATGAAAGAATATCTTGGTGAGATAGCTTGCGTAAATTGACGATTACGCAAAATGCGTTGACAGCTTTGAATGCTCAAATGTTTGAATTTCTGTTAAACTTTACATTGAACGTGTATAATTATAAAAATGCAATTTCTTAAGGCAATGTAAATGCTAATTTCATTGGAAATAGACTTGGATGAAAAAATATCTTGGCAAGATCGCTTACGCAATATGAGTTGAGGGCTTTGACGCGCTCAGCTGTTTGAATTTCGGTAAAACTTTACATGGAACATGTATAATTATAAAAATGCAGTTTCTTAAGGCAATATATATATGATAATTTCATTGGAAAGAGACTTGAATGAAAAAATACCTTGGGGAGATCGCTCGCATAAATTGACGATTACGTAAAATGCGTTGACGGCTTTGAATGTTCAACTGTTTGAATTTCGATAAAACTTTATATGGAACGTGTATAATTATAAAAATGCAATTTATTAAGGCAATGTAAATGATAATTTCATTGGAAATAGACTTGGATGAAAAATTTCTTGGCGAGATTGCTGTTACTATATTTGACCTTTTGTGAAAATGAAGTTGAATGAAATTATTGTCACTGAATGTGGAACATTATTCAACGATGCAAAATTATTAATTGGAGTAATATTTGAAAATGTCAACAACTAAATCATTCCCCATGCATTTCTTCAATCTCGAATAATGTATTCTAAGATGTGCATGAATGCCCGGCACACTTCAGCATAAAATCTACGAAATTTACGTTTTTGCCAAAAAATTGTGGAAATTTTTGGGGGTTCGGATTAAATCCGGGGTCGGCTTCTATTCGGGCAGATATGGTATTTTAAAAACACCGATTAAAGTAAGGTATGCATTAAAATCAAAATACGATATCAGTTTTTATAGTATTTTTCAATTAAATTTGTTATAACGGATATACTTTCACGTTTTTAAAAATTATTTCCCGAAATACCGTGGGTTGCCGATAACTTGGGTGTACATTCTGTCTCCCGAAAACCATGTTATAACGGGGTTTTATGTATTATCTTATATAACCCATGCGAGCCCAATTATATCATGTATTCATTATAGCATGCAAACTTCAAAAACTGAAAGGATCTACACACTTGGTTGATTCCTCCTATAGAGGACCGCTCCAATTAAGTGTGTTTATTTGCTTAAAAGTTTTAAGAAAGTTTGTCTCGGAAAAATTAAAGATCGCAAATTCACTGCTAGGAGATGTAATGAGGGTCACAGCCATGAAATGACCACTAATTTTGCAAAAAAACCATAAGCTAGAAGAATAACCTTCACTGGAGGACTTACAGTTGGTATTATTCTGAACCGTCTTCGTTCTGTGAAATTTTACAAATGAAAAAATTGATCATAATTAATCTATACCCTTAATATTTGTATTTTAACTAATAAAACATAACTGACATTAATGAACTGCCGTTTAGTCTTTCAATTTTAGATAACCCCCATGTAATGTATTACTCGATTTAAGGTACAAAAAACTTGTCCCCGATGCAAACGTTAAATGGGGATTCCACTGTATTTTTATTTTCATATGTACAATAACTTGCTTATTTCATCATACTTAAAACAAATATTCAGAACATAGTATGTATGATTTGTTTGTGATTTCTGCAATTATAATTTTCTTTAAATAGATGAGAGAATTCTTTGCAGCTTACTTTTCTAGGCCAGTTATTTTTTACATTATCATTCCGATGGCAAGGGAGTTACTTAAGAGAAAGAAAGCAGTACAAATACATATTGCTTCATCGGCAATCGCATGCATTGGAAAGGGTGTAATAAAATGCATTTTAACATTATAAACTTGGGTTAATTCCCACTGTTCTGTGGGCTGAACTTTACATCGAATAAAAATAAATATTTTGCCTCAATATTCCGACATTTGCGCTAGTGCTATTTGTTATTCAATGCTAAGTTAAATTCAGTGGTAAGTAGAGCTGCAAACCGAACCGCCGAACCGAACCACTGTAATTTAGCTGAATCGCGAACCGAACCAAAACCACTGATCAATTTTTCAATGAACCAAAAACGGAACCGTAATTTTTAGGAAAAGTGGTTCGGTTTCGGTTTGATCTCAATCCACAAAGTACGGACCAACGAAAAGACCAGGAATTTCCATTGGAAAAACCAGCGGGTTTGCTTCAAAGGAAAGAGTGCCTATCTCTTTCCTTTCTGCTACTATTGTTATCCACAGATGACATTTATGGTGAGGGTTATGGGAGGACAAACTGCGACAATATCCGAGTCAACCACTCTAGGCAGAAACCGACCAACAGCTACAATCAATTAACTAATTTTAAGAATTCTCATAAATATTTAGAGAATATTTTTCCCTCTCTCAGGTGTAGGGTTACCAGACGTCTGGCAAAAGGAGGACATATCCTCCATTCTGCCTCTCCATCCTCCGTCCTCCCGGCATTTTAAATTTTAGAATTTCGTCTGGATTTTCCATAGTAAATGTGAGTTTAAGGCTCCATTGACCGGTAGACCATTCAACTCCGATGTGTGGTGGAATCTTATCCAAACCCTTGCAAAAGCTGTGCTCATAAACCCTCCTGCATGTGTTGTCGAAAGAGACAAGGGTGAGAATGGCACTTTTATGACTCCCTTTTTTTTCCTCTTAAAATTTCTATGCAAGGGTCACCGCTCTGTGAGGGTCAAGCACTCAATAATTTGTCACTAATTTTCTTCAAACAACTCTTTTGCTGGTGGTCTTGGTGAGCAGTGGCAAAGTCACGTTACGGAATGACCAGATGTACATGGTCAAATTCCAAGAAAAAAACTGAAGACTTTCATGGGTTCATCTCAGTTCTAAATTACCGTATTCACCCGAATCCAAGATGACCCTGAATCTAAGACGACCCCCCATTTTGATGATTCCAAAAGAGAAAAAAGCTCAAATTGACCTTCATGACTACAAAAATTATAAATCTTGTGAAATATTTATTTTCTCTTATACTTTTCTTGAATGTCATTGTCTTTTAACATTTTAAAATCATAAGATCACATCACAAATAGAACCATTCAGGTTTTCAAACAAATTAAATGGTAGCATTCATTTTAAGATAACATTAAAAATAAAGTAAATACATTGAAAGAATATACTCATTTCAGGACAACAAAAAAACATTTCAATCCAAGTGCTGCATAAAATCATTTTATTGTGTTAGTCATCATCACTGTCTATGCAACCTTCACTATTTTCCTCATGCTCACTATCTTTATCACTCTCAACTTCATCATCAGTCTCCCACAAAACATCATCCTCACTCCCATCCATGGCATTAGATAAGCAGCATTTCTTAAATCCTTTCACTATTACTTTTGCATTTATTTGTTGCCACGATGCCTTGATCCATTGGCAGAGCATTGCAACTTCAGGTTTCTTAAGATTTCCTTTTGGTGTTAAAGTGTGAGTTCCACTCTGTAACCACTCAGAATACAAAACCTTTAAATTATTTTTAAAACACTTACTGACAGCAACATCTAAAACTTGAAGTTGCGATGTCATTCCTCCAGGTATTACAATAAGATCAATATTCATCGCACTCATTATGTTTTTAATTTCAGGAGATAAGTGTCCTTGAATGCATCCAGTGAAAGCATTGCTCTTTGTTTCAGTAAAGCTCCTGGCCGTCTATTCCACACCACATGTAACCAATCTCTCATTAGTTCTTTAGTCATCCAACCCTTTTCTTGACACCTATTATTCCACTTGGCAAATGTTTCTTAGGCATTGTTTTCCGCTTTAGAATCACATGTGGTAATTTAGTCCCATCTGCTAAAACCGCCAACATTACCGTGACTCGCATTTTTTCGTTGCCTGTAGTTTTAATTAGGACGGACTTCGCACCTTTTTCGTTCACAGTATAATTAGATGGCATGTAGAAGAAAACCGGAGTTTCATCGGCATTTCCTATTTGGCTCAAAAGGTAATTATTGGTTTTTCTAAGTCCAATTACGTATTTCTGGTAAGCGAGAAGTTTTTCAACATAGTCTTCTGACAATTTCTGACACAGCGAAGTTCGTCGCCGTAAAGAAAAATTATTTCGTCGCATCATTCTCACGCACCAACTTCTGCTGGCCTTGAATTCTTGCAATGATATATTAAGTCCTCTAGTAATTTCATTAGCTTTAAGTATAATACTTTCAGTCGAAACAGGCATACCGTTCTTCCTCATGGTGCGCACAAACTTGACTACTTCTTCTTCAATGCCATGAAATCGGCCTAATTTTGGACCACTGAGCGACTTCCTTGTGGCTTTGGCATTTTCTAGTTCCTGTTTTGAGAGTTTCCATCCACGCACATTTGCCTCAGATACACCGAACTTTCTACTCGTATCACAGTTATTAGTTTTTTCGGCGTAATTTATCACGATCAGCTTAAAATTTGTATCTTAGCTCCGTCTAATTCCTTTGTTAACTTTCCCTTTGCACTCGTGCCACGTACTTCAACATGATCTGTCATTTTAACTTAAGGGTTGTGCATTTAAATCAAGAATGCACAACTCAAAGTTACTGTCACACTTAGTGAATCGCGGTTCGTCGTTTGAAAGGGGAATCCCAATGATTTCCGCTCTCATTTGTTTTAACATTGCGGTTGGCATTACGTGCAAGGTGAAAGTACGTCTGTGTTATGATCGTCGACGATGATTATTAGTCTAAATAATTATTATTCCCGTCATGTTTTTCTTATTGTTATTACTATTTGTTTATTTCACGTCTTTATGTACGTACTTGAATTTGCTGTTGTGAATTGTTTACTCTAATATACCATTTGTTGTAAAAACCACTGATTAAATGCTTAAATATACTTCGTATCCGAATGTAAGACGACTCTTGATATTTACAGCTGAAAATTTGGAAAAAAAGGTCGTCTTAGATTCAGGTGAATACGGTATCTGTTGCAGTGAATAGACCAGTTTCTTTTTCGCTCCGATTATTAGTAGAAAAGGGTAAAGGCAGATCTTCAATCTTAATTATTTTGGTATGTACAATATGTTCTTATTATTCAGATAACCAAAACTTCGATTACTATATATATATATTTATTTATTAAATTATAATTAATTAATAAAACTAATGATTTATATTATTTGTTGCTAGTGGTTGCTATAGAATACTCAAGGATATCCATCCCATTAAAATGGCATCACCTAAAAGGAAGTGCAAATTCTCCAGTCATCTGAAGGCGAAGTATCCTTGTTTCGACATCGGGAGGAATGAATATGAGATGAAGTGTACAATTTGTGATTGTTACATATCAATTGCAAATAAGGGATCTTATGATTTAGAGCATCATATACAAAGTGAAAAACATAGAAAAATGGTGCGAATTTCGTCTTCATGCAAAAAATTAACATATTTTTGTCTCCAAAACAACTTGTGTGATAAAAAAGCACGCGCTGCTGAAGGAACAATGACTTTTCATACAGTGAAACATCACCAATCTTTTAAGTCAATGGATTGTACATCCAGTTTGTTAAGAGAGTTATTAAAAGACTCAGAAGTTGCTATAAAAACAACATGTGCAAGAATGAAAATCAAAGCAATAGTGAATAAGGTGTTTGCCCCTCACACTATCGACGCCATTGTGAAAAACTTGAGTGAGATATCTTGTTTCGGAATTGCCACTGATGCCAGCAACCATGGTCCACTCAAAATCATTCCAATTCTTGTACAGTATTTTGATTGGACAGGGTGGAATACAATCGAAGGTGCTGGAATTAGAAGCTACTCCCGATGAAACCTCCAAAACTATATCGACGTGTGTATTGAGAACTCTCGAACATTATGGCATATCTTCTAAATGTGTTTCATTTACAGGTGACAATGCCAATGTAAATTTCGGAGGCATTAATATAAATAAGGGTAATAATGTGCTCTCTCACTTAAGGGAGGCTCTAAATAGAGAAATTGTAGGTATTGGGTGTCCAACTCACATTCTCCACAACTGCATGCAGCATGGAGCAGACGTATTAAGTGTTAATGTGGAGACCCTTATTTTGAAGATCTTCAATTATTTTTCAATATATACTGTTCGAACGGAGGCTCTGAAAGACATTTGCGAGTACATAGAAATTGAGTATCACAACTTGTTATCTTCAACTAAGACCAGATGGATAAGTTTAGCACCAGCTGTAGAAAGACTTTTAAAGTTGTTCCCTGCTTTAAAGCAATATTTTCTATCCCTTACTCACTTACCAACACTGAATAAAATTTTTTGTGAAAGTGAAATATCCGAATTACACCTGTGGTTCTTACTCTCGCTGACATCTATTTTCAATAACAAAATTGAGGCAGTTGAAAGAGAAAAGAATTCTGTTTTAGAAATTGTGAACTTCCTTAACACTGTGGTAAATTCATTGAAATTACGGCTTAGGGAAAATTTTATCCCATTATCAGTTAGACAGCTCATGGAAAAACTACAAGCAAAGGGGATGGGTAAAGACTGCCAGAGTTTTCTTGAGGAGATGCAGCTTGTGTATCAAGAATTCACTGATTATTTAGAGAAATGGATAAAGCCCTTTGAAGAATTTGAATCTTTTCAGTGGATGGTTTTAAGTAAGAGAAATTTAAAATATGACGACATTGTACCTTGCTTAACTTATCTTAAGGAAAGGAAAATAATTATTGATGACGTGAAACTTCTTGATCAACACCTAAAGTTATTTATGGAAAACAAAGATCAGTGTTTCTTTGATGAACCCCTTCATGAGCAGTGGAGCTCATTCTTTAGAAGTTGCAATTCTGTAGATAGTTTTTCAGAGCTGCTCAAAATTTGCGAATTTTTTTTCAGCATCCAAGGGCATAATGCAAACCTGGAAAGGGTATTTTCCTTAATGAATGATCAGTGGACACTCAAAAGAAATTGATTGTCAGTTGAATCAGTCAGATGGTTAATTATGACAAAGTACAACTTAAAACATTTTTCCTGTAAAGATTTCTATTCTTACCTTCTTAGGAACGAGGATCTTCTTAGAAAGATAAATTTATCGGAAAAATATCTTCATTGAAAAAAATCATTCTTATTATTATGTAAGCATTTTATTTTTTAAATAAAATTAATATTATGCAAGTAATTAATAGTTATTTTAACTTTATGTATTCAATTTATATTACTTTTTCAAGGATTTTCTTTTAATAAATATATATATATATATGGAAACTATCCTAAGGAGCAAATAACCAAAAGAATATCCAAAAACATATATAAATAATTATACACATTCATTATTCCTAAAAAAAAGCCCGTTAATTATTCCTAATATTGTTTGTCTGGCTTTTTTCTTTTGTGTCCTCCTTTTTTGCCTTTATTGTCCTCCTTTCTACCCTTCGGTGTCAGGTAACCCTACTCAGGTGTCAACCAAGAGAAATAGTAGCACTTACAAAATATAGTTGAAAGCTATGTTCTTTGTAACATGAGGGTTCTGAAGAATAAGCTGCACATTCTCGGGGCAATCAGTGCACACATGATTCCAAAATAAGAGCACTGCCTGTTTATTGTGATGAACTGGAATAGAAGGTTCTGCCAGTTTAGGATGAAATAGCTGCCACAAGTCCACAAAATACTGCCCAAACTGCAAGATACAATAAAGGAAAAATGTTTGAACATTTGATTAAAATATCTTGCTACACATATTTTCATGAAATACTGATATATGGAAAAACAACCTGTGTTGAGATAGTTTATTAATTCAATGCACAGATTGCAAACTTATCTTTAAATATTTTTGAAGGTTTGACTGAATTACTAAAAATTTAAAAAGTTTTTTTCCTTTACCAACAGTCATTCTCATCATACTATATATAAAAAATATTGCAGGTTAGCCAGCAGCCATCATGAATTTATTTTAAACTTTGTGCTCCAAACCCCGAACTGAATGCAAAGGGTACCCCTCCAAAGATTTCATTAGTCCCCCTGTTTGTAAACAAGAAAGATACTCTGACAGCAAAAGCAATATAATAAACTGAGACCCTTGAATTATTTTTTGATATGCCAGCAGGGATCAGCATGGAGCTTATACTGAATGAGCTAATGGACATAATCCAAACATTAGAAGTGGTCACACAAAATTCGTCACTAGATGCCTTTACAAGTATATCCTAAAAATGTTTCTTTTTATTTCATGGAAAATTGGGCTGATTCTTCTAACCGAATCACAGAAATTTATATACAGTAAAACTCTGTTATAACGCAGGTTTCGGGAGACAGAGTGTACGCCCACGTTATTGGCAACCCGTGGTATTTCAGGAAATTTTGCGGGAGGTAATTTAAAAAAAAAACGTGAAAGTATATGCTTTATAACAAATTTAATTACAAAATGCTATAAAAACTGATATCGTATTTTGATTTAAATACATACTTTACTTTAATCGGTGTTTTTAAAATAGTCCAATATTTTCTTTTGACATGACAGCTGATGGCGTTTCTTCGTCACATACGTCTTAATATTTTGCAAATGTAAAAGATGAAGATGATCACAATCACTCTGTCTCTCCATCCAATTCATCACTTCACTGATGTTGTCCAATACTTTGCTTAAATTAGGGGTCTCAAGCTCACACATCTCTTCATTCTCGCTGTCATCTTCCATTATTTTTCTGCTCTTCCACGGTTCCGGACTTCAGCTACAATTTCTTATCATGCTTATAGGCAGCGACGGGAGTCTTCACAAACCCAAACTCACAGATCATTTACCTGTAGTCTATCAACAAGAGCATTGGAAGCTTCATGTGCATCTTCTTCCGTAAAACCCAAAAACTCTTCTTTGTCTTTGATACTATTGCCTGCCACAGCGATGCACTTTGACGAGCAATTTTGAATTGTCACAGAACTTCCATGCCAATCCGGTATTGTAGGTCATATTCTTCAGTGTAACTGTTTTCAGGAACTGTGGCACTTGCAGTTATGAGTTTACGACAGCAGTGAGCAATTCCCGCTGATAGTACGCTTTAAAGGGTTGGATAATGCCTAGGTCCAAGGGCTGGATAAGTGCAGTAATATTTTTTGGTAAAAACATCACTACTATCTTTCCATCCATTGATTTCAGAGAATCAGAAGGAGGATGTGCAGGACAGTTATCCAGCAGAAGTAAGAGGTTTTTCATCCAGTTTTAGTGAACGTAGGTAACTCTTTACCGATGGCACAAAATCGTCGTTGAACCACGACATGAAAATATTGCGAGTCATCCAGGCATTCTTCTTTTATAAATGACAGGCAAAGATATCATGTTAACGTGATTGAAACATCGAGGACTTCGGCTAGCAGTGCATCGCAGTAAAATATGAACAAAGTTGTTTACAAAGAAAATAAATCGCGGTAAAATTTGAAACAAAGTTGTTTACGAAGAAAATAAATTGCGGTAAAATTTGAAACAAAGTTGTTTACGAAGAAAATAAATGGAATCATTTTGGGGTACAGGCAGTCCTTGACTTTTGTACATAATGCTTTCCTGAAAACGTGTCCAAAAGTCGAATGTACCAAAGTCAAACATAGATTTACATGTTATAGGGGGGTTCCGTTCCTAGAGAGCCAAAAAATATTATAAAATCTCTAATTATGGTATAAATGTTTAGTTTTTTTGTGCAGGGGTCTTTTAAACACAATCGTCAATTTTATAATATAGAGATATAGGGCAAAATGCAATATTTAAATAATTGCACAAATAAACACTGCTGTTTGGACAAAGATGACGACGAGATGGAAACTGGTGGCTGGCAACCAGCACCACTCGAAATATTCGTTCGTCATTTAGCTGACGTGCGAAAGTCTGATCAGCGCACAAAAGGCAGTTCAGGGGTGTCAACCTATGCTATCTTGGGTTCTTGTTCCCTTGTATTATACTAAGGTTATCACACACATAGTGTAATTGATTATTATCTTTTTATAATTTATCGTTATTTGTTTTTCATTATTATTTTTTCTCAAGAAATTTTTATTACTGTAAGAGACATTTATTTGTACTGCTTGTAACACAGTGCTTCCATCCTTATCATAATCTAGTCATTGACCATAGCTATTATATCTTGGTATTAAGCTCCCTTTTTCTTGTTTATGTAATTTATTTTTTTTGTATTTTTGGTGAAATTATCTTTGTTTATGGCAGAGTCTTTTCTGGCAGAGGTGGAAGACCAGCTGATGCTGATAGTCTAGTCAATTAAAACCGATATTTACTTTCAAGGAGCATTTCTGTGTAAAATGGGTCAACAAGGTTTTCTAAGATATTTCGACCCTGCTGATTACGAAAATCGCTGTTGCCACCTTGTATTTCTGACCGTTACCCCGGAATTCAAGATGGCATCCATTCATAAAATCACGCGTTACTGGCTCTTTTCGACCTATGAAGAAGATTTAAGTGTTCGCGTCTATGTTTCCTAGAGCAAAAAACACAACGAAACATGTCCCAGTCATGTTCGATAGCAGGAAATGCCATAAATTTCATGAATATCGCTCTATAGTGCTGTCAAAACAAAAAAAAATTGGATTTTCCATAAGTAAGTTTTCCGGCCGTGTGTGTCACGTATTATATTGATTATGACTCATTACGATAGGAAAGGACTGCGAGTTCACGTTCTTCGAGTGCTTACCTAGCGCTGTCAATTATTGGCGTAGGAAGGACTGAATGCAGAGAGTAGTTTCGCTGCAAAATTCTAGTAGACTTAATACCACCCAGGACGTTAAATTCGTTACAACACTTTTCACTGTTTATGTGTAGAGTTGCCATGAACTAATAAGTATTAACAATATAGAGGTAATAGCTCAATCTTCAAAACATTATTTATTTTAAAAAGTTCTTATTCCAATGAATCTTTACCATTGATACATTGCACGCCACACTGGCACATATTGGTGCAAGGTAGTTGGCCTTTCCTACATTTACACTGCCTGGTACCACACCCGGTTTTGCACCTGCATTGAACAATATCCAGACAAGCCTTTGGGATTGGTTCCAAAGATTGCAAGATGGGAACCAATTGGTCGTCCTCAAATTTGTATCCACAGGTCGTTGAATCAGGACACACAGGATCCTTGAAATATGCATTTTCCCACAAAACGGTTTGCAGGTGGCTGCGTTTAATGTGGAACTGCACAGTGTCGGGCTTCCTTTTCTTTCCGAAAAGGGTAAGCCTCGCACAGTCGGTTTGCTTTATGCTGAGATCAAATTGAAAGGAAATGATAAACTCAATTACAAGTTATGATAGGTGCTTGATGTTAGAAAAAATCAATATGGCGAAAACTTATTTATACAAGCGTGTAACAAACTCCTCTGTTGCTTACATGGCATCCTCTGACAGTGGTACTTTTCCCAGCTCGCTGAGCAGATCAGCGTTTGTCTCATAGATTTTCCAGGCTGCCCCTTTGGTAATGGTGGCCACGAAGGAGGTGGTGTCGCATCCAGTTATTAAATGGATAGCAAGTAGATTTGCTTTTTGGATGAGAGGTGATTTTCCGCAAACAGTGTGGATAGCAATGTATTTCCTCTCCTTTGACGTACTGGCTTCATCCACAACTCGAAGCATTTCATTCAACTAAAGTGGTGCACCAGAAGACAAAATACGTCAATGTCTCTCGCAGATACGACTATTCGACGAGCATTACTGTGAACAGCTTGCAAGACTATCCTGGTATCCGCCTCTTCATGTGAGGCCATCAGAGGAGAGACGTCTATGGCTGGATTACTCGACACCACCTTCATCTCATCCTGGAATCCACCAGCAACGACGAGATCAATACCACTACGAGCGTGTGCAGTCAACTGCATAGAAAGGAAATTAGCATGATCTGACTTGTTTTCAAGGAGTGCCAAGAAGTTTCCCCAGTTTTTGGAAAGCGGAACGTCTCAATTGGCAATGATGCATCGTATGGGTCTTGTATTTTGGTTCCGTGCAAACCTTCGTCAAAAATTACGTTGATCCTGCCATAATTTTATTCAACTTGATACACTCGTGCAACAAATATGTCAGCGTACTCTCCAAAGGTATTTGCCTGTGTTGGCTTTCTCAGCGCAACAACTATCGCAATGATGAAATGTGAATCAGCGGAATCGGGCAAACGTTCAGGAGAAGGTGGACATAGGAGATCAGTTATCAGCAAATTCATGAGGAAGGCTTTATCACCGGACTTCAGTGCACCGTTCATTTCGACTAAGGAAATGGGCACCTGGAGCAACTCATGCTTTAGTATTGCCTGAAGATCGATGGATCTGCCTGCGTCGAATGCCATTATGACACGCTTGAGGACATTTCTGTCAGCCTGCATTACTTTACCATAAGAATTTGCATTTTGATTTCGTACAAATCTTCAAATGTCATGGCATTGTTTTCTCGGAGACTTTGGTGGAAACTAATCTGTGGTTTTCCGCTTGTCGGTGACACCACAAATCTTTGTTGAAGAAATTATTTCACTTGCTTCAACCCCATTTTCTCAGCGTTCAAGAGCAACGTGCTTATTGCACGTGTGGCAATATCTTTCGTGGCCACATTGTGTATTTGCATTCAGCATCCATTTCCAGAGCACACGTTAGATCATGTCATTACAGAGAGAATGACATCCTCGTCTGCGTTGTCCCTCTTCAGTCGGACGGGTGGAGCTTCAGCGGTGGGTGATAATTTGTTTTCCCGCCCATACATTCTGTACATCTTCAGGGAGATTTCACTTCTCCAATAGAATGACAATGACCGTCTCTAACGACTAGATTTGTTTTGTGTTATTCCTATCAAGCCTTCAGTATCCTTGCAAACACCCACAATCCATTCTTCAGCGTGGTCTGCATCGACCTGCGCAAATTTGTTTTGAGATCTTTGTACTCCAAAGTCACCTTCCTTGAACCTAACTTCGACCTCCTCCGGTATTTGGTGCATTTCTGAGACAAACACAGCCAGCGATTTGAAATAATTGGTGTGGTCATACCTCGCTATGAAGGGGAACAACCTTGTTAATGCG
Organism: Uropetala carovei; assembly: GCA_036926305.1. Classification (NCBI taxonomy): domain Eukaryota; kingdom Metazoa; phylum Arthropoda; class Insecta; order Odonata; family Petaluridae; genus Uropetala; species Uropetala carovei. The sequence continues at coordinate 399,628 of JAXCHB010000224.1, forward strand.
CACAAGTACAGGTCCGAATCGCCATCACTTATTGCTCTTGTGAACATAAGCGAAACGGAAATCATGCATACGTAAGACCACAAAAATGCAAAATTTTCATGATGTTCAGATTTGGTTTCAGCGTAATCCTGAACGAGACGTTGTGATGTATGACTTTGGAAGTAGGATACAAGGGCCTGAAAATCCTTACAATTGGTGCTTAGCTTTACTTCATCACACACCGACCGACCGACTTATATTTTGTATTTATCATAGTACGTAAGCGTGCACTCTACTGTTTCCGCCTAGTTTTAAACGTGTCCGTAGATGAACGGTAATGATGCGTTCAACAGCACATTCCTACCACCTGTATGTGACGCATCAGCCGATTCATTTATTACTATGACGTAATCAAAATTGTACGTGACACACATGGGTGGAAAACGTAGGTACGAAAAATCCTGTTTTTTTTATTTGACAGCACTATAGAGCGATATTTATTGAATTTATGCCATTTCCTGCTATCAAACATGACTGGGACATGTTTCGTTGTGTTTTTTGCTCTAGGAAACATAGACGCGAACACTTAAATCTTCTTCATAGGTCGAAAAGAGCCAGTAACGCGTGATTTTATGAATGGACGCCATCTTGAATTCCGGGGTAACAGTCAGAAATACAAGGTGGCAACAGCGATTTTCGTAATCAGCAGGGTCGAAATATCTTAGAAAACCTTGTTGACCCATTTTACACAGAAATGCTTCTTGATTGTATTTAGGAAGCGTTTTTCCCAAAACATAACTAGACTATGAACCCCAATACCGTTTTACAGTACATATTGTATTATTATATTTGTTCTTCTCCTTCACAGTTGAACACACACTCGACCGGCTTAAGTCCAATGAGCGTCTGATTGAAGCTAAAGATTCGCCGCTTTTGGCACGCCTAATTATTTCCATCTTTGTCCCAATCGTGTTCACTTTATGAGCCCTACGTTTCTTTCCACTTGTATTAGCACTTTCAGTTTTCCATTTATCACTCATGTTTATAAAATAATATGTGTAAAATGCACAAACAAAGAAACACTGCTGTACGTACAAACAAGGATGGTAACGTTGCCGAGAATGAATAATAATAATAATAATTTATTGATTATTAACTGACTTTACAGTGGTATTAATCTTGTCAAATTTCAGTACAATATTAAAAAACATTACACACAAATCTTACATTACATACAATATGTATATTCTTACGTAGCATACTTTAATTTATTAAAAGTGTTGGGTTGGCTGACAGACAGCGCCATTATGAAATAGCTCGAAATGTTTGATTGTCCGCTGACAAACCAAAGTCCGAATTCGGCATTGTTTGGCATACAAAAGGCAGTTTAGGGGCGAGAATTTATAATATACATAAGAGCGAATTGTACGAAAGTTGAATGTATGAAAGTTGAGGACTGTCTGTACATGACTAGACTCGCAGTATATCTGAATCCGCGGCTTAGTGAGGCACGTTATAATGGAATTTTACTGTATATAGATGGAGTTGAGGTTATAATGTATAACGGTTGAATTCTTGAGTTAGATGAATATTTATCAGTTGAATCTCAAGCTTTAGCTGCACAGTAAAACCTCTTTGTAACGAAATTGAAGGGACCCAATTTTTGGCACTTTGTTGTAATGAGGTTCTTTGTATGAAAGTTTTTTCAGCATTGTCATATATGAATATCAGCATATTATTGTTGGTTATAACTTATTTCCAAAAAATTCACTTCATGATAAAAATTATTTTTTCATTCCTGTAACATTGATCAATTTTCATAGTAAAAACAATCTACATGAAGTAGCAATTTATGATGTAGGGCAGTGGTGCCCAACCTACGGCCCGTGGGCCTGATGTGGCCCGTGAAGAGTTTTTGTGCAGCCACGATGAAAAACCAATTCGAAAAACTTAACACACAAATTGATATATTTTTATGAAAATTTTGGTAACAAATCTTTTAACAATAAAACTATTAAACCCTCATTAATAATAAAGTAAAACCTATACTTCACGAACTCCCTTAGAACGAAGAACTCCATATAACGAAAATTATCCCAAGTCCAGAAATATTCACTAATAAGACTATATAGAAAACCTCTATATTACGAACATCCAATAATTACAAAACCTCTCAATTACAAAATAAAAGTTGCACCCATTCCACTAAAAACAAACCTCCATTTAGCGAAATTAAAAATAAGAATGTTGTATGCACTGTTGTAAAGCAGAAATGAATGCCATCTATGCGGATGTCAACGTTCTCCCTCAATGGACCAAAAAATTATGACTTCGAAGTAACCAGGTTCGAAATATATGAACTTTCATAAAAATCAAACTTTTTTCCAATCTGCTACTTGGGCAGTAAAATTATAATACAAAATCTTATCTATCTGTTCTACAAATGAATTGGCCTTACAAGTTAGTATGCACGGTGAATTCGAACAGAGCTGAAGTGAACACTTACAATTAGTTTGCGATTCACAAAGACCACCAGGTGTGAAAAAAGGCTCCAGCGAATATCCCGAATTTTCCAGCACTTTTCAAGTTACTCTTTTATGCAGCGAAGAAAAGAGGTTAAACCATGCGCCGAAAGATTATCACTCATCTAGACTCCATAATGCTGCATATGTATTACATTGTGCTCTTCTTGTATGACATTATGATAAAACCAGTGATGAGTTGAAGCCGGCTCTCGCTGGTTTGCACGAGCCGGTTGTTATATTTTTAGAAAATATGAAAATTTATTGGTTTTGTCCTTTCAAGTAGATTTTGCCCTATCTGATAGTCAATTACCAACAGTGTATGAAATGGAATATATTACAAACTGAACACTTCTTAAGCTAGCAGAACGGTATTACTAAACTAGAGCGATCTGATGTCCCTGACATGTAGGCATCCTGCCAATCTTATCCAAATTTCCTTGACTTTTTTGAGAGTCAGTTCTTAATACTTTTCCGGCTCATCACTGGGTAAAACCAACAGGTTTTTGTTTTTGACTCATCACTTATTCTCAGGTAAAACAAAGACATGATCTTTTTAGAGACGACATTTGGTATAACTTCATGCAACATTCTTTAAAGATTGGTCAGTAACAGAGATCAATATTACATGGTCTTTTCTGGAGCATATCACTTTCACATGAGAAAAACCTTGCCCAGGTTTGGGAGAGCATGAGGATTGAGATAGTAGGGGTTCTTGCAACTTCTGTTCATTTGAGCTTGGTTCAGCGGTTCTCGAATTTCACTATCCAATTTAAAATGTGAGCTTTCACAATGATGCAAGGATAAGCTGATTCATTTATTTGAATCATCTACGACTTTTATTTCACACATAATTAAATAGGGTGACCTTATTCCAACGAGGTGAAAACGGGACATTTCCTGTCGTTGTAAGAAAAAGTGTGACAAAATTTTCCCATGATTTTTTTAATGGTAAATCTGTCACTATCACAATCTATAACGAAAAAGGCAAATACAAACTTTCCTTACAGTCCAGAGCATGGCAGACTAGGACAAAGTTCACAATCAAACAAGAATCTGACTAGCACTGTCGTCGTCGAAACTCGAAGAGAATAAGTTAGGGTAAAACCCAGGCAGGATATTATATGCAGAGACCAGGTTTGACACCTCAAATTTATCAATGACCCTGAGGTTTCCTAACCTGAGAATTGTGACTGTAATTAGCATTTGTTTGACAACCTCCATATTTCCGAGAATCCTACATTTCTATTAGGAATATCATCTATACTATCAGATAATCTAAATTTTATTTGTGATTGGCTTCAAAACAGTACAAAATGGCTTTTTTGATAAAAAACGGGATTGTCCTGACAAAAATGTGATGTTTGGTCATCCTACTATTAAATAAGTAAAAGGGAGTCACCTGTTTGAGGCACTATATGTACACCCTTCCCTTGCCAACCACAGGGGTTACGTTCCTGAAAAGTAATGTGGTTGGTAAAACCGCAGTTAGTAAATACTTAAGTATATTGGAAATTGGGGGTTAGGTTCCACGGTTAGTATTACTATACCATATATTATTGATCACTTACATTACTCGCTTATTTCTTACTTAAATACATTATATAAATATTACGAATACAATAACATGCCGTTCTTTCCTTATGAGCTGTCTGGTTTGGCATAGTCGAAACTCCCGTAGATGAAAAATGTGTGATGAAAAACAATCACTGCCATCTATGTGCTACTAAATGCGAGAAATAGCTTTCCACTGCAGTCCGCTGTTTGGAACTACATATTCTACCCCAGAATGAATTCTTTTTTTAAGAATTTCTTCCAACGTATCTCACTATGCATAAGCCAAACTATTGAGTAAAACGATTACCGACTGAAGGATTACAAATGCCCCGTAGGTAATGGAGAAATTATGTGCATACTACGACGTACATCACATCATTTTATACAATTTACTATGGTCTTCTTATCTTACCCGGCATTTTTTTGCATTTAAACAAATATTATTACGTACAAATTCAGAAAAATATTAAACGATTAATTTATTTAGTATGCTGATATGAATAATACACAACTAAACACGTCATGTGGACTTGCGGTGCATGAAAAGCATGCGTATGCTGATGTGAATAATACACAACTGATCGCCTCGTGTAGAATGTAGAGACTTGTGGCGGGCAAAAAGCATAATCGTACATTATGGCAACAAAGTAATAGCAAGCAAGTTAGAACAACAACATAGCCTTGTGAGTGAGTGCAGATGACAACAAAGTCATACGATGTGCAGGATTATCGTGTTGAATGCAGTGACTTGTGGTGCACGAAAAGGATACATAATTGTGTCAGTACAGCAACAACGTAATAGCGAGCAAGTTAAAACGACAACAAAGTCTTTGTGAGTTAAGATGACAACAAAGTCATAAGATGTGGGTATTTAAAAGTTTTCTTGGTCCGAACTGTGGATATGCAAGGGAAATGTCTGCGGTTGGGAAGGGCGGGGACTCAATATGTAGACCGCGTATAGTCGAGGGCTGCGATTGGAGAGGGGTGTATTTTGTGTGCGAGAAATGGGGAACAAAAACGTGATATGATGACACCAGAGGCACCTGTAGAAATTTTTTCAGGGAGGGGCAGAATGCTCACTCATTAGAATTGGTTGCAAAAAAACACGTTTAAATTGATTTTTTTAAGCAGGGCCTGCTTTTCGTTTTAGGGGAGTAGTATTGCACACCTCAGATAAAATGTTGGTTTCTAAAATTCTCCATAAAGAATTACATCTAATGCTATTAGCAACGTGAGTTAGTTGCCGCGATAGATATCGAAAGATTCCAAATTACCGTATTCACCCGAATCCAAGACGACCCTGAATCTAAGACGACCCCCCATTTTGATGATTCCAAAACAGAAAAAAGCTCAAATTGACCTTCATTACTACAAAAATTATAAATCTTCTGAAATATTTATTTTCTCTTATACTTTTCTTGAATGTCATTGTCTTTTAACATTTTAAAATCATAAGATCACATCACAAATAGAACCATTCAGGTTTTCAAACAAATTAAATGGTAGCATTCATTTTAAGATAACATTAAAAATAAAGTAAATACATTGAAAGAATATACTCATTTCAGGACAACAAAAAAACATTTCAATCCAAGTGCTGCATAAAATCATTTTATTGTGTTAGTCATCATCACTGTCTATGCAACCTTCACTATTTTCCTCATGCTCACTATCTTTATCACTCTCAACTTCATCATCAGTCTCCCACAAAACATCATCCTCACTCCCATCCATGGCATTAGATAAGCAGCATTTCTTAAATCCTTTCACTATTACTTTTGCATTTATTTGTTGCCACGATGCCTTGATCCATTGGCAGAGCATTGCAACTTCAGGTTTCTTAAGATTTCCTTTTGGTGTTAAAGTGTGAGTTCCACTCTGTAACCACTCAGAATACAAAACCTTTAAATTATTTTTAAAACACTTACTGACAGCAACATCTAAAACTTGAAGTTGCGATGTCATTCCTCCAGGTATTACAATAAGATCAATATTCATCGCACTCATTATGTTTTTAATTTCAGGAGATAAGTGTCCTTGAATGCATCCAGTGAAAGCATTGCTCTTTGTTTCAGTAAAGCTCCTGGCCGTCTATTCCACACCACATGTAACCAATCTCTCATTAGTTCTTTAGTCATCCAACCCTTTTCTTGACACCTATTATTCCACTTGGCAAATGTTTCTTAGGCATTGTTTTCCGCTTTAGAATCACATGTGGTAATTTAGTCCCATCTGCTAAAACCGCCAACATTACCGTGACTCGCATTTTTTCGTTGCCTGTAGTTTTAATTAGAACGGACTTCGCACCTTTTTCGTTCACAGTATAATTAGATGGCATGTAGAAGAAAACCGGAGTTTCATCGGCATTTCCTATTTGGCTCAAAAGGTAATTATTGGTTTTTCTAAGTCCAATTACGTATTTCTGGTAAGCGAGAAGTTTTTCAACATAGTCTTCTGACAATTTCTGACACAGCGAAGTTCGTCGCCGTAAAGAAAAATTATTTCGTCGCATCATTCTCACGCACCAACTTCTGCTGGCCTTGAATTCTTGCAATGATATATTAAGTCCTCTAGTAAATTCATTAGCTTTAAGTATAATACTCTCAGTCGAAACAGGCATACCGTTCTTCCTCATGGTGCGCACAAACTTGACTACTTCTTCTTCAGTGCCATGAAATCGACCTAATTTTGGACCACTGAGCGACTTCCTTGTGGCTTTGGCTTTTTCTAGTTCCTGTTTTGAGAGTTTCCATCGACGCACATTTGCCTCAGATACACCGAACTTTCTACTCGCATCACAGTTATTAGTTTTTTCGGCGTAATTTATCACGATCAGCTTAAAATTTGTATCTTAGCTCCGTCTAATTCCTTTGTTAACTTTCCCTTTGCACTCGTGCCACGTACTTCAACATGATCTGTCATTTTAACTTAAGGGTTGTGCATTTAAATGAAGAATGCACAACTCAAAATTACTGTCACATTTAGTGAATCGCGGTGCGTCGTTTGAAAGGGGAATCCCAATGATTTCCGCTCTCATTTGTTTTGACATTGCGGTTGACATTACGTGCAAGATGAAAGTACGTCGTCTGTGTTATGATCGTCGACGATGATTATTAGTCTAAATAATTATTATTCCCGTCATGTTTTTCTTATTGTTATTACTATTTGTTTATTTCACTTCTTTATGTACGTACTTGAATTTGCTGTTGTGAATTGTTTACTCTAATATACCATTTGTTGTAAAACCATTGATTAAATGCTTAAATATACTTCGTATTCGAATGTAAGACGACTCTTGATATTTACAGCTGAAAATTTGGAAAAAAAGGTCGTCTTAGATTCAGGTGAATACGTTACTCAGCGAGTATGTTTTTTCGTTATAGATAAAAGTAGATTGCGTACATTGGATCAGAACTATTTGTGTTCGTTTATATTCGTAATTCGTAAGAAATTGCCGCCTGAGACGGGCGCATTTTATGCCGCAATGAAATGACATAAATAAAATATTAGATTTGTTTTATTATACAAACAAAATTACATTAAACATTTCTTTAAATAACAATTAATTAAAAACAATAAAAATTAACTTAACTGTATTTTGCTCACTTTTTCTTTAGCAAAATTGTCTATAACATCTTCGAAATTTAAAGTGATTGAAATGTCATGTTCAGTGGACAATATTGATATTTCTGTCAACCTTTCCTGTGTAAATAGTTAATTGTAAATAGTTTTTAATTAATTTCAATTTCGAAAAAGATTGTTCTCTGCAGGCAACAATCACAGGAAGAGTTAACACAATTCTGAGTGATATAAAGATATTTGGAAAAATTTTTACTAAATTATTTTTATCTAATTTAAAACATTTAATGGTGTCATCTCACTATTTAAAACACTTCTAATAATTAAAAGTTCATTGTACAAATTTAAAGGTTCTATATCATCTGTCAATGCTATATGCAAATCTTGACATTTAAAAAAAATAACATCTGAATCTGTATGGATAAACAATGTAATGACGTACAAAAATTCAAATACTTGGTTATGTGTTTCTAGTTGGGAAAATCTTTCCTTGATATAACTGATGCAAACACCTACTACATAATTAAAAAACTTGATTACATTTTTAAAAAAGGATCTACGATTGGTGTATCTCTTCCCTCGTACTGAAATTGTATGTTTTTACGTCGAATTCTAATCGGAGGTGTAAGTTCACATTCTGCTGTTATTTCCATTGTCAGAGCAATTTCTTTGGCAGAGTAGAGCATTTGTTAAAAACCATTAGTACGGTATTCTTCCAAAAATGAGCTAATGCTTTTAAAAATATTAATGCTTTCTGATATTACCATGTTTGGACTTTGTAATAATTTTGATGCAACATTAACTTTTGATAAAATGTTGTACCAAACAACAACACTGCAAACAAATTTAAAGCTAGAAATTTTATCCGCCAACTATTTACTTTTGTTTTTGGTATCGCTGCCTCTCTGCTCATCCAAAGAAATTTCCACCAGTGCATCATATATTTCTCCCAATTGGTACCTTAATGGCTCAACAGCATCCACACGATTTTTCCACCGTGTAGTACTAACACTTTTTAAAGTCAAGGATGTTATATACTTTTTAGTACAGTCCATCTTTTTGTTGAATTTGAGAAAAATACAAATATCTCTTGAACTAAAAAATTAACAATTTCTCCAGATTTTGCTGCTGCATCACTAACCACAAGGTTAAGCGAATGACACAAGCAAGGTACAAAAAAGGCTTTAGGATTTTGATTTAAAATCCGTCTTTGAATGCCGGAATGGGTACCTTTCATATTTGCCCCGTTGTCGTAACCCTGTCCGCGCATGTTTTCAATTTTGATGCCCAATGTATCCAGCTCTTGCAATATCAATTCGGTCAATCCAACTCCAGCGGTTAATTCAACAGGCAGAAATTTAATAAAATATTCATTAGGAGAATATTCTGGCTGCTGTTCTTTTGTCACAATGCGAACTACAAAAGACATTTGCTCAATCCTGCTAATGTCCGGAGTGCAATCTAATATTATGCTGTAATATTTTGCTTCCTTAATTCTAGCAACAATAGTATTTCGCACTTTTTGTCCTAGCAGATAAATAAGATTATTTTGAATGTCTTTGCTCATATAATGGACACAGGATTTTTTGAGGCTCTTCTTAAATGCTCACTTGTAACAGGATCAAACTTTGCTAATAACTCCATGATTTTAAAATAATTACGGTTTTTATGGTCAAACAATTTATCTGAATTTCCCCTAAATGCCAACAGTTGTGAGGCACATAACTGAATAACAGCTATAATTCTCTTTAAAATATCTCGCCAATGTTGTCGTTCAAGTTGTGAGATTCGTTGATGTTCTCTATCAGTGGTCTTGCCAATCTCCAACCTGGTATCTAACTCCATCCATTTTTAATATTTCGGAGTAATATTGATGCTAATAATAAATGATATATTGAAGAAAATAAAATAAATAAAATAGAATAGAAACTTACATTTTTTGCATGAAATTTACACTAGTTACACAGATTAATTATTCATTATTATAGCAACAGTGAGTACTAGGACTTCCACAAAATATTAACGCAAGGTGTTTGATCTAATAGACCAAAATTATCCAGTCTGCATCAATGTCTGCGCATGGTGAGCTTATCGCAATCGGTGACGTTTAGCCAGGTTAAACCCAACCGCCGTCAGTGGCGCTGAGATCGGCTGAATACAAGCATTGCTAGTGCTAGTAATGTAGTGGAATAAACAACTTGCTTAGCGGTATATTACAAATGTAGCTGAATGTTCGTATGTGCGCCGATAAGAAAATATTACAAAGGAAAGCCGCCGCACACACTAGTGTGTGGGAAAAGAAAAGAATAGCTACACAGCAATATACCTTAAACTGCCCGCGGTTGCCTTTGTCAATGGACACCCTTTTCTTTTTTGCAAATCCGCAATGGCGGTTGATTTTTGTCTCAATATGCACCTGAAAATGCTGTCCCAAGCTATGTGCCACCTGAGGTACCCCTGGCGCCGGCCCTGTTCGTAATATTCGTTATTTGCAGTCGCACAGTAGAAGAAAACTCCCCCCCCCCCCCCCCGCGGCTGTGCACCTGCTTGCAGTACTGCCCTGTTATAGTTTCAAAGATTGATATCTCTGCTACCTTATATTCCAGCATAGGGCACTTGGATTAATGCTGGAGAGCAAATAATTACTTTAATGTGTTCCGCCTTTTCTTCTTCTGTTTTGCAAATGAGTTTCTGGGAAGCTTCTCAGCAAGTGCTCGGATTACTTGTTCCTTTACTATTGATTATACAGAATCCAAATGGCAACAAAAATGTCGGGAAAATTACATCCAGTCATTTGCATTCCTCATACACTAAAGCCCCGATTTGCATTGACTCGATTTGAGTTTTTTCGCTCTTGCATCGTTTAGGTATCAATGTCTAAAAAATCTGTTGTGCATCATAAAAACCAATATTTGCATCGTTTATTATGTAAATGTATGTACTGGATTCTCCATTTACCATCGATGACGTTCCGGTAGCTGACAAGCTGACTTTAGGAGGAACTGAGAGAAACAAGGGATCGCATTTCAGTCATAATCAAAATATTCGTAAGAGTATAAGCGAAGAGTTACTTTGTTTTAAATTGGTTGTTTTAAGCATTAAATTTTTAAAGCATTCTATTTCGAAGTAATTCATTTTGCATTTTCCACACCAAAGTATCACTTTCTTCTCGAAATTGGTTTGGACAAGTTGCATACAGTGTTTCAAAACTTTGTACATAATGTAACTTTTCAAGCATGAGAACAGTTACATCACACTCACTCAAACATTAAGTCACTTATGAGTCGGTGTTTCTTTGCGGCTTGATATTGAGTGTGGCTTAGGCCGACGATATCTGTGATTTGCAGTCATCACGGACATACCAATATGCAGTATTACTTATTAGACAGTAGAAAAATATTTTTTTAAATGTGTGTGTGTAAAGGAGTTTGATCTTTGAAAGAATTTATTTTACAAAATTAGTGCCGAGTACCAAAAAACACCCTTATTAACCCGAGATTTAACAATTCTTTCCCTACTTGTTCAAGTACATACCCTCTCCTTTATGGATATCACCACCACCCAAGAAAATTTCACACAATTGAAAATTATGTTATGACATCAAAACACTGTGTCAAGAATAAAAACTTTTTTGGTAAAAACAGGAATACTTTCGTTCTACCAACATTATAATGGAATTTCATTAAGTCATGGCTACTACTGATTTTATTAAAAAGAGAGATGTTTGAAATTTCATACAAATTAACAGTTTTTATACCCTATTTTTGTTTTTAATTTCAGATAAGTGTGCAAGTGGTAGAGAAGAAAAACGTAAAAAGCCCAGAAAGGCTGTGACACTAGAGGTGAAGTTAGATATTCTACGGCGCTGTGATGCAGGTGAGAAGGCTGTAACCCTTGGTTTACCTCCTACTACAGTCAGAACTATTTGTGGCCGTGATGCTGATAAAATAACAGCAAGTGCAAAAAACGTAACCACTTTAAGTTCCAAGATCATAACTCGCAGTAGAAGTGCCCTTTTGGAAAAAATGGAGTCTATGCTATCTGTTTGGATTCAGCATTAGAATGAATGGAGATTGCCTTTAAGCAAAATGCTGATTCAGTCTAAGGCCAAAACCGTATTTGAGAAACTTAAAAACCAATCTGCCAATGAAGTGAATGTCAATAATAGTTATTTTGCAGCAAAAGAAGAAACTTTTGAAGCAAGCAATGGTTGTTTTGAGTGTTTTAAAACTCAAGCTAATCTACACAACATTGCACTCAAAGGGGAAGCAGCTAGTGCTGACTATGTTGCTGCAGAGCAATTCCGTACAGATTTAAAATCGTTCATTCATGAAGGTGAATATTCTACAAGGCAGGTTTTTAATGTCGATGAAACAGGCGTTTTTTGGAAGCGCTTACCAAGCAAAACTTACATTGCTAAGGAAAACTGCTCCAGGTCACAAAGTCAGTAAAGAATGACTAACACTTCTCCTTGGGGGCAACGCCCATGGAGATTTCAAATTCAAGCCTCTACTGGTTTATAGTTCGGAAAATCCTAGGGCGATGAAAGGTTACTCGAACGATCACCTTCGTGTGCACTGGCATGCAAACAAGAAGGCCTGGGTAACAACGATTTTGTTTCAGGATTGGGTTTCTAACTGTGCTATTCCTGAAATTAGAGCATATTGTGATAAAGAAAAATTACCATTCAAGGTCTTAATTGTCTTGGATAACGCTTCAGGCCATCCAGTCCATCCAGTCCATTTGAATGAATTGTCAGAGAACGTGAAATTTGTGTTCGTGCCGCCAAACACCACATCATTAATTCAGGCAATGGATCAGGGAGTTATATCAAACTTTAAAAGCTACTACCTATGGCGAACCTTTAACCCGTCAGCATCGTCATGCGTACTGGGAACGTCGGACGGAAACTCCACATGCGGTCGTCATGCGTACTGGGAACGTCGCGGAGGTCGCTAGCTTTCTTTATTTTTCTGACAGTAAATTTTCTTAGATATGGATAATCTTTATATATTTTAAAGGAGGAACCTTTGGCCTTCCTATTGTGCTTAATTCTGTAATTTTTACTCTCCTTCTTTTTACTTTTATTATACGTTAAGTTTTGTGATTAAATTTTCACGTAGATAGGAGAATTGGGGAATTTTGGCTTCTAAAAAAGCCCCTATTCAACGAAATCTTTGCACGAAAGCAACTGTGAGGTGTAAGAAGAGGATATAGGCCCCATTTGTCTGCTATCAGACATCTATCCCGCTCTTGAGACATGTTTTTATATAGTGTCATCACTTCGGGAGGGAGAGAGAGGAGGAGGTCTGGGCCATGTGCTTGGTTTAGTATTTCATGAGGGAATATAGCTAGAGTGAGACAGACTAGAGGATCATATTTTGTATTTCCAAATATTTGCGATATGGAAAGCGTGGGAAATATGCTGGCGCTTGTATCGCGCGGAAAATGTTCTCTCGTCGCTCTGAAAAAATCAGTCTGAGTGAAACCTTGCACTGTGCGGAGGCAGGTTTCGTTCGCCTTTCTTTCCTGTGGTAAATTTTACGTTTACTTGCTTACTTATTTTCAAAATACTAGGAGTAATCATGTGCTCAACCAGTAAAAATAGTCAAGCAATACCGAGTTCTGACAAGGAGACGAAAGTCCTACTTGGAAGTGATTCGGAAGAAAGCGTGAGTTCGGACAGTGATAGAATCATTTGGATGAACCTACTCAAACTGATTCACTGACACATAATGATAGTGATCATGAGGAGGATAATGTAGAAAACTACTTCTGGGAGGGCATGGAGAATTACGTAGGACGAAAGGTTACGGACCTCAAAAGGCAGCTAAGGGTTTGACTGACATTGTAGGTACTTTTCAATTGTTTTTCGATGAGGACTTTGTTAGTGCCATATTAAATGAAACCAACCGATATGCTGACCAATACATCAAAGCAAGTGAGCGTACATTTTCGATGAAATCAAGAGTTTTATCGTGGAAACTAGTTACTGTGGAGGAAATGTACACTGTTTTGGGAATTTTTATGTTGATGGGAATTGTGCAGAAGCCCACGCTTCGTTCCTATTTTTTGACGAAAAGAGTTCTATCCACACCAGGCTTCGGCGATGTCATCACTGGGGATCGATATGAGCTTATTTGCAAATTTTTGCATTTCAATAATAACGAAGAAAAGAATAATTACCGTGGTCCTCCAAAGCTAAAAAAAATATTTCCGATTATTGAACATCTGAACGAAAAATTCAAGGAATTTTTTTTACCAAAAAGGGAAATTTCAATAGACGAGTCCCTAACATTGTGGAAGTCTATCTTTCAAGCAATATCTCCCTCTGAAGTCCTCCAAGTTCGGAATCAAGACCTTCGAGCTCATATACATGTCAGCCTCTGACTCATAGGAAAAACGAAAGAGAAATATAAGTTTGTCGGCAGATAAGTATGGATCTTGTTTCACTTTTCAGTAGCATTCGTGTCGACATACGGTTCCTCTCAGCATTGGATAGGGGATTTTTAGAAGATGCGATTCCCCAATTTGCGAAAAATCAATCACAAAATTTAATGAACATTCAGTGTAATAAAAAAGATAAAAAGATCACAGAATGATGATGAATAGGTAGGCCAAAGGTTCCTCTTTTAAAATTATGAAGGTTTCCCATATTTAAGAAAATTTACTGTGTCAAAAAAATAAAGAAAGCTAGCAATCTCCGCGGCATACCCAGTACACAGGATGGCGCTGAGGGGTTAGAAGCCTTATTTGAAGGTTTTTTTTTCTGAAAAACTTACGGGGAAGAAGTTGAAATCCAAGATAAAACAGTAGATGTGAAGTACTCCGTAAACTTTGAATAAAGAAAAACTGAGTAAATGGCTTCCGTGATTGAGTGAAAGAATTCATCGAGGTATTTCACGAGAATAATAATAACTAAGACGGTGTGAAAAACATAGGTAAATATACATAGTTTTATGTAAAACCTCAAAAAATTTCAGTCAAATTCCTTAAATATCTAATAAGTTACGAATTTTTATATCATTTCGCGGAAAAACTGCGAATTTCCCGAAATCTCTTCCGACCTGCGTGACGTATTATATTTAATGTCCTGCGCGCTTGAGGGGTTAAGCAACTCTTGACATCTACTGATGGAAAAGATAAACTAACCATGAAAAAGTTTTGGAAAAACTATAACATAATGAAGGCCATCGACAATATTTCCGATTCGTGGGAGGAAGTTAAATCTTCTTGTATGAATGGTGTTTGGCATGCAATATGGCCAGAATGCGTTCACAGCGAGGCTTCACCAGGAATTGATGATGTGCCTTCAGTATGCCGAGAGATTTCTAACATAGCTACAGAGGTAGGTTTTGTTGGAATGGAAGAAGTTGATATCAACGAGTTAGTACTTGCCTCTGATGACAATGAGCTGAGTAACAAGGAATTGATAGATCTACATTTGCAAAATGCTTTGGAAGATGACAATCCTGCATAAATAACCGACTGTGAGAAATGTATTCTGACTACAAAAAGACTTTGCAAAGTCTTTCAGTTGATGGAAGAAGCTTTGGAGATCTTCACTGAAGACGGCCCTGATGAGGAAAGAAGCACAAGGGTGGGAAGGATAGTATCGGATGGAATAAGTTGTTATAAAATAATCTATAATGAGATCAGAAAAAAAACTGTACAACAAACTTTGGATAAGTTTGTTTGCGTAAGATCTCAGCATGTGGTTGAGTCAGAACGTGAGGTGCTGTCATAATCTGAGTAAGAACTATTTCGTAAGTTTTTCATGTGTGTATTGAATTTTATTTTTGCCTTTAAACTTGGAAAAAATCATGTATCAGTTTACATTGTCATTGTTAGAATATGAAACATTTCGTTATGTAATTCTTTGTGTGTGTATTATGAGTTTTATATGTATCTGTTCTTTTTAACTTAAATAAATTACGCATCTACATATATATATTAGTTTAACTTTATATCGTGTTGTTATTCCTGCAACGCACCTATTTTTTTATGATTCTACGTGCATATTTAAATGTGATTTTAAAATTTTAACTGAAATTTGGAAGGCTAGAAACAATTCTGCTAATTTAAAGGATTTATTATGTATGTATATATGTATAACAAATAGCAATTCAATTTGCATCGTTTCACTTTGCGTTGTGTTTTTTGGGAACGTATCCCCAACGCAAATCGGGGCTTTAGTGTATTTCTTACAATCAACATTCGGAGATACAGTCAACAGAAGGAGTATGGGAGTGTTACTGCACTCAAAACATTTACTTGTAGCCACATTTCAGCAGATTTTCGCCCACAAATAAAACAAATATTTTAAGATACTGCAGGGCCCAGTGCAGTAACACCATTTTCACCACAATCTGTCAGCTCTGCTTGTGCCAGCGTAAACTTTAAATAGCCATATGTAAAATGTTTGGGAAATATAGGGGGAGCAAGTGCCCCCCCTTGCCCCTTACTGCGGGTGCCCATGGATGACACACACGCAAACCTTACACTATACACAGGATCGAGATTTCGAATTAAACAAACTTTTCGTGAGTCACCGGAACAGATCATGACTTCAAATTTCATTGTAGGTATATTTCGAATAATCCATACCAAAAAGTAGGCAAAATCCTATGGTGTTGGTCAGAGACTGATCTTAGCTTCGAATCACACTATACTTTAAATTATCCAGGATCGAGATAATGGGATTTTACTGTAGTCTCATTAGTGAATTTTTCAGGACGCGATAATTATCGTTATATGGAGTTCTTCGTTCTAAGGGGGTTTGAAAGGTAGAGGTTTTACTGAATTTCTTATGATTCAGTTTCCTCCACATTTATTATATTTAAATTAAGCATAAGTCAAAGACAACAAAAAATTACCAAAAACAACTTACCATGAGCTTCTCCACTTTAGAAATTGCACAGTATGTGAGCAGGGCAAAATAAGCTGTCAGTTTTGATGTCCCATGAGTCTGTATGTCTATGTAGAGACGAGCTGGTTTTAGTAACCTCAATAACACCGAATATATCTGAAAAGATGAGAAAGTAATACATTCACAATTGTGAATAACAGGAATTACATCAACATGCTGAATAACACAGTCGACAGGCAAGAAGCCAGGCATCACAATTTTAACTGTGGATTTTCAAGTTTAAAAAAGATAACTTCTTAACCGTAAAAAGCAAATATTTAGAAACATCACAGGAGGCAAAGTTTAGGGGTGATAGAACGAATGGTGGGAAAGAAAGGAAAAAAATAAAAATAATGATAAATGAAAAATTAGCAAAAGGCACGCTTACAGATTTAGGGGGTATTAATCCAAGCCAGGGACCCATTGTGAATCACTCATACATTCACTCACATTGGCATTAATCCTAAGATGGAAAGGATAAAAGGGTTTACGAAGTGTTAACCCACGCCAGGGACCCGAAATCACACAGTTGCTGGCAGGTTTGTGAATCTGTGAGATTGCAACAGGGATCTAATCAGCAACCATACACACTTGCACAAAAATAGGAAAAAGGAGAAAAGGAAAGAAAAGGAAACAATACCAAGTTTACAGGAAGTAATTGTGTGCTAGGAACCTGGCATCACACATGCACTCAAGTACACTCTAGCAAATCTCTAAATAAACAATACAAACAATGGCCTATTACACAAGACTTAAAAATTAAGAACAAGATCCACTTCATTAACCAGATTAAGGATTTAAACCACAACAACAATGAGGTCTTAGTCTCCTTCAATGTAGTTTCCCTTTTCCTTAACGTCCCAATAGAAGAAACTTTAAAATTTTTAGAAACAAGGAAACATGGTTCAAAGAACAAAATCTAACTCAAGAAACAGTCAACGTTTACATACAATTGACACGTCTTTGCATGAAACAATTTTCTTAAACTTAACAACATAAACCAACAAAACCATGGCACAACTATAGGAAACCCTCTCTCCCCATTTCTAGTTAACGAATACATGATAAATTTCGAAAAACAATGCGGGCACTTTTACCTACCTCCCAAAAATGTGGTTCCGACATTTCAGAAGAAAAAATAACTATACCTTCAACACAAATTTTATTTCATGGCCAGTTTTACTAAATAACTAGCATCATCATGTGAGGAAAGTGCACAAAAATATTCTTTACCTAAATACTAGGTAAAAGGAGGGGAAAAAAGGGAAGATAATTAGCAAATGGTGGGGGTGGTAACCATTAACTACAATATAACAGACCAACCAATGGTGGTGAAAGAAGCAGGTGAGAAGTGGGAGAGGCAGAAAAAGAATGCATTTACAAGTGAGTCAATTTGGATACACACATTAAGCAAAAACCCCAAATGAGTATAAAAAGTATTTTCCAGCAATATGTTTCATTTAAGCATAAAAATCTTAATAATTACCCTATGTAGAATAGGAGTGGCCTCAGAAACCAATGATGCTGTGTCTCCAGGACGAGTGAGGCCAACAGTAGTTCCTCGGAAGGCACGAAATCCTTGGCGGAAATTTACACTTGGGACCAAGGAAACCAGAAGAAATGCAGCAGCTGTTAAAAATGCAATTATAAATGAATGAAGAGAATTAAATTAGGCCAGCAACTTCAAGTAATACAGATTCTGCATTAGTACATAATAAAAATGCTCTATTTCCTCATCATGCCACATATTTTTTCTTATGCAGGTATGCCCTGACTGACATTGCTCCCATTTGCATAGATTGAAGCTATGCTGCCAATCAATTAATACCTTTGCATCGATTTATGTTGTTTTGAATGGAAGTTTTATTGTGAGAGGTCTAAGGTTTTTTTAAAAATTTATGTTGTCCCCTTCCTGAAGCTATTATCTGGTTAAAATACTGAATAAAAATAACATACTGTGATCTAAATATCAACTCTGTAATATAACATCTGAATAAACCACAAACTTAAATATATTGTGTCACTCCAAACTCAGACCAATACTCTCTAGATCAGTGGTACCTAACTTTTTTAGGCGCATTTCGCTTACAGTATGAGTGCCTATTATTGTCGGTCGGTGCGTCCGTCTGTCCGTCCGCATGTTCGTTCTCGGCTTCTACTGAACAGATTTTCATGAAATTTGATATTAAGGACTTTCAATCAAATATAATAAGAAAATCGCAAAAATGAATCACATATGCTAATCAGGGGTACCACTTTACCCGGGACAAAAAATTAAATTATCGTCATATCTCGTAAAGTATTACTCATATCAAAATATTTTTCAAATAAAAGTTGTAGAACTGGTAGAGTATTTCCTTCCCTATACATTTTTATCATTGGAGTTGCCGTTATCGAGAAAATCAAACAAGAAAGTCCTATATCGAGTTGAACAGAAAATTTCTTGCATGGTTACTTCATTGTTGCTAACATAAACAATCTCCCAAACAAATGTTTAATTTCCTTAAGTGTGCATATAATATTATAAAATAGGAAGAAAATGGATTATTTATGATGAAGAAAAGAACTTTAAAACGCTATTTCCCTTACGTACAGGTATATAATTGCTTTCTAATACTCCATTGCACGAAACGCGCCCATTTGTGATACGTTGTACACTTTCCAAACTTTTTTGTTTAATGAGCCACATTGAAATGTTTCCCAGGAATGGTGGGCCACATTATTAGAAAAGTTATGTCTTTAAACATCGCCAGCTTAAAACAAGAAGTAGCTGGTTGTACTTCTTCATACAAGTTTTTCTAAACGAAAGCTAAGGAATGGGCCTTTGGTTGAACAAGCTGATTTGTATGTAAAAAACTAGAAATATTTCTCTATGTACTTAAACACTATTATCTAAAAGGATAGGCACAGTTTCTACTTCTGATTAATAATTCTCTGAAAATAAGATGTAAACGGTACTTTCCTGTTAACGGGAATACCACTTTCCTGTTAATGGGAATACCTCCAGGACCCTTCGCAGGACCTGGTACTTACGTATTATCCCCATGCCATACTTACGTACAACACTAACAAAAACTGATTGGCCTGTCTCGACATTTACAAACCCAATCTTTGGACAACGTGGAGGGTTTCTTTGGTTCTGGGAGAGGCAAAGGGCGCGGTAGCGCCTGGAGACGACTACCCATTACAAGAAAGCGAGCCGAAGTCTCGTCAATATATCCTTTCAATGTTATAGCCTCTTGACTGTTGTGCCGCAAATTGAGAGGATATATTGACGAGCCTTCAGCTCGCTTTCTTGTAATGGGTAGTCGTATCCGGGCACTACCGTGCCCTTTGCCTCGCCTGGAACCAAAGAAACTCTCCACGTTGTATGGAGATTGGGTTTGTAAATGTCAATACCGGCCAATCAGTTTCTGTTAATGTTATTTTAAAAATAAAATATTGTAAATCCAACAATACGTCAATATATCCTTTCAATGTTATATCCTCTCAAACAATCATAACAATACATGTTCATTTTTTAAGGTATTCCCGTTAACAAGAAAGTACCATGTAAACTTTTCCTTTGAAATGAGAATAACCTCAGGTGGCCAGGTGACTATGTTTGGATTGGAAACATAACACTGTTGCGATACTATTGCAGATGACTCTGTGGCAGTACTACAGTTTACTTGGATGGAGAATTCTCATGTGTGCGGCAACCTAATACCATTTCCATTGGATCCATTTCCAGTTTTTTCTCCGTCAGAACTCAGTCTCAGTTTGTCAAATAACTAAGGCCAACATTGAGGGGTTACTGCAATCAGAAGTACAGATCTTTCCTAAACTCCTGCATGCATCCCCCTCACACTATTGATTCTTATAGAAAAAACTGCTTTCATTTTCATTGATTCGATTAAATTCCATTTTTCGACCTCCTCGATGTAAATCAGGGTATACCTGTACCTATGGAAATTCTTGGTGAATAACACAACATTTGGGCACACAATACAGTGGAATCCCTATTTAAGGTTCTCCCATTTAAGGTTTTCCAGCATTTAAGGATGATTTTTTGCAGCCCCGACCAAAGCCCATGTAAATAATGTCTTATATTACCCGATTTAGTGTTTTTCGATTTTGTGAATTGCTCGCATTTAAAGGACAAAATTCTGGTTCCTAGATTGACATCGCCTCAATTTAAGGTGCATTCACACTATGCAGCACGACAATATATTATTTAGTAAAGTTGTAATCCATCAATGACACAACACAATTATTCGAAGCTCGTATGATTTATCTTATATGATCCATACAAGTTCAATTACCATATTTATTCGAGTAATAGTCATACCCATGTAATGTTCACAACCTCGTTTTTAGTGCTAAATATTTGGGAAAAACGGAATTCGTGTAATGCCCGCACTTCCGAAATTTCGATTTTGATATTTTACGGCAACATCGGTTGAATCGTCAATCTGAAGCAGAGTTTGATGATACAATTATGGCAACAAGCAAACATTTAGGAAGTAACTTCTAAAAATGACTTTAATACTTTTTAACGTACATCCAATGCCATTATATTACATGGAGACTACAGGCAGTCCTCGACTTTCATACATTCAACTTTCGTACAATTCGCTCTTTTGTATATTATAAATTCTCGCCCCTAAACTGCCTTTTGTATGCCAAACAACGCCGAATTCGGACTTTGGTTTGTCAGCGGACAATCAAACATTTCGAGCTATCTCATAATGGCGCTGTCTGTCAGCCAACCCAACACTTTTAATAAATTAAAGTATGCTACGTAAGAATATACATATTGTATGTAATGTAAGATTTGTGTGTAATGTTTTTTAATATTGTACTGAAATTTGACAAGATTAATACCACTGTAAAGTCAGTTAATAATCAATAAATTATTATTATTATTATTCATTCTCGGCAACGTTACCATCCTTGTTTGTACGTACAGCAGTGTTTCTTTGTTTGTGCATTTTACACATATTATTTTATAAACATGAGTGATAAATGGAAAACTGAAAGTGCTAATACAAGTGGAAAGAAACGTAGGGCTCATAAAGTGAACACGATTGGGACAAAGATGGAAATAATTAGGCGTGCCAAAAGCGGCGAATCTTTAGCTTCAATCAGACGCTCATTGGACTTAAGCCGGTCGAGTGTGTGTTCAACTGTGAAGGAGAAGAACAAATATAATAATACAATACGTACTGTGGCATTCTCAATAAATGCCACATTTTTTTAAAGACCAAGGAACCGATCTACACACGCTTCAATGACGTTGGCGATATCCCGTTAGCAGACCGCAAAACAATTTGAGACATAATGATTGCGCAGTAACTTGGCTTTCTCGTGAATGACAATTGAACTCAGCGGGACTTTCTTGATCGCTTCTTCACTTTTCTTAATCGATCTTATTGTGGACTCGTTCACACCAAGTAATTTACCAACAGTGCAGCTTTTCACTGCGATGGCACAGTAACTCATAATGTACTGGCTTTCCAACAGTGAGTGTTGTTTTCGTGCAGGTATACAGACACGGTGTTTTCTGCACGTGTTAAAAACTTGCTAGTTGTACCATTCGTGTGCATATCTATTTCATTTTGTGGAAAATTTATTTATTTAATTCTGGGATATTTTATTAATATGGGTACCAAAAGGAGTAAGCTTACTTTAAGCGAAAATGTTTCCATTATTCATCAAGTTGAGGTCCATCCAAACGTGACAAGAATAGAGATGGCAAAGCACCTTAGACTAAGCTCCATCTTCTTGAGCAACATTATCTATCTGTATTCTTAATACTTGTGTTTCAATTAACAATAATTTGACATTAATAAACTGCTGTTTAGTATTTAAATTTTGGACTACCCCCATTTAAGGTATTACTCGATTTAAGTTACAAAGAAATTGTCTCCCAGGCAAATATTAAATGGAGATTCCACTGTATTTACTTTAACATACAATGAAATTAAAAAAAAAACAAATCTTTTAATCAACTAGTATGACATAACTCCACAAGAATAAATTTTAGAGTAAGGTGCTGCAGCACCTGTCAGAATTACTGATGCAACTGTACAATAATGTAAAACGTCTTAAGAAAAACCAAAGTTATAAATGTTGAAAAGCATCAGTCCACCATAAATAGCAGAGAAGATATTAGGCACTCTTATTTAACCATTATCATCCATGTGTTATGCACCAAATGTAGGTGTCAATGGCTGTGATTTAAGTGAATGCTGGGCATTGAGTCTAGAGATTGTGTTAGAGAATTCTCAAGAAATTCCTATTTTTCAAATTCTCATTTCTTGAGAATTTTTTTTTTTTAATATTCGAGAATCTCGAGTCTCGAAAAAAATTTCTCGAGATTTCGAGATTGTCTGCAAGACATAGGAATGAACTGTCCATTAGGCACGCCTTTGTAATAGACACAAGACAGAAATACTTCCTATGTTGTAAATGCTTTAGATGTGAATGTTACGTTGCTACATTATACTCGAAAAGCATTGGAGGATTTCATTTAGCACCAGTATGCCGTAGTGTTTCCCAACCGTTTTATATCCGTGCCACCCTTAAGCATGGGCGGATTAAGGGGGGTGCGCAGGGGGCAGTGCCCCTGGCAATTGCTTTGAGGAGCACCGTTGAGGGGAGCGACCTCTCCCGGCGACAGGACAAATACTCTTATCAAGATCGGTCTTACAGCAGGGGTGGCAACTCTGTTCAAAGAGACATTTTGCAAAAAAGCGTGGGAGGTCAGGGGAAAACCAAGGGCAACACCCACAATATACCATTAATGGCCCTTGGACACACTACGTGCGGTTACAGAAAAGTAAGAAAACAATACACGGAGAACCTCACAGCATTTGCTCCTTTTTGGGTTCTTTTACAATGCCACTTGGGGATTCCCATTCTGTTCCATGACCAAATCAAATGCGTCCGGAAGGTCACCGACCAAAGAGTAGAATAGCAATATAGAGAGCAAATTTCCTGTCCCACACACTGGTAAATCCTTCCTCTGAGGAAATTCTACCGTCAGCTATGACTGGTAAGACCTTTATTTGAAACAAACACCGCTCTCAGTTGGATAGCTACTTCTAAAAATTCTTCTCCATACTACCTCTTTTAATTGCTGCCCTCCTGGGTGCAGTAGGGTGCGTTCCCACTCCACAGTGCCCATGGCCCTTCATCTCCATCGGCCAGTCCCTTGGTTTTTCCATCTTCCGTTCTAGGAATCCACAATTTTGTATTTTCCAGTAATTTCACTAGGAACGTAGTGGGTGGAAACAGATGAAAGCGAAGAAGGATAGGGAAAGGGAAACTGGTCAGTTCTACTTTAACATCCAGTCACGCAGGAGTCCTTGCATGATAGCCTGTGCTAGAGGTTTCGTGGATCTGCGATTTGTATATTTCTCCGAAAATTATTCAAGTCAAGATCGAAGGTGAGTTCTCCCAAAGTGAAATAAGAAATACTGCATCTTATTCAATGACAGTTTGTTTTATTCTTTCACGGAAATGCTTATGTTACACATTTTTAGATTTTATATAGATAGATTCTTCGAGATGAAGGCATCCATTTCTGGCTGTAGGAACATTTCAGATGCCTAACTGAAGTTGGATTAGAAGAGGTGAGTATAATTTTTATATAATTTATATATGGTTAGTAAATTTCAGAAGTTAAAAGGAATATTTCTCGATTCTTTCAATTACCTAAGTCCTGTTGACAGTAACATTTATATTTTAAAATTATTATTTTACCATATTGGATTTTATTAATTTCTCTAGTTTTATAACTTTTATTTTGTCTCGTTTCACAATCATGAGATAACTTCGATCAATCCGTCCTACTGCAAGGGTTTTCATGAAGTTAGGTAGAATTTAAAAAGTTGAGAACATTAGAATTTCCAAGTCCATTAAGGATATCAAATTAGTACATTAATTCGGTCTTTATGCATATCTTCTTATATATAATTTCCAAAGTGTCCGTCTGTCCCCCTGTATCTAACAAGCAGTTTGTCGTAGAGATATACGGTAAACTTTTTTTCTAGAGGCTAGTAGATTTCTAGAAAACTATTTTCATTTTTGTAAACTCCTGGGTTCGAATCCCGGAGAAGATTATATTTTCCCATATGTTTACATGGGATTTTCGATTTTTCAGAGTGCAAGGTTTTTTCCATTGCAAAGTTGTAGGAAATAAAATATTCTACAACTTTTGTTTTCAACATTTTTTCATAAAACCCGTCGTTTAGAAGATATCTAACTTTCTTTTGTGATTTAAGGCAAGATTCGAATTCCATTTAAATAACTGAAAAAGTATTAATCAGATCAGACCCAAAATTTATATTCATAACCTGTGTTGCAATATTAAAAATTGATAAGGCTTTGGGTGAGATGCTCTAACTGAATGTGGGGTGTTTTGGGACCCCAATTTTGTTTTTCCAAATATCTCCCTTATTATTCACTTTATGAAAAAGTTTTAAATTATAAAGTTGTAGAACATAAAATTATCTACAAATTGTGTATGGAACGTTTTTCATAGCGCCTTTAGTTTATGAGATATTTAATTTATTTGTGAATTAAGGCAACAATTGAATTTCATTTAACGACAATGAGCGTTGACATGGCAATTAAAATTTTTCATTGTTGCAATTAGGTTGTTTTCCAATTAAAACCAATTTTTGGTGCAAATTATTGACAGCTTCGAATTCATTATTAAAAATAAACAACCTCATGCTTTCAGTCTTTATTTCAAAGTTCTACCTTAATTTTAACTGTTTTAAAAATGCAATTTTATATACTCCTGCACGGATGTTTACTCTTTTCTTATGGGGATAAGAAATGCAATATTGTAGCCAAAAAATGTCCTCTAAAAGTTGATGTTTTGGAATTTAGTATTTTGAAACTTTTCTGTGTTTAAAATTAATTTTTTTAAATTCAGAATTATTATCTTCCATTGCCACTTTTTAAGAAAAAAATATTTCTGAAAATTTTCACGAGCAATTGCTTTCGCACTCGAGATTTCTCGAGACTGAAAATAAATTCTCGAATTCTCGAGAAAAAAAAATATTGGGAAAAAAGAGAAATCTCGAATCTCGAGAATGAAAAAAAGTCGAGAAATCAAAATCTCTAATTGAGTCTGCTTATACCAATTCATACGCTCATGATGTCAAGTAGGCTCTGTGGAACGATGACAATTTATTCAAACATAAACGTATAATATTCAAATATCCCAACTAATGGCTATGAGATGGAGCTGCAGGAATTTTAATTCCATGTGATAAGGGTTAAGAGGAGTATTTTATTAACTAAAAAAAATAACAAATGACAGTCACCAATATGCAGCACAATTTTGCCCGGTCTGCGGAAAAATTACTACTAATGATGATATTTTGCTGAAATGTAGTGGAAACTGCCTGCGAAGCTTTCATAAGACTTGTCTTAAGATGGAGGAGAATGAATTTCTCAAAGTCTAATCCGGGAAAAGGCATAAGTGGATGTGTGGTCGGGATGACTGTTCCAATGAACCTGTTCCGCAAGCTATAGTAACACAACTTTCGCAGATAAGTGAAAAAATTGAGTTTCTGTGCAAAGAGAACAGTGAATTTAAGTCGTCTCTCGATTATTTCAATGATTTCTTTGAAAAATTTAAAAATGAAGTGGCTTCACTCCGCTATAAACAATACTGTAGTCGATCTACAAACTGAAAATCGGGATCTCAATGAAGAAATGGAATCACTTAAACAACAACAAATACTAAATAACTTAGAGGTGCATGGGGTTCCTGAAAGCCAAGAGGAAGATTTGTATAAAATAATGAGTGACTTAGGAAATAAGTTAGGTATTGTGGTCAACAAATCTGACGTGGTTTATGCTTACCGTGTACCAACGTATAAAGTTGAAATGCCTAAACCAATTATGGTTAGTTCTGTACATCGGTGGAAGAAAGAAGATTTAGTTATAGCCAATAAACAATATCGCACCTTGAATACCTCAGACCTGGGTTTCACCGGGCAAAAAAACCCTATTTATTTGAATGATAATCTGATGCCCCTCAACAAATCCTTACTGAAAAGGGCTCATGATCTATGACAGTTTGGCTACAAATTCGCGTGGTCGAGAGCTGGAAAGGTGTTTCTCAGGAAATCCGAGACTGATAAAAGTTATTCACATATATAACCAGAATGTCATCAAAGAAATTGAACTCAGCATACGCGGAATTCAAAGCAAGTAATGTATGTTTTGCTATATTGATTTGTTTTGACTAATTTGTAGCTACATTTTTATAATAATTCATTATTTGATGTTTAGTAATGAAATACTTAGTGAAAATTACTTTAGTGATCTAGAGGAATATGTTGCTGGTTGTGATTTTGGCTCCTTAAGATGTGTTTGTTTAAAATAAGGAGTATTAAACATAAACTTACTTATTTAGAAATACTCGTGCACAAACTAAGTTATGTGGACATTCTGGCAATTACAGAAACTTGGTTAAGGGGCTCAGAAGCAAAATATTTTAATCTAGAAGGTTTCACTGGCTTTTATTGCTGTCGTACTAATGCTCATCAAGGTGAAGGCGCTGCACTGTATGTAAACAAAAAGTAGCACAGTAGGCTTGTAAGATCAGTGAAGCAGTTTCACAATATTTTATGTGTTGAAGTTGGCTTATC
The DNA here is from genome assembly GCA_036926305.1 of Uropetala carovei. NCBI lineage: Eukaryota > Metazoa > Arthropoda > Insecta > Odonata > Petaluridae > Uropetala > Uropetala carovei. The sequence continues at coordinate 426,831 of JAXCHB010000224.1, forward strand.
ACAGCAATGTTGGGAGATAATTGTTGCCTATAACCCGAATATAAATAATTTTAATAATTTCTCTAATGACTTGGAATTTTATGTAATATAAAAAACAAAAGGGCATTGGTATTGGGAGACTTTAATGTGAACTTATTAAAGAACTCCAGAGCTAAAAGTGACTTGATAACATTACTTGCCAGTTATAATTTTCAGTTGTGTAATAATACTTTTCCCACAAGATCTATTTATTTATTATTAGATCCAATAACAGCCATACGTTGACAACTTACATTGGATATGATAACAAATGAAACTTAAGTACTAAATAACAAGTAGCAACGAGTAACAACAGATAAAAATTAAACAAAGAGGGGACAAGACGACAGAGTTCATTTAATTAATGAAATAAATTCTGAAATGGGGGAGGAAAGGTCAAGTGAGGGTATTTGGGAGGATAGTGTGTTGAAAGTTTGGGGAATACGATAAAAAATTGATCTTTGGGAAATGGAGAGGCGGAGGTTTGGTTGGTGAAGAAGGTTTGAGTTACGAGTAAGACGAGGGCGAACACGCAAGGAAAAGGAGGAAAGGATATCATTGGATCTGTATCGGCCATTAAAAACACCATGAAGGAATTTCAGGTCTAAGATTCTGCGACGATGAGGGAGCGTAGAAATACCAAGGAAGGAAAGAATCTGGTCATGGGACAAGTTACTTAACTGGAGAACACGATTACGGAGTATTGATGCAAAGAAATTCAGTGGACGGTTGAGAGAATTCATAGTCGAGGGGCATGATGTGCTCCATATGGGAGTGAAGTACTCCAAAATGGGAAGGATACACTCAGAGAGGACGGATTTTAATGCAAGAGCATCCTTAAGTTCAGTGAATCTATAAATTAGGCCAACGAGTGACATACATCTGGAGGTGATATTGCTAATGTACTTGGTGAAGGTAAGTTTCTAGTAAAAAATTATGCCCAGGTCACTGTGTGAAGCAACTTTATTCACAGATACATTATTTAGGCGGTATTCGGTAGGTAATGGTTTAGTAAGGTGGGTGAAGGTAATGTTTGTAGATTTCAACAGATTGATTCTAAGGCCCCAATTGGAGCACCATTCATCGACAGAATTCAGCATGGTTTGAAGGGAATGACAGTCATCAATGTCATCCACTGTCCTGAAGATCTTACAATCATCAGCGTACAATGGAACTTCAGCACCTGAGTTGTCAATCGATTCAGTTATGTCATCAACAAATAAAGCAAAGAGCAGAGGACCGAGAACACTACCCTGGGGAACACCAGAAGGAACAGGGACTAACGGAGAGGCGAAACCATCCAGGACAACGCGCTGAGTATGGTTAGAAAGAAAGTCAACAAGGATAGAAAGAAAAGGCCCATGAATATTAAAGCAGTTATTCAATTTGTACTTTAGGAGGGAATGGCTGAGAGTGTCGAAGGCTTTTACAAAGTCTATGTAGCAGACGTCGAGCTGTGATGAGTTCTCGAAGGCTGATATGATGTGATGGAGTAGGATCGAGAGATTCGTGAGGCAGGAGCCACCAGGAAGAAAACCATTCTGATGGGGAGAGAGATATGGTATGATGAAAGGAAGAAGTCTATTGTGTATTATGCGTTCGAAGAGGATGGAAAGAATGGGAAGAATAGAAATGGAACGGTAATTATAAATACGGTTACAAGAGCCACTCTTTAAAACCAGTACTGTGATTGATCACATTTATGTCAATTACTTTGAAGCCAAATATTCTGTAAATATCATTGATGATGATATTAGCGATCACAATATTCTAATTTTAGACGTTAAAACTCATACTGAGTCTCCACCTACTTCCATCAGGACTTCAACTCAGGATACTGTTGAAATTGTAGATTACATAAAGCTTAATAACTATTTTTTATCTAATATTTTTAGTTCTGACTCAAATAATATAGATATTATATATGACAGTTTGATATCATATATACAAGAAGGTTAAAATGCTCCTATACTATTAGAGATAATCGTAAAGTGAAAAAGAAATGGCATTATAGATATTCTTGGATAAACAAAGAACTGTTGGATTAGATAAAACAAAGAGATACTGTACAACAAGGTAAAAAATTCAAATATAAGAATGCTGGGATAATCCCAAATAATGTGAATAAACAGCATAGGCTGTGTTGTAATAAAGTAACTAGTCTTAAAAGAAAGCTTAAAAATAATTACTTTTTAAATAAATTGGAGGAGTGCAATGATCTAAAGAAAAAGTGAAAAACAGTAAATGAAATTCTAAATAATGGACAATTAAGACCTAACATTATAACAGTTCCTAAGCTTAATATAAACAATAATGAAAGCATTACAGACCCTGTTGAAATTATTGACTGTTTTAATACTTATTTTACTACTGTGGGTAAAACTTTAAGAGATGCTTTTACCCAGCTCAGTGTTACTGTTGATAACACTGAAAGAATCCCAAACTCTTTGTTTCTCAAACCCACCACCCCAGGCGAATTAGAAAGTTTAATACTATCTTTAAAAAATAGTCACACCAAGGATTTAGATGGAATCAATAATTTTCTATTAAAAAAATGTTCTACCGGCTTAAGTTCAGCTATTTCCTATTTTATAAATCAATCCTTGGTTATGGGAGATGTTCCCTCAAAATAAAAAATAGCCAGAGTCCTCCCATTATTTAAAGGTAGAAACAACTGTTTCGTCAATGATTATCATATTATATCTATACTCCCTCCTATTGCTATACTTTTAGAGAAAATAATTAAGCAAAGAATCGCTGATTTTCTTAATAGTCAGACTTTTTCAATGAATGTCAATATGGGTTCAGAGAAAATTCAAATACTGAGTCGGCTGTGTTTGATATTGTTGTTAAAATTCAAGAAGCGATTGATTCAGTTAATCTTTGCTCAGGTTAATTTATTGATTTAAAAAAAGCATTTGATACCGTAGACCATGAATTGTTGTTACCATATATACCCGAATATAAGACGACTCTGATTATAAGACGACCTCCCATTCTGAACTCCTAATAAAAGGAAAAAATTTATTATGCACACAATGACAGAGGTTTATTATACCATTGACTAATAAACATTGAACCAATTGAAATAAGCTATTTTGTAGTGTTAATTGGCATATACAGTTGCTTTCCTTCAAGTGTCTATCAACGACTGATTTTAACTTCTTACAGGAACCACAATAAAGGCGACGTCAATGCAAGCATTTATTTAGATTATCAATGAAGAGAAGATAACAATAACGCTCTTATCTCGTCTATTTGAATGTTTAATTGGCATTAAATGAATCGGAGGCAACAATGAGTCTCCTTGGCAACTCCTGGAATGAGTACGAAAAATCCACAGAATTTCGAAAAAGAATGCATATTTCTGAAAGATTCAACCGTATAATGTGTAAACATCGCAATAATATGATAGTATAGAGCTTTAGCCGCCGAATAAAGCAAAAAAGAAGAAAATCAGTCCATATTTACGTATTCTAATGAATGAAGGAAAAAAACCTTGCACTCTGAAAAATCGAAAATCCCATGTAAACTTACGGGAAAATATAATTGTCTCCTGGATTCGAACCTGGGACACTTTAGCAAACAAAAATATTTTTCCAGCGACCTCATAGCCAGTAGAAACAAAACGCCGTTTACCGCATATCTTTTACGACGAACGGTTCTTGAGAAATACGCATATATTTATACGCGAAGTTCGTACGCACGGACGCACGCAGCTTCACTACGAGCATAATATATGGGATAAAATTCAAAAGAGGGTACTGGTCGGTTATACACCCACACGCAATTAATTACAATTTTATTTATAGTTGCTAACAAAACGCAATTATTTATTAGTTTTATTAATAGTTACCATTTCTAATAATAAAGGATTAACCTTTTGAATCCAATTCTAATGAAAGGAATGTCGTAAAGATGTTTGGGCACTTCTTTACATGGGTACCCCCCTACTACAAAATGTAAACAAAATGACAAAAAACAAATGGCACTACTGTAGTTGGGTCCCCCTCCCTCTTGCTCGGGGGTTTGGGGGCGGAGCCCCCATAAAATACATAATAATAATAATTATCTGATTGGCCAGTCTTGACATTTACAAACCCAATATCCGGACAATGTGGAGGGTTTCTTTGGTTCCGGGCGAGGTGAAGGGTGCGGTAGCGCCCGGAGACAACTACCCATTACAACAAAGCGAGCCGAAGGCTGGTCAATATATCCTTTCAACGTGGGAGAACGATGAAACTTTAAAAAACTGCAACATGGACATACTTACGGGAATTCAAGTTTTTTAACTTATCCATTATTCTATTTTACCTTTGCTTTTCTATGCATATACCGTGAGGGCGTATAACTGACCAGTACCCAAAAGAGTATTTGTCTTTGAATACATTTGAATCAATTCATTTTCTACTACTACTTTTAATAATCGATTGATTTTAAGAATCGAATATTTCGATTATAGCTATTTGATTCTTCCAATCTCCAGCTTTGGTTCCTCTGTCAGTCAAACTATCGCGATTATAAGACGAATAGCAATATTTCGGTCATAAAAATTGGAACAAAACCTCGTCTTATATTCAGGTATATACAGTACTTAAGCTAGAAAGCGCTGGAATTAGAGGAGTTGCTTTGAACTGGTTTTCAAGCTACCTCAAGGATTGGCTTCAGTATGTTATTTGTAATGATGTTAAAAGTTCATATCTCCCTATATCATATGGTGTTCCACAGGGTTCTGTATAGGGGCCTTTATTATTTCTTGTATATGTAAATGAAATTGGAAAGACACGTCTTAAAGGTAAATTGTCTCTTTATGCGGATGATACAAATATTTTCTATTTCTTACATACTGAGTCTGAGCTTTTTAACGATATGCAGCATGACATATCAATTTTACAAGATTGGTTTAAGAATAACAAATGAACTGTTAATACAGAAAAAAATAACTATATTTTATTTCACAAATCATCTTATACACCTACCCTTGTACATTATCTGACATTTAATAGTAAACTATTAATATGGTCATTTGTGTAAAATATCTTGGCCTTCATTTACTCTCCAATTTGTTTTGGGTGTCTCATGTTGAAAAAATAAGTGATAAAATTGTTCGTGTAATTGGTATTTTAAACAGATTGAAGTACAGTGCACCCAAATATTTGTTAAAATCTATCTACTATGCTTTAATTGATTGCCACCTTAGGTATATGCTTAACATATGAGGATGGTGCAGTAATTACATCCTGCACAGGCTAGTAATTTTGCAGAACACAGCTATAAAAATTTTGTTTAACTTAGATTACTTTACTCCCACCAACATAATTTATCCATCTAGCCATTTTCTTCCTGTAAAATCTTATATAATCATATTGTCAGTAATTCACATATATAAACTTAAAAATAATATGATACACTCAAATTCGACTGCTTCACTTAATTGTCAACTTAATCCCTATTCAACAAGAGTTAATAATAAAATTTATTTTTCTAATGTTAATTCTGCAAAATATGGCAGACTCACAATTTGGTATCAGTCTGTTAAGGCCTATAATAATCTTCCTAGTGCTCTGAGGGATGTGAGATCCCTACATGTGTTTAAGAAGAAAGCAAAAATCTATATTTGGAACAATATTATTTTTTAATGTGTTTTATGACTGTAATACCATATATACCCGAATATAAGATTATAAGACGACTCCCCATTTTGAACTCCTAACAAAAGGAAAAAAATCTGATGTGGCCAACACGACTTTTTCCATATTTGGGGTATTATAATTATTATTAATAGCATTATGCGGCAAAATTATCATTTCGTATCTTAAAATAATACAGTCGTCCTTATTTCCGTAAATTAGGTATATTTTGAATATGTTTAGAGAATTCACCGCTACATGGTGGTGGCTCTTTATACTGAAAATTAAGAAAAGTTGAATATCTCTGAAATGGATGGTTCTACGAAAATTTGTTTCAAACAAAACTTGGAATAAATATTATTCTCTACAACTTTCGTCCTCACGAAGATTACCAATAACGACGTTTTTAAGGAGATAATTGACAGAAACCGAAAAAACCGATTATTTATAAATAATTCCTAAACAATAACTGCTATGGAAAATTGTTTCAAATGAAAGTTGTAGGAAGTTACATTATCTATAACATTTGTATAGAATTGTATATATCATAATGATGTTTTAACGGATAAATATCGCAAAAACCGAATCAGGTTTCGAATAAACCTCGACTTCAGGTTACCCATTATTTTCCAAAAACTAATCAGTTCTTTTTGCTCATGCTAAAGTGTTATATACGAAGTTTGGTGACAATATGGCACGTACCTTTTGAGTTAGAGCGCCCACAATCACATACACACACACACACACGCAGACTACAATCCGAAAATAGTCTAAACGTGTTCTAGGGACCTCAAAATGTGTATTTCCGTTGAAATCCTGAAGTCGATTTTTTTCGTGAACACAATACTTTCCCATTGCTACGTATGGAGAAAGTAAAAAGCAAAATATCTCCGAAATGGATGGTTCTACGAAAATTTGTTTCAAACAAAACTTGGAAGAAATATTATTCTCTACAACTTTGGTCCTCACGAAGGTTACCAATAACGATGTTTTTAAGGAGAAAACCGAAAAACCATTTATTTATAAATAACTCCTAAACAATAACTACAATAGAAAATTGTTTCAAATGAAAGTTGTAGGAAATTACATTCTCTAGACCTTTTGTATAGAATTGTATATACAATAATGATGTTTTAACGAAGAAATATCGCAAAAACCGAATCGGGTTTCGAATAAACTTCGACTTCCGGTTACACGTTATTGTCGAAAAACTAATCAGTTCTTTATGCTCATGTTAAAGTGTTATATATGAAGTTTGATGACGATATGGCACGTACTTTTGAGTTAGAGCGCCCACAATCACATACACGCACAGACACACGCAGACATCATTCCGAAAATAGTCTAAACGTGTTCTAGGGACCTCAAAATATGTATTTCCGTTGAAATCTCGAAGTCGATTTTTTTCGTGAACACAATACTTTCCCATTACTACGTATGGAGAAAGTAAAAAATTATTATACACACAATGAATGACGTTTATTATACCATTGACTAATAAACATTGAACCAATTGAAATAAGCTATTTTGTAGTGTTTGTTGGCATACACAATTGCTTTCCTTCATGTGTCTATCAACGACTGATTTTAACTTCTTACAGAACCTACTATAAAGGCGATGTCAATGCAAGCAGTTATTTAGATTATCAATGAAGAGAAGATAACAATAACGCTTTTCTTTCATCTATTTGAAGGTTTAATTGGACTTAAATGAATCGGAGGCAACAATGATAGTCTCCTTGGCAACGCCCGGAATGAGTACGAAAAATCCGCAAAATTTCGAAAAAGAATGCGTATTTCTGAAAGATTCAACTGTATAACGTGTAAACATCGCAATAATAAGATACTATAGAGCTTTAGCCGTCGAATAAAGCAATAAAGAAGAAAATCAGTCCATATTTACGTATTCTAATGAATGAAGGAAAAAAACCTTGCACTCTGAAAAATCGAAAATCCCGTGTAAACTTACGGGAAAATATAATTGTCTCCTGGATTCGAACCCGGGAAACTTAAGCAAATGAAAATATTTTCCAGGGAACTCATACCCAGCAGAAACAAAACGCTGTTTACCGCATATCTTTTACGACGAACGGTCCTCGAGAAATATGCCGATATAATTACGTGAGACTTCATACTCACGGACGCTTGCAGCTTCACTACGAGCATAATATATACGATAAAATTGAAAAGAGTATTTGTATTCGAATCGATTCATTTTCTACTACTACTTTTAATAATTGATTGTTTCGATTGATTTAAAGAATCGAATATTTCGATTATACTCTGCATTCGCTTCCTCTGTCAGTCAAACTATTACGCACCGCACGATTATAAGACGACTAGCGATTTTTCAGTCATAAAAATTGGAACAAAACCTCGTCTTATATTCAGGTATATACGGTAATTACGCGAGGTTTGTACGCACGGACGCACACAGCTTCACTACGCGCATAATATATTGGATAAAATTCAAAAGAGTATTTGTCTTTGAATAAATTTGAATCGATTCATTTTCTACTACTACTTTTAATAATCGATTGTTTCGATTGATTTAAGAATCGAATATTTCGATTACAGCTATTCGATTCTTCCCATCTCCAGCTTTGGTTCATCTGTCAGTCAAACTATCACGATTATAAGGTGACTAGCGATTTTTCGGTCATAAAAATTGGAACAAAACCTCGTCTTATATACAGGTATATACGGTACATTTGTGTTTTACTTTTTCATTTATTTCTGTTCCTTTAATGGGCATTGAAATTTGTAATGTTATGTGACCTTATTTTATGTATTTTTGACTACTGTTCCTTTTATGAGCTTTTCGCTCTCTGGAATCTTAAATAAATTAAATTAAAATTTGATGAATGAAAACATGAGGACAAACAAACATGAAGGTGATGCTGTAAATTCTACGCCCGTTCCCAAAGAATGCTTCCAGCAACATGAATTCAATTTTACTTGGTACACAACATGCAAAGCAATTCTCCAAATGCAGTGTTGTGATTCACTTTTACAAGGTTTGACGATGAATTATCAAATTGCAAAAAAATTACATAAGTTGTAGATTTCAAGGGCATTTTAGCAGTTTTCCTTATAAGATTTCATTTAAGCCGTAACTGGTGGTATAGGTTTAATTGCTGTGATATCTACAAAATGGCTGATTGTAATTGGTTTGATAAAGTTTTCTCTAGGCACAAGTGCCTTTCTTGATATTGGAGAAAAACTTATTGCATTTTAAAATAACTTATTACTGTCATAAAAACTCAAGACTTGAACCAAAGGACACAAAAAAGTGAACATTCATTTTCATACAGTTGATTTTCAAATATGATTTGAATTGGTTCACAAAATTGTTTTGAAGATATAAATTTTAGGTATTTCATTACGAAGAGCAACCTGCATTGTTAAATTTCTGCAATTACATTGAATTTGATTTAACTAAGGGAAAAGGAAATTACATAAGTGCTTGTAATTTCCAACGACTTTGCTGAGCTTCATGAGACTAAATGCGAGGCATGTAGCGCCATTATACCTTGAATGAGCAAAGTGAGTGGAGGGCAGGTGTGACGTGCATTAGTATTAGTATTAGTTTTAGTTCAAATTTTTTCATTCAATTATAATTGGATGTAATACCTGCTCTAACTCTCTGATTAGCATGAGATATCAAAAAATGTTCAACCCAGGTGTCGAGACTCTGTAGCACCCATGCATGGACTAATTTATTGCGTGGTGCTTGCACTGCCAACCAGTCAAGGGCACTTTGCGGACAAGCTTCGGCCGCTTCCCACACTCTCTGAAGCACCAACTGAGTGAAGCAAGGGAGACCAGCCACCGTCCCATTGCCACCTTCCATCAGCAAGGTAAGGAGCTTGAAGAATGGTTGACAAACCTGTTGACGAATACCAGGTAAATTCAATTTTCTTCATTCAAATAATGCATTTTCAAATGGTATTAATTATAACAGTAACATAACGTTCACTTTCAAAATTCTTTATTGAGTTACATTATTAATAATATTAATAAATTGTCACCTCTGTATGCTTTGTAATAGCCTGGAATATCATGCCTATGACATGCGTAGCCAATCTGTCATTCCATCGACTGAGGGCATATATCAAATTTCTGGTTTGATGTAGGTTAATATTATCCTTTATTTGCTGATACAGAAATGGAAAACCCTGTAAAAAGAAGAAAAATACCTGACACAGTTTTGTAAAAAAAGATGATTATAGAAATAGATCATTTGACCTATTAATAAAAAATGAATAAAAAACATTACTGCGTTGAAACAAATATGAAAAAGGATACCTTGCCACCAGCAATGGCATTCAGATCAACAGGTAAAAGATCTAATCGATGGTCTTCACTTCTTGACTTCTCTACCAAAACAGCAACAAGAGCAATCATCTTCTCAAGTGATGCAGGTTTAGACTTATCATTTGGGAGGGATATCACATCTTCCTCTTCCTCTTCATCTTCCTCTTCCTCCTCACTAACTACTTCCACCTTTCACCATAAAGACATTATAAAACATATATAGCCAATAGTTTTTCCTTGTCTTAAATTAATCGATAGAGGTTAAAATTACAAGTACCAATTACCTTAACAAACCAAAATGTAATTTAAATACATTATCACGAGATAAATGTATGCAACACAACATTTTTAAAAACTTGTATTCTTTTGATAAACCTAAAAAAAATAAAGAGCCTTTGTTTCAAACGTGGAAGACTGGGAATATAAATCCCTTAACAATAGGCCTTTTTAAGAATCATGCCCAAAATATGACACTACAGCATTTTGGGAATCTGGATAATGCTTAGCAAAGGTAAATTAGAAAAAATAAAACTGTAAATGAAGTGATGTAAGGTAAATATCTCAGGCTTTTGCAAAGTAAGGTAGGAAGAAAAATGAGATTTTTGGTGTGACGATTCTATGGTAATATATAGAGGGGGGGAAGGGAAGACGGGGAGTATTAGTTTTAACAGGGCAAAGTGTCCTTAACATGCAGCAGCTAAGCAATGATAGGAAAAGTAACTGAATGATATAAGGAAGCCCTGGGTTACAGAAAAGATGAATAAAAATACGAAGGATAGGAGGCAGTAGAAGCAGGTTAATAGTGAATACGAAAGAGCATATTGAGAATTAAACAATAAGATTAGGAGGGAAATTAAAAAAGCAATAGATTAGTTGTAGAAAGGACAATGTGAAGACATGGAGGAACTGCAGAGATAAGGCAGAATAGACTTATTGTACGGAAAATTGAAGGACTTAATGGGAAATAAGAAAGGAAATACAGGCAGACCTCATCTTTCACGGGGGTTATGTTCCTGAAAACACCGCGAAAGACGAAATCGTGAAAGAGAAGTAATTAAGGCAATTGGAAATACATCCCATCATCATTTGTCCTCTGTATTGGTGACCGCAGAAAAATAGAGAAAGAGATGGAAAAACTAACTTCAATGAAAGTGATACTTAAATAAGTTAAAGAAGACAAAAAAGTATCGGAAAATAGTCTTATTTAAGTTCCATAGTAGAATCGAAAAAATGAATGGGGGTGCCTAACTTGCAGGGGCTAATTCCCCAAAACGGCAGGTAGAGTCTTTCTTGGGGGTTACATTCCTGTAAAATTCTGCAAAACTCCAGCAGTAATAAATGATGCGCAAAACGCAAAGCATAAGCATTTGAACTATGTCAAACCTGAGGAAATAACCCAAAGATCCTGAATCTTTCACCTCGGGACTTCCCTTTCAAAATAAAGAGAGAAGGCTCCTGAACGGTGATGTCAGCTTATATCCCGCAACTTTTCATGTGCGAAGGGACACAAAAGTGTGGGAGGATTGCATCCTAAAAATATTTAAAAGTATATATAAAATACGTACACATTTATTAAATACACACACACACGAACACGCGCACGGACGCAAACACACACACACACACACACACACTGGTTAATGTGTGCTTGCATTCTGCGAGCATTTTTAAAGTTTAGCATTTTTACAATTTCACATTATTCCCAATCAATTTTGTACAAAATCATATAACTGTATCCGTAGCTCTAATGAAATTGCATAAACATTGGTAAATTTTTTTAACATTTATGAATTTTTTACTGACGATTAAATAAACATTTTCAATTTTCTACAATCCCGTTTTCGTTATTTGGTACGTTCTTCTGTTAGAAAAAATTTCAGTATTGTAGGACATTTATAAGTACCTAAACCATGAAACGTATGTTTATGTGTTTATAATATGCGATTGCATTATGCAAGCATTTTCAAATATTAGCAACATTACAATTTTGAATTATTCCTAATCGATTATGTATAGAACCATGTTACCGTGTAAAATTTCAAGTTTGTAGCTCATTTAGTAGGGCCTTGTAATTTTAATCATGATATGGGGCAATAATGGAGAAAAACAGGAACTAATATTTTCAATTTCTATAAAATTGGATTACTTAATTCTGTAATTAATAAAAACCAATAATTCTGCCAAATTTCACTTATCTGGCTCATTAAGAAGTCCCTTATAATTTCCACACACCTATGGGGCCGAAAAGCGGCAAAACCGCCACTTAAAAATTGGAATTACTGCAATTTTATAAATTTTATCATAGGTTGCAGTAAAAATTCTATAATTGTGCCAAATTTGAAGTTTCAAGGTCATATGGAGCTGCCTCATCATTTTTGCTCTCATATGGAGAAATACTGAGGCATGACAGCCACAAAAATGTGGATTATATCAATATTGGATTTCCTTCATTAGGCATAGTTTAACATTAATGGCATTAAAATATAAGCCCATGATTCCATTAAAAGCTTACCCACATGAAAACATTAAGACTGTTGCCTAGGAAGCCTATTGTTAGACCCAGAAAAATTACCACTTTTTTGCGATAAAAACAATAAATTTACGTTAATTCTACTAGGATTTGAATTCTGTCTTCAAAAATAATAAACTAAAATTTATATCCTATCCAACAATTAAAGCCTTGAACTCATATCTTGACGGGAAGTAATTTTAAAATGCAAATATAAAAACCTCTACACCAATTTACGTTTTGTGATGGACCAAAAATAGGGCAAAAAGGGGTCAAAATAGCCCCTTAAATTGGAATTTTGAAAGTTTTGGATTTTTTCCATCTGTTGTGACCAATAACCTATAATCCTACCAAATTTCAGTTTTCGAGCACATCTGGAAGTGCCTCATAATTTTGTATCCTCCTATATCTATAATATATAGACGCTTCTTACACATGATATATATATACTAGTAAATCTGTGTTTGCATTCTGCAAGCTTTTTTAAAGCTTAGCATTTTTACAATTTTAAATTATTCCGAATCAATTTTGGACAAATTAATATATTCATATCAAATTTCAACTTTGTAGCTCATTCAGAAGTGCATTATAATTTTATACGTCGCATAGGACAATTATGTGGCAAAAATTTGCTAAGACTTTGAATTTTTACAGACAGCCAGACAGACAAACGACTTTATTCAGGGCGAAATTGAGACTGTGAAGTCCCTTCTTACATTTAACCTTTCATGAACAGTTACAAATGATAATGATAGAATGAGATCCATTAAAAAAAAAAAAAATAGAAAAACACAAGCAAAAGACAAGATTACAAATTACAGTGTCGGATTCCTTCTTTCTGTTGTTAGTGAAAACCCATATTACTGCCATATTACATGCTTGTATCCCATTAAGAATTGCCCTATAATTTTCACACTCGTAAAGGATGGAAATGGGACAAAACCGCCCCTTAGTAATTGGTATTTTTGCAGTTTTTTTATCTATGGTTCCAATGAAATTTCTATAACGGTACCATATTTCAAGTCTGTAGTTCATTTGGAGCTGCCTCTACATTTTTGTTCTCGTATGGAGCAATACTGGGGCAACAAAGCTCCAAAAATGGGGATTATTAGAATATAGGAATTCCTTCATTAGGCATAGTTGAACAGTAAAGGCATTAAAACATAAGCCTCTGATTCACATTAAAGCTTACCCATATGAAAGCATTAAAGCTGTTGCCTAGGAAGCCTATTGTTAGACCAAGAAAAATTACCACTTATTGTGATAAAAACTATAAATTTATGCTAATTCTACTCGGATTTGAATTCTGCCTTCAACAATAAGAAACTACAGTTTATATCGTATGCGATAGTTTAAGTCTCGAGTTCGTATCTTTACGGGAAGTTATTTTAAAATGCAAATATAAAAACCTCTACACCAATTCACATGTTTTCTTATGGGCAAAGAATGGGGAAAAAAGGGTCCAAAAATTTCCCTCAAAATAGGATTTTTTCCAGTTTCGGATATTTTCCTCTGGTTGTGACTAAAAACCTATATTCTGACCAAATTTCAACTTTCTAGCACATCTGGAAGTGCCTCATAATTTTGTATCCTCCTATATCTATACTATATAGACGCTTCTTACACATGATATATATCTATAATATAAAGACACTTCTTACACATGATATATATATATATATATATATATATATATATATATATATATATATATATATACTAGTTATTATGTGCTTGCATTCTGCAAGCATTTTCAAATTTTCTCATTTTTACAAATTCAAATTATTCCCAATCGATGTTGTACATAATAATATCACCATGTCCAATTTGGAGTTTGCTGCTCATATAGAAGTGCCATATAATTTTAATCCTCGTATGGGCCAATAATGCAGCAAAACAGTGCCTAACATTATGAATTATTACACACTCAGATTTTTTCCATCTGTTGTAACTAAAAACCCATAATTCTGCCAAATTTCAAGTTTGTATCTCATTAAGAAATGCCTTATAACGTTCAGATTCGTATTGGGTAGAAATGGGGTAAAACCGCACCTAAAATTTGAATTTCTGCTATTTTTTTATTTTATCTTCGGTTAGAATGAACTTTCTATAATGGTGCCATATTTCAAGTCTATAGTTCATATGGAGCTGCCTCTTCATTTTTGTTCTCGTATGGAGCAATACTGGGGCAAAAGAGCTCAAAAAATGAGGATTATTGCAATATAGGATTTCCTTCATTAAGCATAATTTAGCAATAAAGGCATTAAAATATAAGCCTCTGATTCCCATTAAAAGCTTACCCATATGAAAGGATAGAGCTTGTTACCAAGGAAGCATATTGTTAGACCCAGAAAAATTACCACTTTTATGCGATAAAAACTTGGTAACAAGCTCTATCCTTTCATATGGGTAAGCTTTTAATGGGAATCAGAGGCTTTTATTTTAATGCTGTTAATGTTAAAGTACACCTAATAAAGGAAATCCGATATTGATATAATCCTTATTTTTGGGGGTGTTTTGCCCCATTCGAGAACAAAAAAGGCGATGCAACTGCATAGGACCCAGAGACTTGAAATTTGGCACGGTTATAGAAATTTCATTGCAACCTAAGATGAAATTATAAAATTACAAAAATTCTCATTTTTAAAGGGCGGTTTTGCCCCTTCTGGACTAATGCGAGAACAAAAAATGCGATGCAACTGCATAGGACCCAGAGACTTGAAATTTGGCACGATTATAGAATTTTCACGGAAAACTAAGATAAAATTGCAAAATTAAAAAAATTTCTATTTTTAATGTGTGGTTTTGCCCTTTTTGGCCCAATACGAGTGTGATAATTATAAGGCACTTCTTAATGAGATACAAACTTGAAATTTGGCAGAATTATGGGTTTTTAGTTACAACAGATGGAAAAAATCTGAGAGTGTAATAATTCTTAATGTTAGGGGCTGTTTTGCTCCATTATTGCTCCATACGTGGATAAAATTATAAGGCACTTCTAAATCAGAGCAACAAACTCCAAATTTGATATGGTTATATGATTATGTAAAACATCGCTTGGGAATAATTTGAATTTGTAAAAATGTTAAAATTTGAAAATGCTTGCAGAATGCAAGCACATATTAACTAGTATATATATATATCATGTGTAAGAAGCATCTATATATTATAGATATAGGAGGATACAAAATTATGAGGCACTTCCAGATGTGGTAGAAACTTGAAATTTGGTAGGATTATAGGTTTTTGGTCGCAACCAAAGGAAAAAATCCGAAACTGGCGAAATTCCTATTCTGAGGGGCTATTTTGGCCACTTTTTGCCCCATTTTTTACCCATAAGAAAACGTAAATTGGAGTAGAGGTTTTTATATTTGCATTTTAAAATTACTTCCCATCAAGATACGAACTCGAGACTTAAACTGTCGGATAGGATATAACTTGTAGTTTCTTATTTCTGAAGACAGAATTCAAATCCGAGTAGAATTACCCTAATTTTATAGTTTTTATCTCAAAAAATTGCTAATTTTTCTGGGTCTAACAATATGCTTCCTTGGTAACAAGCTCTTTCCTTTCATATGGGTAAGTTTTAAATGGGAATCAGAGGCTTATATTATAAATCTGTTAATGTTAAACTACACCTAATGAAGGAAATCTGATATTGATATAATCCTCATTTTTGGGGCTGTTTTGCCCCATTATTGCCCCATATTAGAACAAAAAGGCAAGGCAGCTGCATAAGTCCTAGAGACTTAAAATTTGGCATGATTATAGAAATTACATTGCAACCTGAGACAAAATGATAACATCGGAAAAAAATTCTAATTTTGAGGGGGCGATTTTGCCCCTATTCGGCCCCATACGAGTGTGGAAATTATAAGGCACTTCTCATTGAGATACAAACTTGAAATTTGGCAGAATTATGGGTTTTTACTTACAACAGAAGGAAAGCATCTGATTTTGTAAAAATTCAAAATCCTATTACCTGTTTTGCCCCATTATTGGCCCATACGAGTATTCAAGTTGTATGGCACTTCAAAATGATCTTCTAACTTGAAATTTGAGACAGTTATATGGTTTCGTAAAAAATCGATTGTAAATAATTTCAATTTGTAAAAATAGTAAAATTTAGAAAACCTTGCAGAATGCAAGCACATATTAACATAGCATAGAGAAATGGACAGGAAAAACAGAAATTTACAATATTTTAATTTATTGGCCGTTAAAAATTATAAACTTTTAAAAAACATTTCACCTTTTACGTACTTCTAAACGTTCTACAATGCTGAAATTTTTTCTGACAGTAGAATTTACCGAATAACGATAACGGAATTTTTGAAACTTGAAAATGTTTATTTATTCGGCCGTTAAAAATTCATAAATGTTAAAAAAATGTGACTAATCCTTATATACCTTCGTACGAACTAGAAAGCTGACAATTAAGGAATTGTGTTTCAGTTACAATTATATTTGAAAATTTTTAGAAAAGTTTATCATTATATAAGCACTCTTCTTACAGAGGAGGATATACAATATAGGATATAGGAGGATACTAATGTCTGGCCCAAACTACTATAGTTGGAGAGCTACAATTTAATACCGAGGTAAAAAAAGAAAAATAATCAGAGGAATAAATGCAAAATTGTAACAATGTGCATTATTTTGGCCGCTAAAAATTACAAACTATTTTACTAACATTTCGTGGTTTAGGTATTTCCAAATGAGCTATCCAGCTGAAATTTTTTCTACCTGTAGAATTCGCCAAATAATGAAAACGGGAATATAGAAATTTGAAAATATTTATTCGTTCGGCCGTAATAAATTCTCAAATGTTTAACAAACTGACTAATGTTTATGTACTTTCTGTAGATCCAGGAAGCTGAAAATTTTAACAGAGTTAGGAAATAATGTCCCGGTGGTAAATAACATTGAAAATTTTGGAAATATTTGTTGCTGTGGCTGTTAAAAATTGATAAAATTTAAACAATGAAATTCATATAAATGCACTTCTAGAGGTGCAACATTGACGAAATTTCGCATAAATGTGAGGTATTCGTAACAAATGATAAAAACCTCTAAATGTTTTATAATTATAAATTTCAGTCGTTGCTTTTACCCCAATATTTTCAAAACAGAAAAACACGTAATTCGGAGCCGAGATGCAACTTTAAGCATTGAAAATTATTTTTCGGCTTTTATTTTCACTTTAAGGTGAGAGAGTAAATGCTTGCAGAATGCAAGCACATATTTACTTGTATATATATATCATTCTATAAGCACTCTTCTTACAGAGGAGGATATACGATACTAGTGAACGTATGCTTGCATTCTGCAAGCATTTTCTCTCACCTGAAAGTAAAAATAAAAGCCTAAAAATTACTTTCAATGCATAAGTTCGCATCTCGGCTCCGAATTACGTTTTTCTGTTTCGAAAATATTGGGGTATAAACAACCCCAAAAATTGATAATTATAAAATATTTATAGGTTTTTATCATTTGTTATGAATACCTCAGATTTATACGAAATTTCATCAATTTAGCACCTCTAGAAGTGCATTTATATGAATTTCATTGTTTAAATTTTATTAATTTTTAACAACAACAATATAAAACTTTCATGAAATTTCAAATGTTATTTTCTACCGGAACATTATTTCCTAACTTGGTTACAATTTTCAGGTTCCTGTCTCTAATTAAAGTACATAAACATCAGTCAATTTGTTAAACATTTGAGAATTTATTACGGCCGAACGAATAAAAATTTTCAAATTTTTATATTCCCGTTTTCATAATTTGGCGAATTCTACAGGTAGAAAAAATTTCAGCTGGATAGCTCATTTGGAAATACCTAAACCACGAAATGTTAGTAAAATCGTTTATAATTTTTAGCGGCCAAAATAATGCACATTGTTACAATTTTGCAATTATTCCTCCGATTATTTTCTTTTATTCACCCCGAAGTTAAATTCCACCTCTCCAACTATTATAGTTTGGGCCAGATATTAGTATCCTCCTATCATTCTATAAGCACTCTTCTTACAGAGGAGGAAATACGATATAGGATATATATAGGATATAGGAGGATACTAATATCTGGCCCAAACTACAATAGCTGGAGAGCTGGAATTTAATACATAGGTGAACCGAGAAAAATAATCGGAGGAATAATTGGAAAATTGCGACAATGTTTAACTTCTTGGCAGGTAAAAATTATAAACAATTTTACTAACATTTCATGGTTTAGGTATTTCTAAATGCGCTATCAAGCTGAAATTTTTTCTACCTGTAGAATTCGCCAAATAATGAAAACGGGAATATAGAAATTTGAAAATATTTATTCGTTCGGCCGTAATAAATTCTCAAATGTTTAACAAACTGACTAATGTTTATGTACTTTCTGTAGATCCAGGAAGCTGAAAATTTTAACGGGGTTAGGAAATAATGTCCCGGTGGTAAATAACATAGAAAATTTTAGAAATATTTACTGCTGTGGCTGTTAAAAATTAAAAAAGTTTAAACGATGAAATTCATATAAATGCACTCTTAGAGGTGCTGCATGGATGAAATTTCGCATAAATGTGGGGTATTCGTAACAAATGATAAAAACCTATAAATGTATAATAATTATAAATTTTAAGGGTTGCTTTTACCCCAATATTTTCGAAACAGAAAAACACGTAATTCGGACCGAGATGCGAACTTATGCATTGAAAGTAATTTTTCGGCTTTTATTTTTACTTTCAGGTGAGAGAAAATGCTTGCAGAATGCAAGCACAGGTTCACTAGTCTATATATACAAGTAAACGTGTGCTTGCATTCTGCAAGCATTTTCTGTCACCTTAAAGGAAAAATAAAAGCCGAAAAATAATTTTCAACGTTTTAGTTTGCATCTCGGCTCCGAATTATGTGTTTTTCTGTTTCGAAAATATTGGGGTAAAAACAACCCCTAAAATATATAATTATAATACATTTATAGGTTTTTATCATTTGTTACGAAAGCCTCACATTTTTGCGAAATTTCATCAATGCGGCACCTCTAAGTGTGCATTTATATGAATTTCATCGTTTAAAATTTATTAATTTTTAACAGCCACAGCAATAAATATTTCTAAAATTTTCAATGTTATTTACCACCGGGACATTATTTCCTAACCCTGTTAAAATTCTCAGCATCCTGGATCTACAGAAAGTACATAAACATTAGTTAATTTTTTAAACATTTGCGAATTTATTACGGCCGAACGAATAAAAATTATCAAATTTCTATATTCCCGTTTTCGTTATTTGGCGAATTCTAAAGGTAGAAAAAATTTCAGCTCGATAGCGCATTTAGATATACCTAAACCAAGAAATGTTAGTAAAAATGTTTAATTTTTTAGCGGCCAAAATAATGCCCATTGTTGCAATTTTGCAATTTTTCCGCCGATTATTTTTTTTTATTCACATCTGTATTAAATTCCAGCTCTCCAACTATTATATTTTGGGCCAGACATTAGTATCCTCCTATATATATCCTATATCGTATATCATCTGTAAGAAGAATCGATATAGAATGATACATAGGAGGATACAAAATTATGAGGCACTTCCAGATGTGCCAGAAACTTGAAATTTGGTAGGATTATAGGTTTTTGTCACAACCGACATGTTTCGAGAACAAAAAAGGCGATGCAACTGCATAGGACCTAGACACTTGAAATTTGGCACGGTTATAGAAATTTCATTGCAACCTAAGATAAAATTACAAAAATTCTCATTTTTAAAGGGCGGTTTTGCCCCTTTTAGGCCCCATGCGAGAACAAAAAATGCGAGGCAGCTGCATAGGACCTAGAGACTTGAAATTTGGCACGATTATAGAATTTTCATGGCAAAGTAAGATAAAATTGCAAAATTGCAAAAATTCATATTTTTTATGTTTGCTGTTGCCCTTTTTCGGCCTCATACGAGTGTGATAATTATAAGGCACTTCTTAATGAGATACAAACTTGAAATTTGGCAGAATTGTGGGTTTTTAGTTACAACAGATGGAAAAATCTTAGACTAATAATTCCTAATTTTAGGGGCTGTTTTGCTCCATTATTGCTCCATACGAGGATTAAAATTATAAGGCCCTTCTAAATGAGCAACAAACTCCAAATTTGACATGGTTATATCATTATGTACAACATCGCTTGGGAATAATTTGAATTTGTAAAAATG